>CAJQUW010001473.1:0-109560 GCA_907163375.1 Prostheceraeus crozeri | reverse complement strand
ATTATGTATTGTAACTTCACAACCCGAGTAAAATTACCGTTGTCAGTTTAACAAATACCTACCAAGTACTTGGCATTAAAGTCCTAAACATTTAAGAAATATTTAAGAAATATTTATCAAACCTAATACATTTCCTAAACTTTTACTAAATATTTAGCAAACTTTCCAAACTTCCACAAAATATTTGGCAAATTTTCTGAACTTTTACGAAATGTTTTAGTAAATATTTTGTAAATTTTCCAAACTTTTACAAAACATTTAGCAAATAATTCTCCTAGCTTTCTATAATATGTTTAGTAAATAATAAGCAAATTTTATCCTACTTCAATAGGCGATTACGAAACATTTGCAAATTTGAATTCATGAAAAATAATTCCTTACTTGTATGAAATGTTTTATATTATTGTCAAATAGAAAACCAAAACAATCATAATTCCGGCAAAAAGATAGCTAGTAAAACGCTCTGCTCGAATTATTCATGCTCAAAATCGTTCAAAATCCGCACGGCAGTATAAAACTGCCATGACTAGAATAAAATGACTGATCTTGCTAAAATTATGCTTTGTACAATAACATTCATAGAGATTACAAAAAACCTGAGCCCTAGCTCCCCAAAGTAAACATCAGAAGGAATGGATATCTTTCAAAAATTACAATTTTTTTCATACGTATTTGGAAAATGAATAGAGTTTTATATAGTAGCACACATCGAACGATCCGAATACAAATAATTTTTATGAATATCACTTTAATCAACATAAAGGAAATTTCTCTATCCGGATTTGATCATTCTTCATTTGAAAATCCTTCCAACCAGAAAGCATGCCCACAGCCCGAATACGCATTTCACTTCATCTGAAACACTGTCCATCTTCGAGTCAAACACCCTCGCGCCGTTATCAGTTACATTTTTAAGAATAGAGGTGATATCACGAAAAATTACAGATTTTCAACGGAGAAACAGTCACTACCAAATGAAGTTTGAAGCGATGATACAAGGTCACTGAAAAAAACATCTTCGCGGTTGGACCCAAACAACACGGTTGTATCCCAAATCTGACGATCGCTGGGAACGTTGCGATGTATGAGAGATTTATTTGATAAAGAATAATTCCACTAGTTTTCGGGGTTAATTAGCTCACAAGACAAGACGGAAAAGCAGCCGAATGTAGGTCAGGTATTGAATCATCGATTGACAGATACACAGCCTCAGCAATCAACACCTGTAAAAAAGAAGACAAATCTGTGCTGATGTGCAGAGCAGTAATTATCAAACTTAACGGATCTTAAATTAACATTCTATGGGTAGGCCTACTCAAAGTTCAGAAGATAAATCAATATTTTTATAGTAATTTTAGGTGTTACAGTAAAGACTATTAAGAAACTGCTTATGTGGATTATTTCATCTCTGACAATGTGGAAGCGAGTATTCTTAGAATTTTGATAGCAAATGAAGATAATTCAAGAGTGGTTGAATTGTGATCAATAACAATTTATCAATTATTTTTTTAATCAATACTCTTAGTATTTAATCAATAATTTTATTTTGATATTCAAGTACCGTAACTGTTTTTAACAAAAAATGCAATCTGCAAATTAAAACAGAGCCTTACCGAGATGTAGCCTATAAACCGACTGCTGTCAAACCGTTCCATGCGATGAAGATATTCAGGAATGCTTGAATTATTTATTATAGTATTTAATACCGCACATGTAATTTTATTTTGGATATTTTATTTTATTTTAAACAATTTGTTTAAAATCACAATCTGCAAACACATACACAGTAATGTCATCTTGTCTACCGCTTATATGACAGCATCTCTACAGGTAAATCATAGGTGGGCCTACAACTAACATGTGACCATAATAGCTAGGCCTACGATGACATTGAAAAAGTGCGAAGTATAATTTGTAATAAGTAAACACAAATTGAATAAAAGAGTACAATGAGTTTTGTACTTTGATTGTTTTAATATTTATCGTAAAGCATGAAAAATTATTGATTTTTGCAAAACTAAACCCTATTGTTGGACTGCAAACGCCTAAAATACTGATCTTTATTACAGTGTGTATGTAGCCTACAACGTGCAGTCCGTCGTGTAGCATCTATGCCTTTTGTGTGCTTGATCATTTTTCTTAAACTACTCGAAATGTCAAATTGATATCATTTTCTAAAATGTGGCAATTCTGAAAAAATTAATTGAATATCATAGGCGGCAGCTACAGGTTTTCAATTCAACATATATAAAATGGAAATAGTGACCTCTTTAAACAAGCTTCCTTGATGGATCCATCTTTCAGAAAATAGATTAAATTGCATAACTTAAGCAGATATCCAATAGCTCAATAGTTTGTTTGCATTGATAAAAACATTCTCCATCTAAAATTTTTGCAGTCCTGAAATATAACTTTATGACTTATAGCATGTTTGACTGTTTCGAAAATTTTTTCAATTATTTGTCATCCAAATATTGATACTATTGCACAAGTATACTACATATCTAAATATTGAAATGCTAAATTAAAATGGTTTTAATGCGTTAATTAAGTTCTTTCGTGCTCATAGTTTCTAAGGTTTTTAGCATGCAACTATTTTGTTTCAACATAACCAGATGTTTGTGCTATTTTCAATGTAAGCAATCAGAAATTACGAATTTGAAAACAATATATTACCATTTCAACATATTCCAATTTGATTATGATTCTTTTGACGACACAATCAACTTTTGATCGATTTTTCAACGAGAAACGTCGTCGTGAAAACTGATATACATGCACATTCTCATATTAAATTCAAAGTGAATAAGCCTTGGGCATGTGACATCATTTGTGTGATGGAAAACCCAAGTAAAACGATGTAAAATTAAGAGCAGATATAGCAGTAGTCAATAATAGAAATGTCTCTACGTGTCCATGGTCAATAAACCCAAATCCATGACCAAATCTCTCCTTTAATTTTGTTTTCGGGATTTCCAAATACATGTACCTAGACTTGCAGTTAAATGCTGAAACTAAGTTGACAAAATAAATTCAGAAACATTTAGAAGCTTACAATTTTTCTGTAGTTTGATCCAAGAGGTGCATTTTTAATTCTGATGCAAAAATCAAAGGAACTTGATGGCTTCATTGACTGGAAGAACTCACTGACTACATGCGAGTGTTTTTTTTTCGAGTTGTGCTCCATTTTGTGCATGATAGCTAAGCAAGATGATGAAAAAACGTAGACGATCACAAACCGATGATGAATAAATAAAGGTGTGTAAGTAGAAATATCCTCTTGCAGACCTGCCAACCTTGAAACATGAAAATCCGGGACAAATTTTATTACCGTATCTGCCCGCGTATAGGACGATACCATGTATAGGACGCAGTGGATATTTGACCCCAAAAGCGAAGGAACGACTGTGCGCCTGCGTATAGGACGCATCCTAATTTTAATCCTCAATTTCCACTATTTTTTATAGAAACGGTTTCATTAAGTTAAGTCATCTCCATTCAATTGCTGCGATCGCAGTGTGTGCTGATTCATGACTCACTCATCCTGTCAGTCAAAAATATTGATATATTGATAAATATTGCAAGTATCAAATGTTTATAGGGAATTTTTGATTTTTGATAAATGCATTATTTTTATAATGAATGTGTCCATGGATAAGACGCACCTGGGCTTTTAGGTCAACTTCTGAAGAAAAAAGTGCGTCCTATATGCTGGTATTTACGGTATTACCAAAATGGTCGAGTAGCAATCCCATTTCATCAGCTTTTCAACATTTATGATTTGGAATCAAAAGTAGAAAAATATCACTTATAAATGATAACAGCAAGGCAACTGTGGACCATAAAAAATGTTAAACTAAAGGTCTACAAGACTTGGTGAATTTTGTCGATTATGATGGCAAATGATCGAATGAATAAACATTTCGATATAGAGCAACTCTTGAAATCCTAATAGTTAAATCTCTGTCGTTGGTTAAATTCAGATTCCTACCCATAGGTTCGAGAAACCAAACTCTAAGATCAAGGCTACGGATGCTTTTATCTAGGATGCCGTGCAATGAATTCAAAAATCTGTTCAAATGTAAAGCCTTTCTGACACGAGACTTTAGTGACATATCTGCCAGTATTGCTATGTCTCGAATTCTGTGAGAAATTCCTCAAAGTACTTGGCTTTCTCATGTCCTGCAAATTTTACAACGAAAGCAACAAAATAAGCTGAAAAGATTTTATTGCTGTACACGCAACAACGCAAAACAATTAAACAAAATGCGATTTGTTTATTCTAATCAGAATGGAAGTGGTGAACATAAGTGGTAAATTACTTTAATAAAAGATAACAAAACTATTGAGATACATTTATCTGGACAAATCAAAGCATATACATATTTAACAAAATATTATATTTAATCTGAGGACAAAAAGTCTAAGAGGCTAAGAGAGTCTAAGAGTCTAAAAGTCTCCGGTGATCACTTCCTCAAAAAGTCCACTGTTGCCTTTTTGCACTTCGTTAAAACAGAATCAGTTAATTGTACACCGACTCCCATCTTATTTATCAGAAGCGCTTCGAGGGTAGGTACGGACATTGAAGCTCGGGATTCAGTCCTAACTTTTCTGACCATACTGAAAATTCGTTCTGAATCAGCATAACCGGGCTACATAATGATTAATAAAAGACATCAGTGTGAAAAGACAATGCCACTAAGAAATCCACAAACTTCATCATCATGCATGTTTCCCGATCTTAGGATTGCGCGCGCAGCGCAAATTTTTGAAATATGCGTTCTTAAACGATCTAGAATCCATCTTAGGTTCATAAATTCAAAATCCGGGACAGAATTTTAACTTTTCCGGGACATCCGGGACAGCTCCAAAATCCGGGACTGTCCCGGAAAATCCGGGACAGTTGGCAGGTCTGCTCTTGATGCGCTGACTTTTGTAATATTAAGCAGTTAACGTAAACACGCGTTCGACACGAGCGAAGAGTGCCCAAGCTACTGCGCCTTCTACTGCAGTTTTCTCTTCCACGTGATGGGCGGATAATAATTATTAAGCAGGGACGCTGAGTCACAGCGCAGCTAGAGAATATTATCGACCGCTCATGGCTCCCGAATGCGGCCACGACCAGGCTGCCAACAATGTGAACGAACTTCCTCAGCTGCGTGCGCGTGGCGAATTTCCTTAATATAGTGACGGAAAGTTATGGAAGCGAGATATGATTACGCAGACTGAGCGAGATGCTTATGTAATTGTTTGGTCAGTTGCATACTGATTTAATATCATAAGTTTTGCAAATTACTAGCTAAGTAATTTAGCGAACACACGAGCAAACTGATCAAAGTCGACTTGCTGATGGGCATGGTATGGAACTTAGAAACTTCAATAAATGCTTTAATTTGAGAAGCAAAGTGTGTGCCGATAGAACTGCTTAGGCTCCCTTAATAATGAAAATATATGACTGATGTTGTTGCTATTGTACCTACAGTGTACATGTAGTGAATGTGAAAGATGATGAAAAATGAGTAGAAGAAGAAGAAAAGGGGAACGAGTGAGTGAGAAAGAGAGAGAGAGTAGTGATGAAGTCACCTGAATATTTATTTTATACACACCATTTCATCAAATATAAATGGGCATATATAAAATACTCGAAATAATAGTAGACATGCACATTTCAGGCCCACATGTCTCATATGTCGATATGCATGGAAATGACATAATGCACTCTCTTTAAGATTTGAAAGAAATTGTTGGTGCCATAATAGAAAAATATCAACAGTTTCCTGACAATTATTCCATTATTCAATCATTTAATTAAGTTTGATGGCAAAAAAATCAGCCAGTTATCAACGACGCAAAACTGTGATATAGTACAGACTTTATTATTGGGTATTTCCTGTGACGTTGCATTTCTATTTTATTGAGAGATGATTGTAATCAGAGTTTATGAGAGCTGATGATCATCCTTGTGATATGCATGAGTTCAAAAAATTGTACGGGTGAAGTTACCGCACATTGAAATCACCATGCAATTAAAACCGCCTTTTACGACAGTTACTCATAAGCGGATCCTGCCTTGTTACACAATTGTTACACATTTCCTAAATTTGTTAAATTTCCAAATCGTTTGTTAAACTATTCAAATCTTATAAATTTTCCAAGTAAATACCAAATATTTGGTAAAGTTGATAAGTTTTTTTTCTCGGGAATAGAACCCGAGAAATGATACACAAAAACAACAGGTAAGATGATAAAATGATCAAAATCTAGTATGATGTCCTTTCGACTGGATCACGGTCTTCACACGCTCACCCATAGAATTGACCAGTATTTTGCAGGTATCCTGAATTTCATCGTCGTGATACCAGGTGTCGAGAAACGCACGATGATCGCGCTTGATGATCGCCCCAAGGTTTTCGATTGGATTCAAGTCCGGTGATGAAGCCGGCCAGGACAACAAGCGGATTCCAGCATCGTCGAATCGCTTCATGGACTTCCTGCTCACGTGGCAGGGTGCATTATCTTGCTGGAAGTAACCATTGCCTTCACCAAATTTCCATCATCTGCGGAATAACTCTAGAATTGATTATTTTTTCAATGTATTGGTCACTAGTCATCGTTCAGTCTACCACATGAACTCGGCCGGTCCGTACCAGCTGAAGCATGACCAAAACATGACTTTCACAGGATGCTTCACCTTGCATTTATAATGGTCCCATGTAGGATGATGACCATCCACAATCCGAACAAAGCGTGGGCCTCGATTATTGTCTCGTCACTCCATAGTACTGTTCGCCAGTCCTCGTTAGTCCACGCCTCGTGCTCCTTTGCCCACTCAAAACGAGCCCTGACATTCTTTTCCGTTAAGAATGGCTTACTCTTCGGCCTCACTGCATTGCATCCAGCCTCATTCATCGCGCGTTGTACCGTTCTTAATGAGACCGAGTCTTCACATGCACCCAACTGTTCTTGAATGTCCGATGCTGTAGCTCAAGGGGATCTAAAGACGAGGTTTCGTACGTGTCTAAGATCACGATCATCGAAGTGTTTGTTATGTCCGCCACAGTTCTTGTAATGGGTTTCGCAGTCTCCAGTTTCTTCATATCTTGTTACGACTTTGCTAACTGTGGACACATTCACCCCAACGTCCTTCGCAATTTCACGCATACTTTTGGTGGTATGCTTGTACAGACTGGTAATCTCAATTCTCTTCTTGTTTCGGTCGTCCATCTTGCGTCGAATCAGGCGTACAGTAGGGTATGAATTCTTGTGAATAATATCATGGCCGGATTTAGTGAAATTTAAACCTGAATCAATAACTCCTAGCAGCCATCAACTACCATAGATATGAATCAATAACCTATAGAAAACATTCTGTATGAGAAAAATGACATAAGAAGAACATAGCACGTCAAAAACAAAAGTTGAAAATCAAAGCTTCTGATGACGAACCTGCCTTAACGCCAAACGTGTGGGTTGTCACCAAAAGAAATTTGGCAGAGTTTTCTGTAGCCGTTTACAAAATAAAATAAATCATAAAATGAAGAAGATGTTTCGCATGTTTAGAACACGATTACACGAGTGACAGTATTGGGGTTTCGCTGCCTCTAAAAACCTAGTCGTAAATTAATAATTACAAGGACATTCAATAACTTAAGTAATCAAAAATGTCTGAAATATCTCAAATGAGAAGTGGTAATATTTACGTGGTACATCTAATACTCAATCGTACTATCACTTAATGTTTACTTTAGCCATATTTTACTTTAAGTGTCAGACAAGTTCATGTATAGGACTCACAACGTGTGAATGAAAAATGTTGAATATACATGTATGAGGGTGTTGCCAACTTGCTGTCGCATACTGTACATGAGCAAATATTTCTCAAGCCTGATCAAAAAATAGTGTTTCGTAATTCTGTGACTGCCTTGATATTTGTCGGCCCAGAGAGTTGATCAGACACAAGAAATGAATTCAAGTCGCTGTTGCTATCTTAAGGCCGATTCAGCAAAGTTTTTGCAATACCATTGGTCTCTTTCGGTGCCGTGCTGCTCCGAAATATAAAGAAAAAATGCCGGATTGCTGAAGCCCAATATAGTATAGCATTTTGTGGAGCACTAGCCGATTAAATAAACGTGATATATTGCCACCAATAATTGATCATGGATATTATATGCCTGTTATCAAAGATTAAAAAATAGACTTACTATGAGCAAGACAGATTTTTAGCGGAAGTACCTGATGTGCTGCAAGTATTCATTATAAAAGGATGAACTGCTGATTTATCAGACAACCGAATTTTCACTATGATGTCATAAACTCACCCAGCACCAGGTGACCCAGCATGGCACCGAAAGACCCAGCACCAAATGTGAGATATGCACATTTCTACAGTTTAGAAGAGATTATCACGGAATTGACTGATCATGATAGCAATGCAGAAAGAAAAATAGTATTCTACAGATACTTACCTTGATGCTCTGCCCTATTTGATAGGAGTATTTTCTTGAGCTTGATCATGTCACTTAAACTACTGGCAGAATGAAAGAGCAAAATGTCACAATCAAATACAATGTTCATAATTAACTTAAAGGATGTAAATGGGTCCACAATACTATTCCGATTCAGATAAGAGAATTCTAGAACATGTACGTGGAGATTGTTTGACTTCTCAGTAGTCCACTCCTACTGCAATGGCCTGAATTATCTGCATTCTGCAACAGGGCGATACACACGTGAATGCACATCCATCAATCATCTATGAGTTGCAAGGGCTGCAATGTCTACCCATCTACTGTTCAGGATTCTTCAGTCAATTTTTCATTGCAGATGTAGGCCCCACGTCGTAGCTAAGTTATGATAAGAATTCAGTGCGGATCATCGAAAATTGAATGATGTCAATTAATTGGTTGCACAGTTTCCAATTTCAATTGCTTAGTAATTTCAATTTCAATTATTTGATGGCATAGGATTTTAATTAAAATGAATTGATTGCTTGCGAATATCAATTTCAATTAATTGATCAAAAGCAGTAATTAAATTGTAATCAGTTTTTGATAATCCCTGTCAAGCTGTTTATAGTTGCCAATGCATAAATCATCTAAATATCTGGTATCACCTGGATAACAACTTAGGAAGACCATACATTCATGTACATAAACTCACAATGTAAAAGAAAAGATTCGCCAACAGCGCTAGCCAATGTCGCTGTTCAAGCTTGAAGAGAACAGCTTTAATATTCATAATTACTTCCAAACATTACATGAGGATTTAAAACTACAAAATGCCAAAGATCACTATTCTTCTAAGACGCATCCAAACATATGGTTTTTGCGGGCGATAAACCCTAACTTAGTACAACAGATAGACTCTTGGTAGTGCAACTTCGTGATTCCGAATTTTTATGAAGATTCTTGTCAAGTTCGGGAATATTGGTTTTCCTGCGTCTTTTGCAGGAGAATATGAGATATTTCAAACAGGCTCAAATGAACTATTGACTCCCAATTACTTCATCAGGTTATCATTAGAATTTTTTGCAAATAATACTAAGTTGTCGTGTGTTTCATTGACAGCAAAACAATAAAATGCTTATGCAACAAATCACGGATTTCTTCGACACTTAACAAGTGACACAAAATAATCCTCATTAATAAAGCAATCATAAACTAACTTTACAAAACGTGCTAAACATAGTTTATAAATCATCAAAATAGGCAAGAGGATTTATGGAACGACGCGGTCATTTAGCAGCATGATCATCAACGGCCCCCTAAATATTTGGCTTACGAAGCTTTCACATCTGCAGTGATCTGAATTTATACCCACATTTAGGCGAACGTCGCAATTTTCAAAAACCTTTACGTGCCATTAGTGAGTTGCGGATACAAAAACTGAAATAGCAAATTTGAGCATATTTAGTGATTCGTGTGAATGCATAGAAATAAACAGTTTATTTCTGTGTGTGAATGATACAAGTTTTCCCTCACGTTTCGTGAATTTCATGAATTGCTCAATATTTTCATTGTATTAACGTACTACTAATTTAATCAAAAAAAGTAACTAGATGGAGTTTCTCTTATTGAAAAGTTGCATGAAGTTATGAGATTGTGTCATCACTACAGAAATCTGTCTAATGCTTATTGAGGTGACCATGAGGCTGATACCATTATTAGTTGAATTGAATGTCTCAACTGCATTGCATGAAGCTCAATTTTCAGTAACTTGGAGAATAAATATTGGTTTCTCTGTTCCTATGTATTCCGGGTGGGACTTAATGACCGGAGCGGTCGATGAACACATGCTCCAATTCCTGGAATGCTGCGATAGTGGAATTGAGCTCGGGGTGAACTATGAGGCAGAGTTGGAAGTGGGTCGTGGGTCATGGGTCAGGTGTGTCAGGTGGGTCACAAAATCGCGTGGGTCACGTGGGTCGTGGGTCATGTTTTCCCGAAAATTTGGTGGGTCAGGTGGGTCTGGGTCAGACTTCGTTGACCCACTTCCAGCCAGTTTGACCCATGATAGATTTGACAATCTCAAATACAGTAAACTTCATTTTTCGTATTCTTATCATTCATGAAAAATGATTAAGTCAGTGTCACTGAAAGGGGTGATGGATGCACACAGTCAAAATATGCAACACTATTGACTTTCTCAAGCCTCATGCAGTTTCGAAAGGGGGCGGAATTCACACAAATTAAAGGCTCGAAAACAATTGCTGCTTTCTACTGAGAGATGTTGGTTGGTGGAGAGAAGTAGTTTGAGTACTATTGTGCATGCTCGATTCTCTGTCGCTATGTCTGACGATACTTGACGTGTGACCTTCATTTCAGAGATGCAGCTACTGAAGAAGTCTGATATTCAAAGGTGTTATTCACCTTGAAAATTTTCTTGCAATGCCAGCTGACCTTCGTTTTGTTTGTTTCGTTTGATTTTGTTGGTCTTCCGTAGAAAATATCCTCTGGTAGAGATTAGAATGGTAAATCTCTGGTAAAGATTGATCAGAGCCTAAATATTTTTGAAATATGTAATTGATCAAAATGTCTCATTATACAGAGTGTCTCAGAACTATGAAGGCAGCATAAAGCATCTATGCAGGTAGTTTAAAAACCATCAATGACTGCAAAGTACGGTTCCATTGTTTGATTTCTGTGTGTAGTACATCATGTCAAACGCTATTGCTGATCTTCTTATACTTGAAAGCTGTTTGAATCTGAATTTTATGAACATTCATTGTCGTCTGAATCCTTCATATTCCGATAAATATTAGTCATGTCAAGTGAATTCGGCTTGCATTTGAAGAAAGAAATCAAGATTTAAAGTGATACTTTAAATACGAGAATATCTGTGAAGTCCAGAGACAATGGAAAGGCACTTAGGACTCTGAATATCCACGTCAAGACACAATTCTCCCGAATGCGTGACAAGTTGGAGAACGCAGGAACAATTGGAAGCCTCCCAAAGGTCGTTCAAGAACTGCGCGGTCAAATGACATTGTCAATTTAGTTTTCTCTGCATTCGGTGATGACTCAAGAAAATCAATCAGACAAGCTGCTTTAGACTTGAATCTCACAAGAGCAACAATTCAGCGAATCCTTCATGAAAGCAACATCAGACCTTACCGCCCAACACTTAAGCATGAATTAAATGAAGATGACTTTGATAGGCGGGTCGACTTTTGTTAATGGTTTTGCGTGAAACAGTAACCGATCCAGACTTTCGAAACATGATCGTATGGTCTGATGAGGCCACGTTTAAATTGAATGGTCGACTCAATCACCACAACAGTATCTACTGGGCTGAAGAGAATCCTCATCAAATTTTACAGCATGATGTTAAGCTCCTTGTTGTTACCGTATGGGCATCTTTCTTCGCGCGACTTGATAGGTCCATTCTTCTTCAACGGGACGGTGGATGGTGGGAAGTATCTGGAGCTTCTACGTCCCCATGTAATATCGGAAATTAGGAGATTGTATCCGAATGACGAGGAGCTGCCATACTTTCAACAGGCTGGAGCTCCAGCTCATTATGACTCCATCGTTCGAAGCTATCTCAATTCCTGAGTTGGCAGTGCCATCACTTCATGGATTGGACGTCGTGGTGACATTGAGTATCCCCCAAGAAGTCCTTACCTAACTCCATTAGTCTTCTTTTTTGGGGTTATTTAAAAAACAAAGTCTGCAAGAATCCACGTCCTCTCAATGTGCAAGAAATGAGAGATAAAATCACATTAAGTGCAAGAAACGTTCTGGTGGATCTCATCTCAAAAGTTTGTCGCTCTGTGACCTCTCACTGTCATGAATTAATTTCACTGTCGATGGACAGCACTTCGAACATTTACGTTCAGAAACATGTACAAAATTTTCCGTACTGTTCGTTTGAAATAAATATCTGTATTATTTGACTCAGAAGTTAATAGTGTTAACTGCCCACATAGTTCTGAGACACCCTGTATTAAATCAAAATATTATCAACATACATGCTTCATATCTAAAGCATTTAGCCGCTCAACATATTTTCGCATCATACATGTTCCATGCATCTCATTGCTCATTAGATACATGATAATCTGAAATAAGATAATTCATACGAAGGTCATTGATACAGACTTATCCCTTTCACACAGACTTATTACGGCTGGAGCTCTGTGAGATATTTTTTGACACTTCGAATCGATGAAAAGTTTCGTTTTGATATTTGATTTGGTAACAATAAAAATAGGAATATTTACATGATGTCACTAGTGATTGCTATCACAACGTACTCGTACATGTAGCGGCACTCAAATATATCAGTTCATCTATATGTACATTGCAAGCAAATTTATGAATTATAACCTTGTCTTCATGTAATTTTCTATTCACGCGTTGCGCATGCTTACTACATTTGCTTTTCAATGAATCTCATTCTTACATCAAGTATACAACTTTCTACTAAAATCTGACATTAGCGGAAGTAAATGAAATTTGATTCGATTGCCATGAGAAGCAACAAAATATTAGGTAGACGATTTTTCTGGGATAATTTTCACACATGTAGTATCTAGCATAAGAAATGCATGAATAAATGATTTAGGCCTACTGCAATCTTTTTTTTGACTTCATTTGATCAAGAAATGTAAAATTTGAAATTTAGTCTTTAGAGCCCTCGACAACCTAACAAATCATCTCTCTACGAGTTATATAGGTAGTACTAAAAAACGGATAGTCAAGAATTATAGCAAGAAACGGAACCTTAGGCATTTGTGATGCATGAATTTGCTTATAAGATAATTTTGATGAGGTTACATGTCTGTTTATTATGTGACAAGTGATCTGATACACTTGAATCTTCATAACATATCTTAACAACAATTTTGATACTACGAGGCCTCTACCTAGATAGACCTAGAATCTTGAATGAAAATGAAACTAAAGATGATATCAGAAAAGGAAATTGCAGTGATATCATTCACCCTTGCAGCATGTGGGTCAGGTGGGTCAAGTGGGTCAAAGATGTGGTGGGTCAGGTGGGTCAGGTGGGTCGTGGGTCAGGGTTCCCTGTGGGTCAGGTGGGTCGTGGGTCACATATGCCATATGGTCAGGTGGGTCATGGGTCAAGTTTGGTTGACCCACTTCCAACTCTGCTATGGGGTGCCGTCAAAATTTATGAATTCAATAAAGGCATCTGATAGACATAGAATTCATATTTTTTGTTGCATGAAGAGTATCCAGATCATAATAACTTCAATCACTGTGCAGTCTCAGTTTTTATCTCTCGAATATCCGTCGAGTTCATCCAAGTATCCGAATCGGCATTCAACTATCCGTCGAGTGTATTCAGATATACGAAGCGTGCGTTCAATTATCCGTCGAGTGCATCCAAATATTCGAATCGGCCATTCAATTATCCGATGTGTGCATTCAAACATCCGAAGCGATCATTCAGTTATCCGACGTGCGCATCAATTATCCGAATTTTTTTTTAATTTTTTAAAAAGGAATTACTGTGGATTGACATAAGACATTGATATATGGTGACCCATTTTCGTTATAATAATACATGTACTACTGTACATGTAACAAAGCAAATGTCATTGGTCATCGAATGGAGACTTTATTTTCATATCATATAATTTTATATCATTTTCTAAGCTGCCTGACACAAATATTTTTTTCTAACTGTAGTATATAATCTCCAGCTTGTAAGATAGGAAATTTTTCGATATCGTCAACTGTCTGCAGAAGGTCGTCAGACATTTTCTTCTCAGGATTTATTTTTCGTGAGAAATACCTTATTAGCGGTTGATGTCTTTTTTCGGGCATAGCGCGTAGGACAGCCGCTAATGACCGTATTAATGATTCCAATACCAGACGCGATGAAAGAGTATGAAATTGTCTGTAGAGGAATAATGTTTTTCTATGCAAAAATGTGAGTTGTAAATTGATTATTTCCTCATTAACTGATTTGAAAAGACGCTGATAAGAAGCTGATAATTATTCATACACAATATTTGTATCAATCTTATTGAGCAGGCGGAGAACACACCAATCTGTCTCTTCATCGATAACGCTCCTTGCCATGTCGACGTCGAAAGTGATGCAGCACCACTATTAGTCATGAGAATAGCTCCACATTCGTGTGAGCTCAATCCTATCGAGCATTGTTTTAATCCTTTCAAATCATTATACTCATATTCACTTGTTTCAAACATTGATCAAACAAATATTTATCAGATGATAAATAACTTATAGATGATTACGATTTGTTGAGACCATAGATCACATGCGCAAATAAACTGGCTGTTAATATGCATGTATAGCAAGCTTGTAATGACATGTAATTGTAATTGATATATTTATCAAATAGTAAAAATACTTGGGTATTACTTCCATAATTAGAAGCAATTAAGGATCGATCGAAACTGAGAGTAACCCATTCGAGCCCACGCAAGCTGATATCGTGCACATATATTTTTGATTCCAGAGTAAATTACGAAGAGAATAAATGCTTTTACCACACATTGCGTTCCAAAAGACATTCAATCAATAAAGTCTTACTGACAGGGATGCGGAGTCGGAGTTCCGGAGTCCTATCATTTTTGCTGGAGTCACAGTCGGAGTCCTATCAAATGATAGGACTCCGGACTCTGGCCAGTGATGTTATCGCTAAATTTGAAAATTTTCCCGCAGGCCGAAAAAAATCCCGCATTACGAATAGCAACATTTCAGATTTGATTGTTTAATTTCCCCGTCGAGAATCACGTTTTATTGGTATAACCCAATCAGGACTTGAATATTGCAGGTTTGAGTATACTTAGTCCTGAAAATGTTAATGATACTAATAGTCTATGCAGGCCGAGACAACACTGAAGCAAACTCTTATATGCATGAATCACTGAAATACTCGTATATCATTAGTATAAAATTCAACTATGAATTTTGACAAATGCAGGTATTGCATTATTGTATTTATGCATATCTCGTTACTTCTGGTTACGTTCATACGTTCATTGATTATAGACTACTCTACTATGCTGGTATCTTATACCCATGTATATAACTTGCCAAGTTTTTTAGATAAAAGTCTTTCATAATGAGACAGACATATTCGTAAGAAACTCGATCTAAAATTGCAATAGGTACCGGTAATAAAAATCTGACGTAACAACTTAAACAAAATGATATGAAATTCAAAACTTTTGGAAGAAGCTAAAAAAAATAGAAGTGGCAAAAATTAAGACAAATGCCAATCAACGACATATACTGTAATCCAGTTTCAATGAAGAAATGTCTTCAAAGTTAGTCACTCGCAAGAGAGTTATGAGTCACTTTTGTAACACTATCGATATTGCAGAGTCAACGATGCGCTTTTGAGCCTTTTCTTTCTTCGACGATATCTCTCTTCCTTCTTTATCCAGTTCGTTTAAATCAAAAGTCAGTAAATCCATCTTCTTTTGATATTCATTCATCAAGAGCTTTGTTGCTCTTATGCTGTCATGTATTGATGTCTTCTTGCTGGTAATCTCATTCTCTTTTTGAAAGATCTTGTTAAGCTTTTTCTGTCGTACAATTTCGGCTTCAATTTCTTCATTGAGTTTCCTTTTCTGTGCAATTTCTTCCTTCTTCAATTCTTCCTTTTTCTGTTGTTCGCGTTGACGTTTCATAAAACTTGCGTGAGTATTGAAACCTGATGAAACCATACTTTTGGAGATATGAAATGTCACACAATCTTCAATCTGCTTTAGATAACCATTCATCCAAAAGACAAGAATCGACAGATATTTCGGCTAATCGGTTTCTTTTTTGGTGAGTACGTCGGACAGATCACTAAATACTCTCTCGACTGCTGCATTGCCACATGGAACACTCAAAGAACTCAATGCAATTTTTGAGAGATTTGGATATTTTGAACTTTCGACCACTTTCATCCAAAATCCTATCACATCATCAAAAAAGGAAAGACGGACTTCCTTCAGCGACGAATCAATTGCAAATAATCGCCACTCACTGGTGAGTTCATCCAGACGCTCAGATTCCCATCTCAATGATGTTGCAATAGAGAGTACATAGTCTTCGTCGCCATGGAAATCTGACTTTATAAATTTCAAGGCGCGTAGAGTTGGATTTTTCAATGGTCGGCATCTCTGAAGATCAGAAGCCAATTTCTTGTAGAATAATTTAACACGGTTGAAAAATTCAACTTGGATGTCGTGACTCACGTTATTTACTCACGCACTCACGTGACTCACGCGCTGCCGTCTCGCCAATAAAGATTCTATCATTAGTCAAAACAAATTCATCTGAAGATAATGAGATGATGCATAAATGTCGTTTGCTATACTCTACGTACTTGTTTTTAAGGAAGAGGACTAGAACCTGTTTGAACAAAGATCGGATATCGTTGTACATTTGATGAACTAGGACTCTGTTCCTTTGATATAGTTTCTCAAATCTGTCGAGCTTTGGCAACACTGATTTCAAAAAGTGAAGATCAACTTCTAGGGATGCATTACGAACAGCAGTTCGAATTTCAATAACTCGCTTGTTCTTCTAATCATTAGGTCGATTGGAAGGAGCGAAACGGAGGAAAAATTCTCGTAAACAAGGCAACTGTTCAATCAATCTGTCGACTACCAAGAGAAGTTGAATCCATCTGGTTTCCACACGTCTTATCATTCCATGTTCACCGACTTCCAACAATTTTTGTACACCTTTGTAATGTGTCCATCGGGAAGTATAATTAAAGTAACTGAAAACGTTGTCATTAAATTGTTCGACCAGTCCTCCAAGTTCCTCACACGCAGCTTCAACGGCATTTGAAACATGATGTAAAGTACACGATCCGATGTCTAACAAGTGAGGGCCATTATCTCGCATGAGTTTATGGAAACCGTTATGGCGACCAACCATGACAGATGGACCATCAGACATAATGCTAACACATCCTCTCAGGGGAAGTTTCAAATCATCCAGCACACCAAGGACCGTAGTTTTCAGATTTTCGGCCGTACCGTTATCTAATTCAACAGTTTTGATTGGAACCACCAACAGCTTCTTTTGCTTCACCGAGACAAACGAAAGTATAACAGCAAGAAATCGTCGACTCGTCGATACATAATGAAAATGATCCACTTCCACAGTTGAGGTCCATAACTATCTCATTTCTGATTTCTGGAGCAATTGTATCATTCAAAAGATAAGTAACTTTACCTCTTTTGCACTTAAAGTTAGCTGGAATGTTGCTATCTGGAAACATTTTATGTCGTACTTCCGAATGATCAGCCGTCATGAAAGCACAATGATGTTAAGTCAAATGAACGGCATGTCGCAATTCTGCTTTCATTGTTTGAAAATTAGCATTACATCCGGTGCTTGAGATCGAGTGTGTACCTTCATCACTATCGGTATGGAAAAAATAATCGATTGGACCTGAATTGGTGGGCAACTTTTGCAAGTGTTTCTGTCCGCGAGCATGTGATTGAACCAGGGTTGCCAACTCACATCGACAAAAATAGTGACCATACTTCGTGGTTTATGTAGAATTTGAAAAAAACATGATTTTAATCTGTTTTACGCAAGTTGATCAATATTTAATCTATACGTCGTTTTTTGTTTATTTCCATGTCATATCATCACAAAATGCAGTGTATAAGTGTATAACGAATTTACTATAAGTTGATTCAAATAATAAATTTATCTTATTTCGGATACATTATCAAAATGTTAAGTAATTTCTATGAAGTTTGTTGTTTACAATGTACGAGTATACATGCATAAAAGATTCTTGAACATTATGTACATGTACATAAATGAAAGATCAAAATGGCGGATATATACTGATTACTTACTTCTCTCTGTATTTTCTTATACTTATCAAGGATTCTTCGGGATATTTGTAAGGCTAAAAAATCACAATATAATGAAAACAATTAGCAGAAGAAGTAAATATACTTCCAAGAGTATTACCGAAATAATTTCGAAACCAGACAAGAACCAAAGATGCGACGGAAGACATAGTCACATTTCACAGATCGTCAACATAATTTAATTACACTTCCAAATGTGAAATTTTTATTTTTACAATTTAAACGATGAACACAATTTTTACAATTACAATAAGCGCAATTTACTCTACTTAAAAATTGCTTCAGAGCTACTTAAAAACATTGACTGGTCACATCGGCAAGGGAAGACCGAAAAAGGGTTTTTTAGTCAATTCGAGAACATTGAATCGATTACAGTTTCAGAAATTCTGTTGCAACGGGTAGACACACTTAATTGCTCCAAATGCAGGCAACGTTTCTTTTCTTCCAAATGCTCCACTCGCTGTCTCGTCTCATTCAACTCTTTGTCCACCGCTTGAATGTTTATTTTCAGTTCATTTGGTGTGTGTCTTTTGAAGACGCCAACAGATTCCTGAAGGGAGCGCGTTTGAGGAGCACGTTCAATTCTGCACAAAGCCAATTGTTTGGATTCGTTCTTGTACTGTGTTCCAGCCTTTTGTATCCGTTCCAACAAACGTTCGGGCGGAAAAAAAAGCATTCAAAATTGGAGCGGTCGAAGCGGTCCCTCACGAAACGAACAGAATCATAAAGCAAGGATCGCATCCTTCTTTGATTCAAACATTCAGCGGATTTCATCACAGAAAAGCCACGTTCAACTTCCATGTCGTGAGCAACGACCAGCAGAAACGATTCAACTAAGATCATCAGCTTTGGAAATGAGTTTGAATCGTCGACAACAGTTAACAAAGTATCATCTGGATGTTTGGACTGCATGTCGCAGAGTTCATCGATGACAGCCAAAGCTGGAACATGGAATGCTTTGGAGAGCTCAGCAAATTTTTTCTTGTCAGTGTTTGTGATGTTCTTCAGCTTCGCGTAGAAAATGTAAGATCCAAGAGTTGCATCCGTTTCAAACACCGAAAGTACAACACCTCGTTGTACGAGTCCCACAGATCTTGGACTTTCTTCAAATCTTGATCATCGGATTCAAGCAATTTGGCTTTGACATGGCGATGCGTTTCAGAGAAGAAAAGCGAATCGTTTTTCGATTCTACACTGATCGGTTCATCGTTCCAATCAAACAATTCGTCACAGTAATCGTTCGGTTGCAAAGAGATGGAATTTCCCATCCGAAATCGCACCTTTGACAGGAAACTCAAAATGAGTTCCAAAGTTGCATGTACACCCAAACCATTGGCCTGTGTTGAAGATGTGAGATCATAAAGAGGTTTATGGTGAATGACAAATTGGTCGAGATGAATCAGCAAGAGTGGTTGACTGACAATACTTTTCAGATCACTGCTGCTGCATATTTTTACCAGTTTGCAGACGACTGGAAACTGGTCAAGAAGTGTTTCCAAAACTCGAAAAACATCCAAGAATCTCTTGGGGCTGAAAGAGTAAGAGCTTTTCAACCCAAGAACTTTTGTGCTGTGCTTGAAAATGAGCCTTGCTTTTTGGAGTGGACGTCAGAAAATCAGAGAATAACTCAGCAAATTTGACAAGAGTCTTGAGAATTCCCTGGGAATCATTTTTTATTTCGTCCTTACTCAGCAAATGGAAGTTGTGATAACTGAAACCAGGTAGTCAATCAGATTTCCAGCGACCTCTTTCAACCGAGCAGAGACACTTGTTTTGGAGCCTTGCATCGTTGCAAAATTGTCAGTCATGACATAAATCATGTTAGAGAGATCAAGGTTGAAGGTTGACAAAGTCTCGATGATTTCATGAAATATTCTTTCACTGTTCATCATCTTCAGATCGTTAATTGATTTCATGTTGTCGTTCAGAAGAAAATCATTTTGAACATCAATCTCTGGCTCTAATTCAACTGTCTCAGATATCGCGTAGTTCTTTGTCGAGACCCCCCGAGGAAACTGAGATGAAGTTCGAGTCGAACCTTGTCATTGTAAGTAGATTCGTCCAGATGAATGCCATATTTCTTTAATAGGCCTACATTTTCACATAATTCCTCCCGAAAGAAAGGAGCAACTGCATGCGTTATAACATATTCAGCTTTCGTGCGACCGCATTTTATAACCGCATACTTTGAGTCAGGAAACATTTTGGCATACAAATCCCGGCCGTTCGCAACTGGGTCAGAAGACAGAAACGACCCTCCATCCATAACAATTTTCATTTTTCTAAAGCATAATAGCAAAATTTAACACATCACACTGCGCTGACCTCACTTGATAATTCCGCACTGAAACTCTGAAAAAGAAAATCCTAAAATAAGAATTCTATTCATTGGCATTTACTGAACATGGCAACGTAGGAATCATAATACGCTCGTAATACGCGTAACGCTTTACGGTTCATCGAAGTGTCCAGATGGTGGCTATATTTATTAAAATGAAAAAGAATAGAGCAGGCCGAGCAAATGAGTGCATATATAAGAAAACAATATTTAATTTGTGTCAAATTTTTGTACTAAGTGTAGTTTGGGTATTTTTGTTCTGTATTTGTTTCTCTTCATTCTGAAATACGGCCATTCAGGTCTAACATCAATACGAGCGCATACAGAGTTGAGCTTAATGTATAGATACTTTTGTGTATATATTCATACTTAAATTAGTGATTTTTTATTGTTCAATAATTTTTAGTTTTGAAGGGGTCACTATTTTTTAGTGACTTGGGAAAAAATAGTGACCAAATAGTGACCTTTAGTGACCGGTCACTAAATAGTGACCGAGTTGGCAACCCTGGATTGAACCGCACTGAATCCACTGCTACCAAGATAGAATGTCTTTCCACATAGCTTGCAAAAAGCTTTTAATGGATCTCCATCTACTTTCGATAACCAAACAGATAATTCTTCATTGTCCACTTTCTTTGATGACCATTCATCTCGAAACGTCGTAGATCTGGGTTTAGAAAGACTCATACCTGAAGAGGAAATATATTTTGAGCATGCATGTACATACAAAGTCCTGCGTTTGTGTACAAATACGAGACAAGTACGTCATGGAATAAAGAAACGACTTTTGTTAATCTCTACAGCCTATAAAATATATGCGACACGAGAGCAAAATATGTTCCAATCATGCATGAGATACCAAACACGCACTCTCTCCAGAAAAATCCTAGATGACCACTTTTTCCGTAGGCCTAATATATACTTAATGAAAGCCCGAGCGATACGAAATAGGCTACACCAATCCACTTGATAATCATGGTCTATAAAACATGCTCACTAGATATAAAAAGCGATTCATTTGAATTACTTTGACAAATGATACTAGTTTAGGATTACTCCAAAGAGTTGATGTATACGATTCAGAGTTGATGCCACAAGAGTATGTCCAAACATAGAAGTACGTACTTTTTTGGTTCATTTAGTTTCATTGAATGAATACTACGCATAATTAAAGCCAACTTGACACGTCACATTAATTGGTTTTCGTCGGACGCTTTGCAGATCATATTTCAAAAAGAGTGAATTGAGCATCTCAACTTAAATTAGTATGACTTGACTGATTCGGGCCCTCGCTTACTTCCGGAGTTAAATCTAGAAATACAATGCGTCATTGATAAAGGTTAGTAAAAGCTCATCCCCATCTCTAACAGTTGGATGGCGATTGATTAAATCCATCTTTACAGGCTAAAATGCATATAATCTAATAAAATTAAATTTCATATAGACTACATGTACATGAAATAAATGAAAACACATTTCGATTTAGCTCACGTATTATACCATCATAATGGAAGAATAAAGGAAAACGTTCAGTACAATCACAATAACATCATTTCTTCTGATTAACGTAACAATGTTTCACGAGAAATGTTCTCTTTCTTCACACGTAACCCTGTGCAAGGAGGCGAAGGGTGTGCTATCATTTGCCAAGGTGAACACCCAGACTATGGAGGTAAGGAGTTGTCTTACTTCTCCTTTCACAAGCTCTTCAACGCTTATGCCATTAACCACAAAATTTGATACAACAAATGTACCGGCACATGTATGCCTAGGTTAATCAATGGGGATCACAGACGATGTATAAGCTGTACATGTAGAAAAATGCCTTGACAATCAGAATAAATGAGAAATACAATAGACATTCAAATTCTCTAATATGACAATTCAAATATAATTTTTTGATATAGTACAAATCTCAAGAAATAAAAGGAATTTACAGAATCATTCCCCTCTAATTAGTGAAAACTACATATAATTAGGCCCTTGTGCAAATAGAATATTAAAACATAATTATTACAGTATAACCTGCAGATCTACTTTGCATCCTATCTTTTATCATAACTTGGGTAGGCCTATGTATTGATCTTGAAATAAAATATATTTCTAATTCCTATGTATATTCCCAACCAAAAACAAAATCCCGCAGGCTCCATTTTTCCCCTACCATTCCCGCAGATTTGAGCAAAATCCCGCAATGCGGAAATTCCGCAGCAAATATCAACACTGACTCTGGCCTATAACTAGACCCGAAATATAATACAAACAAATTATTTATCCTCGTAAAAAGCTTTCACTGTCTTGATGTCAACTTTCTCCGTCAAACAAAAGCACAGAGACACTGCTGCATGTAAAGCTTGTAATAGTTGACGGAATGAACCGTGATAGTGAAAAAAGGATTGTCTTTTCACTCGGTGATTTAGTAGAGAAGACAAGCCTTCCTAGCCTCGATCACACCTGCGCACCAAAGGTCACATCAGAGACAAAAATGAAGTACTAGTTTGTTTGAGAACATTACCTCTTACCCTCACATTAATCGTGTGTGATGTCTCCTCCAAAGCGTATATTAAAGTCGAAAGTGTACTCACATTTTTTGGAGAAGGATGCGGATTTTCCTGCCTGGTAGAGACTGGAGAAAGCCGTGTGAAGCACACATCAACAAGATGGGAGGAGCAGAGTCATATGCATGCAACTTAAAGAGACATTTGATAAACTTTCATCAAAAATGATTGATAATTGATACAGAAATGATCACTAAAGATAGGTTCAGGTAAGCCTATAATTATCTATGATGTAGATTACCATTTTTTTCAAAAAAAAAACTAGACTGTATATGCTTGCCACCCGGAGTCGGAATCGGAGTCCTATCATATTGATAGGACTCCGCATCCCTGCTTACTGCCTCAAGTGTCACTTCATACACTACCATAGTTGACAGATTACATTATAGCACTGAATACTGCGTTCCGTAACACAATTACCAGATTCCTCCTTGGAAAGCCTTTATCGAAGCCAACAAATAATTGTCTAGAATTCATGAAATCCCATTCAATAACTTAATAAATAAACGTATGTAGACGATCATTCATATCTGGTTATTTCAAAAAGTATATTTTAACATAACATGAAATGTATTTTGTACTCTAATAGTGTGCGTTAGGCACGAAAGGGTGCATTCCATGCATGACTAATCAAGAAAACCCATTTGCAGATTTATATGTAAACAGACAGAGACATTTGAATAAGAATCGAGCTAGATGCAGGCCAAATGAAGAATAACATCAGCTGACTGTGTGGAAAGAATGATTTCCATCGTTAGGGCTCGTATGAGTCATGTATGAGTCACGTTTGCAGGGTAGGTACATGCCTACTTGACAAGATAGCCGCTGTAGCCTGATCTTGTTTAGATTTCCTTCTCCTTGTTTAATCGTAGTTGTAGATGCAAATTGAATATGATGATCGCAAGATGGCGAATGAGAGGAAATGTTGATCTGGCTATACCGCGAACATATCGCTTCATTAGTAGGCCTGATATTTGAAGATGAAGACTTCACGGATTTTGAGATGCACCCGCTTGAGAAGTAGTGCGAAAAAGCAAAAATATTCTGACTAGTCAAGAAAGTGAAAGGGCCGCATTGAATATTCGAAGACAATATATGAATGTGACATCGGAGTTTCAAGTAATCTGTGGAACTCATCACTTCAATGGTTTGACTGACATACAATGTAGATGCGCATTTCTTTTCTTATCTTGTCCGTCCATTAGGGATTCTGCACTTCCTATGCATTCTACTACAAATCCAGCCAACACTGGGCAGACACAAACATCAATTTAAAGTATATGTGTTTGACTTCCATGATCCAGGACAAATGCAGCAGTCTTGCAACTGACTCCCAATAATGCTGTCTACATTTGCAGCATATGAGGGCCTACCGTATAATATTTATGACTTTGAGTCTAACGTGTAGAAAGAAACAATCACATATAGACCAGTGGCGGGCGCAGTTAATCGATTCCGCTCGATTAATCAAGCGACGAAATCAATCGCGAGATTTTCTGATATATAACTACTGAATGAAATTTGCCTGATGAAGAAACATTAAAGCTATTTCCCCATTCACTCGCTCAACATTTCAGATAATTGCACTGAATAGAGTGTGCATCTGCGTGTAACACCTATGCGCGGTTGCTCGCACCTAAGATCATATATAGCTAGGAATACATTATTCTATGCACTGACATTAAAAGTTCTCGGATACTACGCGATTAATACGAATCATGCAAATCGTGATATCAAGTATAAGGAGGTCCCTTTATATCTCCGTATTGAAAGCATGTTAAGTTACTGATAAGAATAATAATGCCTGATTTACATCTAATATGCACGCATCCAACAAGAATTGCAATCACAGATAGTCAAAGATTTGCTAATGCTTTGCACACTCTTAATGTCATGAGGCTTGAATTGATTGATACATGGTAAGGCTTATTACAAGATTGATGGAAAAAACGATAAATGCCTGCTGCTATGTTCGATAAGGACTAAAAGAATCAAAATTATGAAATGCAAATAGCAGGTAGTAAAAAGCGTCGATCAAGCATCAGTCGACGCATGTCGCACCCTCTGTCCCCGTCTTAATAACCACGAACTCGACAAAAGGCGGATTAAAAGGGGTGCGTCTAAAGACCACTAATACGCCACAAATACGCCACTAATACAGTCTGACTGTTAGAAATAGAAGCTCCTATTGCCGCAGGTACACTTAAACTAACATATACAGTACAATCAATGCAAATTTGAATCAACTTGAAAATTGCCACAAAGACTTCCCCAACATATTCCTTTTCCTACAAATAGATTGCAACACACCTTTTTCGACTGATCTAAACAGCGCTTTTGTGGCAATGCAGAATTTTAAAATTTATATATAGACATGATTTCTGCATGTTTAACCACAAACTGGAAAGTTTACGTGCCGACACTCAATGCATGTATGTGCGTTGCAATCTATTTGTGGGAGAAGGGATGTGTCGGGGAGTTTTGTGGCAATCTTCACGTTCATTCAAATTTGCATTGATTGTAGGATACTGTATAAGTGCACTTGTGGCAATGGCAATAATAGCCTCTGCTTCTAACAGGAAGAATGTAGTTGTGGCGGGATTTGTTGCTTCTGTGTCAATCCTGCTGTATCTGTGGCAGGGAAAATGCATTTGTGGTGTATTTATGGCGGCTGAAATGTATCTGTGGTGTGTTTGTGGTGTATTTGTGGCGCATTTGTGTTGTATTTGTTGTACTTAGTCGCGTTTGTGGTATTCAGACGCGCCCGATTAAAAGCACTCAACATGTTGCGCCGATAAGGCTTCTTCAGTGGTGAGACACACAATCGGAGAGTTGAACTTCATAGTAGATTTGTAGTAGATTCTTAATAATAACAGATTCTCAAGACTCCTCATGCCTTGTTTACGACTTTTTCAGTGCTCTGATGTGTAAAGCTGTGCTCCAGAGTGTGTCTGAACGCCGTTCAATTGAACTAGCTCATGATTTTTGTGAACTTGAACTGAACGGCGTTCGCATATTTCGGAGATGAACGGGGTATGAATACTCCCGTTCACTTCTACCTTTAAACGTTCACTCATGTTTGACCAAATTTACCTAGTTAGAATGCTTCACCCTAAGCTATTTTCATCCATACTGTCGGACGCCTGACGCCACAGACCTACATGTAGCTCTGTACCTGAAGCTCATGATGACACGCATGCACAATATAGAATTCTTGGAAATCTTAAATGATGACGTGATTTCTGATGAAAGTAATTGGGAACACCCAGACGAATGCAGCAGGAAGACCAATGAATAAGGAAAACTTCAGTACTAATTCTTATGACTAAAGCAGCGACAATTTAACTTAGTTTGATGACAAAGAACTGTAGGCCTGCCTGCTTTAGGATTGATCTTTGCAAATTGTAGTGTTGTTCCATCTATTAGTGATACATCTACACAAGTATACCTTCATACAATTTCCATTATGTCAAAGAGGAAAGTATCGGTGCTGTTGAGCTATGTAAGCTTATAACCCGGGAATTCTCCAAATTGCAGTGACATTCTAGTTCGTAAAATCTTACAGTGAAATATTTAGACATGTGAAAGAATCGATGACTCAATTATTTAGATGATAACTGCGTAGTCAAAGTAAATTTCAAAATTACTTTTGAAATGAACGGGAAATGAAAGGAAAGGGAAAGTGAACGAAATGGAATAACTGCTGAACTTGAGTTGAACGGCGTTCAATTGTTTAATTTCGTGAACTTTAACTGAACGGAGTTCGCGATTTTAAAGATGAAAGTGAGATAAACGCCGTTCAAAATTTTCGTGAACTAGTCATTCATTGCTGTGCTCTCAGGCATCTACAAATGGAGTGTGGTATTAATTAATCGGTTAGAAATAATTTCAATGTCTAAATAGACTTAGCTTCAATTTTAATGTGAGACATCGAATTGATAATGAAACCAATAATCTAGAAATTATAGAAAACATGTCAGCCAGACTAATTGTAAACTTCTTATCACTGACTTTGAGAAAACCTCAAAATAATCAGAATCGCACGATTTTCGATTAATCCTGTGCTGATTCGCACGATTTGGAATCGCGCCCGCCACTGGTATAGACTAAACAGACCTGTACAGACTTGTTTGGTCGAATAATCTATCTGTAAGTGCATGAAGCATCACAAGACGACAATGTGGTAATAAATTAGATTTCTTAGTTAGATTATTAGGCTTTCATGTTGAAATATATAGCCAATTTCAAACCATAATTGCGTAATGCATATCACATCTTCAAAACGAATCTGTTATCAGGACCTTGATTTTCTATGTCGTTGCTTTTGCATTCATAAGAAAACATCTT
The DNA here is from genome assembly GCA_907163375.1 of Prostheceraeus crozeri. Classification (NCBI taxonomy): domain Eukaryota; kingdom Metazoa; phylum Platyhelminthes; order Polycladida; family Euryleptidae; genus Prostheceraeus; species Prostheceraeus crozeri. Next base: position 81,980 of record CAJQUW010001473.1, on the reverse strand, counting down.
AAAACGATTCGTAACTTTTGAATATGCATTAATTCTCATACGATGATGAAAATCATCCCAGCAGCCATTTATAATAGAATATAATGCTTACTAATTCAAATTATTAATTGAAGTAGTCCTAATGAGGACTGATGGCGTTCTCCAATCCGCAAGTGTACAGATGCAATGCTACTGTAACCATTGGATTAACATTAATGAAGATGCATATTGCAGATGCACCCTCTCGTGCCCATGCAAGCTAACAGGAGTACACGTCAATGTAACCCACTTGTACTGGTCAGAGGGCGACACAGAATGAACTGATGCCGAAAATGATCTTTTGCAGCAATGTGAAGATACTTCTGATTGGTTTTTATATCAAACTTTACTTTCGGCATTCATGGGTTAAGATGGGTATATAGTCAAGTGTGCTGACAGATTTATGCTAGTCAATTCAGTTTTGTTGGCTTCAGCAGGTAGAGAATTAGACTTACGGCCATGAAGGGATGACACTCTAAATATTCAGCCGCATCCAACTCCTTATTAAACCATAGACCATTTTTCCATTGTTGAATTTTTTCCATCTTGTATTTGAAAGAGTAAAGCAGGGCTGTTTTCTCAATAATTTCAAGTATCCTTCTTGATGCATGTTCACTTTATCAGATGTCAACAATCGAGCATGATTGATTTTGCACATTTCTGTTGATATTTCAATTTTTTGTGCCGTCTTTCGACGGATGATGGACGTTGATAATGGCCTTTCCATTCTGCATCATCTTATATCATCACTTTTATCGTTCATCAATTAATAAATATCCAGATTTGTGCATTAATGTATTTTCAAAAATTTGATCCACAAAAGTCGAGGTAATGGTTCAGAATAAATATGGTTCAAAATGCTTTGCATGAAGGATATGTGAATTCATTCATGCTGGTGAAAAATGCGACAATGCTAGAACTAAGTCACATACTGTTCTGAGCAAAGAGTAATAGTTTAAAAATGACAGCAACGTTATGAAGTGCTCATGACAATTTACATGTACTTAAATTAAAAAAGCGCTGGTTAAAACGTCGAAACACAGTTGGATAATGACCAAGGGGTGTGGAGCTGCATGAGATAACAACGCATACAGGACGAAGACTTGTCTATTGGTAATATTATCTATTGTTTGAGTAAATACTAGAGTTCCATAAAAAATGAACATCTACCTTCGGACTGTTTATGAAAATTGAGATCTTTCTTTTTCAATAAAAAGAAACCGCATGTCAGCTCCTAGACTAGAAAAACGTTACAACCGTTCAAAATTCAGCATCTACAAAATTTATGAGCCTAAACTTTTCAGGAGAGATATTATCAGGAAGTTTACATTACGAATTCATTCTTATTATTACATGGCATAAATCACGATCGATTATTTACCGCATTTCTAGTCATAGTGGAACACTTAATTAAAGTCGCTGCTCAGTCACATCGCAGACAAAAATCACATGGCTTGGTCACGAAAGTGCTGAACCACAATAGCATGGAAATCGCAGATGATGCAGAGAAATCTTTACAAATCCTGAATGACACACACTGTACATGCGAAAATAACTCTGCTGTACATAAAAATTACGTCAATATTTAAGACTGACCACCATTCCAAAAAATCGCAATGACTTCTTGAGGTTTCCCAACAATTTACAGAAGTCCAGATTTCGCTTTTCATATTGCGCTATGTCACTTTTCAGACTGTATTGTCTGCTATTGACCACATCATTCCACAGCCCAGTTTGCTCTATCAAAGATTTTTCTCTACCCGTATCACAAACCGCATTACGCAACCCCTTGAAAGAGAGACGGTATCTGTGGTTTCTCAATGAAATTCTCTCTCTCTCTCTCTCTAAGCACTAAACAAGTCCCACGTGAATCAACAGAATCAATTGAGCTAGGCGCTATATCTGAGACAAATGGCGACATGTGTGGCATAACGTGGTTTTACTGTGAGAGGAGAGGCGACGGGTGCTCAAAGCTCCTTTATCATCAAATGAGCTCCGAATTAGGTTATGCAGTAGTACATGTGTGTGAATGATGGAGACACGTGCAAGTACATGAATGTGTTCTAATATCATAACTATTACATGCTTGTATTTACTTTTGTCGAGCTGACAGTGCTGAGGTCTAAGTGAGTGAATAAAATTTGTCGAATAAATCGACAATTCTTATATCCTACTATACATCTACATGTGGGATGCACATGTAGACCTGTGCTTCCTTACGTAGTTCCGGTGTCATGATATTCTTCCCCCCCCCCAAATCTAAACTGCTAATCAGAAAAAGTATATCAGAAAACTGCTATTACTTAATTTCTCTCTCGGAAAAGAGGTGCAATTGAATTTTCCTAGAAAGCGTGGTTTAAATCTTTGAGCCAGTCTAAATCTTGGCAGACATGTAAGTTCAAACTTAATGAGACGCCACAATCCTCGATGTCTCAGCATTGTAGTTGCTAAGTGAGATTATTGAACAGGATTTACAGTTTAAATAGAGCATAGGAAAATAAGAAGAATAACGCAGGTATGAGCATAATTAAGCACTTCTGTTTAAAAGTATATCCTCTTATTAGTGCTGATTATGTTCCTTAACTTGCTCATATATACCATGCTGGCCAATATACTTAGTATTAGAATAATGCTATAATCTGTTCATGAAATTTGAATGCAATTAGATTTTTTCTCTCAACTAGAAATAAGACATGCTATGAGCCTAGTTATTCATTCATCTATTGTTGTTTGCCGAATAGAGTGCTATGATTCATTTGAATGGGATAACATAGATATCTAATTTGAATATTTAAACAGGCGATTGCGTTCATAGTCTTCGTATATGACATTCATTAGTGCATCATGGGGAGAAAGAAACGCGTGTCTGCTGATGTAGTCTCGTGCATGGTGAAGATGAGAGATGAAGGTGTTACTCAAATTGAAATTTCACGATACACTGGAGTTTCTCAGTCATCAGTACAAAAGTGCTTGGCTAGATATGATTCAAGCGGTTCTTGCGAATGGGGCAAATCTCCAGGAAGACCTCGCTGTACGTCAAGGCGCTCTGACAAACTAATGAGAAGAATTGTCCAAGTCAACCCAACAGCATCTTCTTCTTTCATTAGTTCCCAACTTCCTGAATCAGTGATTGTGAGCAACAGAACTATTCGTCGAAGGCTGCAATGTGATATGGGACTTCGTTCTTATCATCCAGCGACTACCCCGAGATTATCAAAAAAGAACATTACTGATAGACTGACTTTTGCAAAGCGATACATCAACTGGACTCCTGACCAATGGCGAAAAGTGTTGTTTTCTGATGAAAGTCTCATCAAACAGTTTTACAGCTTTGCGAGTAAGGTCCGAAGACCAATAGGGGAACGATATAACCCCAGATACACCGTGTCACGAGTGAAGCAGTCTCCTTCTCAAATGATTTGGGGTTGCATTTCGGGACTTGGAAGAGGTGGCTTGTGGTTTCTCCCAGATAATTCAACGATACATGCATCCGTCTGCAAGGAGATACTACAGGAGAAAGTTCCTCAATGGATGGAGATACTTCAATGTGACATCTTTCAGCATGATGGTGCGCCGGCACACAAAGCTAAATCGACCATGGCCTGGTTTGAACAAAGTGGCGTTCAAGTTCTGAGAAATTGGCCAGGCAGTTCTCCGGACCTCAACCCAATCGAAAATTGTTGGGCCGTTGTGAAGAAGAAGGTCTCCGAGCTGAAACCAACATCTCTCCCTGATCTAAGGAGAAAGATCAGATTTGTGTGGTGTACCGACATTACGACTGAATTCCTCAAAAGTTTCATTGACTCGATGCCTAGTAGGCTGGCAGCAGTTTTGGCTGCAAAAGGGGGGCCAACAAGGTACTGATTTGGAAAACGGCTCAAAAGTCATTGTTATATCATATTATGGTGATTCAATTGTGAGTACGTAACATATAGTTATCGGTATCATTGACTAATTATTTGTTGAAATCAATGTTTCAAAAAGAATTAAAGATCAGTGTTTCAAAGAGTATTATTCTAATTTATTGGCCAGCATGGTACATGCAGGACTACGTGTTGACTTACATGTCTAGCCTACTCGTATACCCCATTACTGCAATCGAATTAAAAAATGAATACGCTGAGAGCTTACAATATGGACGAGTAATGATGGCTTCACATAAAAACCAAAGCGTATATTCCTAAAATATAGTCAATGACCATTTTTGAAAGTCTGTATTGAACACCAAATAATCATTCGGAAATCCATTCAGAACCAAACATTTGAAAGTGTTTGTTTGACTAAACTGTTAGCCTCTATTAAGTTGGACTGTGGACACCACTCATTGGTATCAAAACCCCTGAGCGGATTGAAAATCCTTTATCTTCTGAAGAAAATCCTGAGTCGATAGAAAACTCATCACTTGACAGGAAAGCTCCTTTTTAGTTTAAAACGCTTAAATGATACACCTGGGTCTCTAGACCCACACATTATAAATACTGCGATTTCTCCCAAGGTGCGAATCAGACAGTGTTGAAATTTCATGACTATTTTTTACTTATACATCTAATATTGTGCATGTAAAATTGCATTATATTTGAAATACAACTTACGAAGATATTGACTTTTAAATGTTGATTCTATTCAAATGATGCAATCGGGTCTAGCTAAACACAAATTGATTTTTCTAACATTGATTTATTTTGATTGAATGATGCGTGATGCTTCTTCGTTGCCTCCATGTTTAATTTGATGTTGTACTATGACATGAGAATGTGGGAATTCAGATCTTCACCTAGTCTCCTCCTCGAGAGAAGTTGGACTTGGAAAAGCTGGAACGGATTTACCGCAGCCAATAAAACTGTTTAGCGTGGACCATACAGTCTATTTATGTCCACAGTCATGGATGATGTTGACCTGCTGATTGGAAATCAGTGAATGAGGCAAAACATTATCATTTCAAAGTTGATCTTGAAATCTTCTTGTTGGGATATACTGTAAGTTGCTCTTCCCCATTAGTTCGGCAACGTCCACTGATGAATAGGCTCACGAGACCAAATGTAATGATTCTTGATGGAATTGACTTATCAGCATCTTTCAACTCATATAACTCAAGCAGAAAGACGTTGTAGCGAAGCTTGCAAGAGTTTCGGTAGGGGAGACAGGAAGACAGAATATAAATTCAATATTAGCAGCAAAAGTCGCTTGGAGCACGCAAAGATCTTTTGTTGCTGCAATGATTGCGTTGACATTGTGCATAAAAGCATTAATAACTGCAACAATTAACTGATGCTTTATCCAATAAAAACGCAAGATGAAATTTCAATTGATTAACAGCGCACAAATTCAATTATCATTAAATTAATTGAATCAATTTCCCAATTTTCTTTAACTGATGAGCTCAAAATACAATAAAACTCTTGATCAAAGCATCCATTATTTTCTTGAAACGACTCAAAACTACTGCTATGAATATTTGCGACAATTTTATGCTTTAGTTGGGCCAAAAGTATACTAGACTATGATTCATTGACCGACTACTTCCTGTTTCTAAATCTGTAGGATTGATTAAAGAATTATGTTTTGCATATGCACACCATCGCTTACTTAGAGTACGAAATCAGGTTGTCCTTGAAACAGGAATGGTAAGAAATTAATTGATTGCTTCGTAACTCCAACTTTAATAGATATAGTACAAAATTTCAATTTCAATTAATTTATGGAGAACAAATTAATAGATTTATTGCTCACGAGTATATATTTCGATTAGTTAACTGAAAAGAATTTAATTGTGATCATTTTTTGATAATTTATGCTTCACATTACAGCAGTGCTAGTTACCTGACGGATTGATTATGACTTAATAAGCCTATCAATCAAAAATTGTTCGTCTTAGAAACCGCATTTGCAGTGAGCAGTGAGCAGCCTTCCAGATGCATTCGATGACATGGAAATTTTACATTTTGAAATGTGATTTTTCCTTATTGCAAACATATAGTGAAAATAAGCATGTGGCAGTAAATCGATAGAGATGTAATTCCAAATCGCCTTTGCACTTGCATGCATGTAGTTTTGCAATAAGCTTACATATTCTTAATAAGCAAGGACATAAGTCTTTCCCGCCATTATTGCACAACATTTGTCAACAGCGATTAACGTATGCGTGGCCAGTTGAAATCACCTGATACGCCAAATCAATGGCATAACCTATTGACATTCTGAAGGTTGAGCGTTGAACTCTGATTGACGTCGATATGTGAAATAGCCGTCTAAATTTGCCATGACTGCGGCGACATGATGTCGGGTGTTTTAGCAACAGCTCTTGAATAACGGAGGTGCGGTCGAATTATGCAATTTCGACAAGATCCTTTTCCTGTCAGCTCCTTGCCTGGACTATTGATCGAAATGACCTCCAATTATTTCATCACTTAGCAATGATAGTCCGGGAGCTAGCGTGAAGTTGTGCAGGGAACGAAGTAGTACATAAAACTTTCACATAGCACAGTACACCTCTAACCTACTGCAAAACTTCGCGTCTGCCGGATCAGATCATTTGCTTTTCAGAAATAGAGATGATAACAAAATCCTATGTATTTCCAATGGTAAAATTGTGACATCTGAGGTGTTGACTCCATTTTTTCGAGTTTTTGCTCATAAAAGTTGCACAAATTGGTATTTTGTTGAACTGGTTATTATAGAAATCATCTACAGATCATGATCTTTCAAATGAGTCATCATTCAGTGACAGAGGATGAAGTAAAGTGTACAAACAGACACTTTTCGTTAAAGTATATCAACAATTTTCCTGAAATTTCTATGTTAAAATTTGCAGTTACACCAACGAAAAGTGTCTGTTTGTACACTTTACTTCATCCTCTGTCACTGAATGATGACTCATTTGAAAGATCATGATCTGTAGATGATTTCTATAATAACCAGTTCAACAAAATACCAATTTGTGTAACTTTTATGAGCAAAAACTCGAAAAAATGGAGTCAACTCCTCAGATGCCACAATTTTACCATTGGAAATACATAGGATTTTGTTATCATCTCTATTTCTGAAAAGCAAATGATCTGATCCGGCAGACGCGAAGTTTTGCAGTAGGTTAGAGGTGTACTGTGCTATGTGAAAGTTTTATGTACTACCTCGTTCCCTGCACAACTTCACGCTAGCTCCCGGACTATGACCTTCATGAATGACATTTGTCAGTGTCAATCGGAATCGAATAAGTTTTCATGTTTCGCTATCCGATCTTTAACTTAACCTCGTGACTTTTGAAAATTCAAATCAGATATAATTTGATTGATGGCTATTGCAATAATCGTGAAACGCTTTTGTCAATATCTAAAAAATAAAGATGTTTTCATACTCATGTATTAACGTAAGCACTTTGCAAGCGTCAGTCAAACGTGACCAGCGTTTTCAGAAAAACATTATCCTCAAAAGTATGCAATAAAGGAATTTGAACATATTTTTGACTTTTGAAATTGGTGGCCCGCGAGCCTTTTCGCGGGCCACTCCTTGTGGCACTCTATCCCAACTTGGTTGCCTACTACTGACATAGATGAATGAATACAATTGTCACTAGCCAATGCTTATCAGTTGTCATGAGCAAATCTTACGTCGGATGTCATTTTTTGATGAAATAAGAAAATCAAAAGTACATGTTTCTAGTCAGAAAATATGGTTCTAGAAAATCCATGCTTTTAACCCTAAAAGTGACGGCCGACTGATGGTGAGAACAGTGGCGTCTTCTCCATACCTGCGAGGCCTTCGGCGCATCCTCAAAATCCAATTTTTGCAATGAAATTCTATGCAATTCTTGATCGATGAGCGGTATCTAAATATAGTAAGGGAAGCGCAACCACAAGACTGTGATCAGATGGTGAGCGCTCTCCAATGAATGCAGAGTAATGCATCTGACTCGAACACCCAGATTCGGTAGAATTCCATAATTTGTTATTACGTGATTGTTGTGACACTATGTTTAGCACTGTAGATGAAATCACGCCTTTCGTCCGAAGGCAATATACTGAAACGATGACAGTCGTCAAGCAAGGTAGACCAACACCTGATATAAAAATTGAAAGCACTCACAGTGAAAGAAATAAGAAATACACAAGACATTTTAATGCATCAAATTTTCAAACTTGTAAGAACGCAAGAAACTGTTGACATTGCCTCCTCTTTTTCTCGAGAAAATGTGGTCTGGACAGAGAGGGGATATATTGATCTCAGATGCTTGAGTAAGGCGGTAAGAGACATGAGCAATCACTTCTCATGTGCACATTCACTTGGCCTTAAAAAATGTTCGGGAAATTGTTATCAAAAATTCAACTGTTATGAAAATTGATGTTGTAACATAAAAAATGTCTGGTATAGAAATAGTATTCCAATGCCGAGTGAAGGCCTATGGTCTGGGCGCACGCGACGCCACTGGGTAAGAAGCTTTGTAGTGCAGCTGTGATATGATACCACATGTAGACTATTGTCCAAGGTAACTTATTTCATTCAAATAAAAAGTTCATTCTTTAATTACTCTAAGAGCTGAATGCTGGAAATTCGCCGCGTGGGAAACATTGTTTATTCATATTTGTCAAAATGTCGGTCAATTTTTGTCTGTCTTCAAAGCATAGGCTCATTACCACCAACATCATCATTTTGAAAGAAAGTAATCGTTTTGAACTGCAGTGTCAGCCTACCATCTTCGTTGCAAAGAGAGTTCAATAAAAAGCTTCAGTTCTTTGCGAGCTTGAAAACTGACACTTTTATTGTGTATCTCCACTGATACTCTACGCATTTCATATTGGGCTCCAGCAAGAGGGTGGCCCACTCCAAGGATGAAACGTCTCGTGGAGAAAGCAAGTGTGCTAAAAGATATGTGCATGCATGAAGAGTAAGGTGATGAAAATTATTCCATTTTGCGGATGCGGAAATGTTGAACGTTCGCGGTTGATTATTCAAGACTTTGAATTGCAAGTATTAAACTTGATGAATAAAATTAACTCCACATTTTGCTATCTGAGCATGCTTAAATAACAGAATCTCAGCTACAAGTCCTACATCTCTATTAGATTGCACTGGTAGGTCACTCATTTCATGCTCAAACAGATGGGAAGTCTTTAATGCTATCATTTCGCCTAAAGCAAGGAAGTGAATATTCGTTTGGTATATGCCCATCGGTAAAATGCATGGAAAATACGGAAGTCCATAATAAGAAAATTTATTTGGCTGCTCTGAGCTCTCGCTGCCTCTTGCAAGAGTAAACGGCAGAATGAAAGTATGCACAGCACATGGCAGTCGCATCGGTATGAACATTCATCAAAGCATGTACGGACACACAACAATAGCGCCATAGAAATCTACTGTACAATAAGAGAAAATTGGATAAGATATTCTATGAAGGAAAATAATTCAATTTAATTTAAATTAATTTAAAGAGGAATTAAAACACAATCGTAAACGAACTCTTTTTGAGTACACAAGGACGGAGAAGTGAGTCTAATGAGTACTGCTTCTGTAATGCGGAGCTCAGTTACTGATTGGCACAGTTTCACAACTTTGAAATTGTCTTTGGAAGGACGGTGTTGACACTGTAAGTGATGCTGTGTAATAGCAGAGCTGGATGGGTTAGTGGACCTCGGTCCTGCTTGCTCCGCAAGCACAATTGTAAGAATATAACAAATTTGATTGGTGAGCTGAAGGGATCGGATCCTTGGGAAAATTGCTGCTTAACTTCTTTGTGCGGAACCATGGCTCGACTTTGATGTGAGGATATGCTCGATGGATTGCTCGGCAGATGTTTTGTGCTTCTTGAACAGATACTTCACCAATATATTGTAGACCAAAGCGTATAGCTTTCTTCGGGATACTTGATATTTCAGGTTTCACTGACACCACAACACTATGTTTGTCTATGAACCAATGTGGATACCCATTTCTCACCAAGATGGCACGAAGATAAGCCAATTCTTCATTTAGATATGGAGGAGAACACAGCTTGCGACTTCGGTTGAATAACCCTTTGATCAGATTCACTTTATATCGTTTAGGACAAAACGCTTGATAATGGATGTATAACCCCGTAAATGTTGGCTTGCGGTACACTGATGTCTGTAGACATTCATTTCGATGTAACCGGACGTCAAGGAAGTATATAAAGAGGAATGAAATATTCCTCTTTAAATTAATTTAAATTAAATTCAATTATTTTCCTTCATAGAATATCTTATCCAATTTTCTCTTATTGTACAGTAGATTTCTATGGCGCTATTGTTGTGTGTCCGTACATGCTTTGATGAATGTTCATACCGATGCGACTGCCATGTGCTGTGCATACTTTCATTCTGCCGTTTACTCTTGCAAGAGGCAGCGAGAGCTCAGAGCAGCCAAATAAATTTTCTTATTATGGACTTCCGTATTTTCCATGCATAAAACAAGGAAGGCTTCAATACGCAGTGCACTCAAAATAGTGTACAATTGTGCAAGCATAGTATAGCAAACATGGCCTTTCAAATAAATTGAGTTGAAATTGTCAAAAAAAATCTTTTCTACAACCACGATACAGATTTCGCTGAATTCAGTGACGGTAGCCTTTACAACGCACTGAGCCATAGGGTACAGAGTAGTCCTCCATAAACTGACTAGGTTTCACCCACCATTAGTCAGTACCACTTCCCTGTTTCTGTAAAGAACAAGTGGGAGCTCTCCTTGCAAGCAGTTGGCCAACAAAGACTTGATACTTGTTTTTACAAGCAAACAAGTTTGTTTGCCAAGTCAACTTGACCTTGACCAAGTTTTCAAGGTCACCACTCCGAAAACCTTGACCTGGTGAGGGCTAACAAGGCTGAGTCTTGAAGTAATAGTTACATCCATCGAAGTTAACTTTAAAGAATATTGCATCTCCAAGATCACCAGCGACTGGAAGGATTTGCAAGATGATACTCCTCTTCTGTATTGCCATCATTGTCAGTCACACAGAATTAGACAGGTCGTCTCTTCTTGTTTGACTAGAAAGAAGACATTGGAACATGTAACGCTAATGAATGGCAAAATCTGTTGACATGATGCCATAGAAATCGAACAATGAGCAGCCAGTTCAACATTAAGCATGGCAAATAATGTGCGAAGTTTCAGTAACTTATCAATCGGATAACACAGCAAAGAGACACAGACGACATCAAGTTCTACAGAGAAGTTTGTGATCTTTTTTCGTGCCCCTGCTAACTTTTTATAATAATGATTGGAGGGCCCAACATGATCGAGAATACCCTTCCGCAATGATCTGAATTCTTCGAACCTGAAGGAATCGTGGCGATCGGAGCATTTTGAAGGAATTCACAGCAATCAGAAATTAAGCGGCGCACGACTACTTTTCCTATCTCTACAAGGTATTAAAATGTCTTCTTGCCCACTTAGCCTGCATGTGCCATCGCTTTGAATCAGCTTGCACTTCTAGCAAATATGTGATACGCTTAAACAATCTAGTAGTACTTATGTAATCAGTCAATTCCGTGATTCTATGCTTGCTCCAAAGCAGTAAAAATTCAAAGCACATGTGGCATCCACGTAGGGCCCACTACGTATCTACGCAATACGAGTTCATTTAATAAAATCGAAGCTGCTTTCACATTGAGTGCTTAATTAATGCTTTATTGCTACCATTAAAAAATGGCTTTATTTTTACCATTCGAGTGGTAGGAGGAAAAAGGTACAGGCATGGTCGCATGATTTTATTGTAGTTTTCGACGCATAACAGGACCCAATAAAATTCATTTCCCCAAGGCGGAAAATTTTCATAAGTAGGCCTATACTGACTGATTTGTGATGTGCATTTGCACAATGGATAGCAAAACCTTTTGGTTTGTTTGAATTATTGTCACTACAGAACGTAGTACTTCTAGCTTTTCATATTTTTGAAAAAGTTGACGCTCTTTTTCAATGAATTCTACCAAATTAAGAGCCAACATTTACTTTACGTCAGGAAAGCATATCCCCATGACGTTATTTATTTGGATAAATTGGGACTTAGAAAATGAGAAAACTGGAAAAGGTGCTGCCTAAACAATGACTAAGTCGGAAAGTTTATGTCTGAAGTAGCTATGTTCATCCATCACTATTGTTGGCTTTTTATCATAGCACATTTTATAAATCATACTTGTGACATGTCCATTGCTTGATCGATATTAGCAGTATTCATGTCTCTATAAGTTTTGGTTCATTCTGCGTGTCACACCGACTGAGGGCAGACGAAACGCGTTTGTGGCAGTACACGAGTAGGTATAATGAGACTTCTGGCGTTATTTTTCATTTATAAAATCACACCGGGGCACAATTGCTTTAATTATCTTCGTCATAGCACATTTATTGAAAGTTAGTCAACGTTATTTCTATCGCATCATTCATCACACTTGTGATTCGTTGTTTTAATTAAATGTAAACTATGATTTTTGCTTAATCGCGTAGCACCCTATGTTTGAAGTGATGACGCATTCACCACATAAACCTACTGAGGCATCATCAAAAGCAAGCTTCTTGCTGTGACTAGCATTTCCAACTCTGCTACTGGAAGTCTACATGCTCCAAAGTTAATAAGATAAAACAACAGATTGAAAAATGTTGATTGTCGTTGTAATTGGAAAAAATAAGTACAAAAATTACATACGAATATAGGAATGCATGAGATATATCTACATCAGCCGATATGGCACACGAGTATTGCAAGTAAAGTAACGGCATATTCATAAAGAGACCAGAACTTTGTACCGATTCACTAATATTCATGCCAAGCGTTTTGTTCTGACAGACATTAACTTTCTTGAATTCACTACTATCTTGTTATACATTTTGGTGGAATGAAATGAAAGTGAATTGGTAAAAATCCTCTTGAAGAACAATTTGGAGTTTGAGATGCTTATCTCGACTGTGCCAATAGCGAATGTCAATTTACATATTTAACAAAATATTCAAAGAACATGATAAGCATTCCGATCCTGAGAAAATAATGCTGATATATAAAAATATTTTTAGGTTTTCTGATATGTTTACCAGGAGCCGTGAGACTGTCCATAATCTAAGTCATCAAATTCTGGCAGTTCGTTTGGAAGGGAAACAATGGGGATGGGATTGCTCCAGAAGAAGTTGTCAGCGTAACTCTCAGCGCCCGTCAGTTTGTTGACGGGAGGAAAATAATGGTCTACAATGTCACTCATTGCGCTGTATGTAGAGCGGAACATTTCGCAATTTTCATTCTTCAATTCTCCACGGTGATTGACGATGAAACAACGCCGGAATTCGATTCCTACATCAACGTAGGCCTTGGTATCCTGCAGTGAGAGACGAAAACAATGATTGAATTTTGTGCTTATATTATATCACAAAGTGATTGCATGCAATCGATTCAACGTTTTCAATAATGGACCGAGAAACCTATGTCGACATGAAGTCCTAGAATTAGGGCATTGTCTCCCAACACTTCATGATAAGAGATGTTTAACATCAATCACACTTTTATGACTCAGGGTAGCGTATTTGTGACGTATTGCAATTGCAATTACTTAACGACACCAGTTGAATAGTTAAATAATGAGTTGCATCCTCACATGAAAAATGGGAACAGATCTGAATAGCTGCCATTTCATCCAATATCAGAAATCATCAACAGGCCTAGTTCACATCTTTCAACATCGACACAACTCCCTATTTAAAGTTGCAACCTAACCCAAGCGAATTTGAGATATGCAATTATGTAGCATGTTAGTGAAATTTCGCCGGGCACTTATTAGTTACTGAACGATTACGCAACAAAGATCTATATAACAAATTATTATTATCTGATTGGATATTTGTTGGTTCACCTTTAGAAGATAATACTTGAACGCTATCCGAGCAAAAATGGTTTCAAGAAATGTTGACGTAGATATTTATTCCTCGGCTACAATGGAATGCATTTTTATATCCTTCCATTAAATTACGTGACGATGAATTTTCACCGGACTTTGCTCCTACTATTCAACTAAACAGCATGGTTAAAATGGAGTAGAATGCCAATTCATTTGTTTTGTGTATCATGACAGAAATTCATAGTACTTATTGTGATACACAATAAGTAAGAATCACACACACAATGCTGCTGCAGGGATGGAATCGGCTCGGATTTCTTTGGCCGAGAACAATTACCCACCCCAGCCAGTTTTTTCATATTCATATGCACATGTCACTACAATATTACATATTAAATCACCACAATGCATACTCGAGTTCATTATTGCAGTACGAAACACATAGGCTGTATAGTATCATTATATAGTATCGCCCGCGGTCACAAAGTTGGGCCCACCGGCCTGGTCCCCAAAAACATCGTCAGATATCTATTAATAATCCATGGGTTACAACAATATCTTGCAGTCAATATTCAGCAGTTTTTGAGTTTGGATTATGTATATATATATATATATATATATATATATATATATATATATATATATATATATATATATATAAATATATAAATAAATAAAACCTTCCGGGAAATTGAAAACGATCAATTTTAGTTGCCGAACGTTTTCTGCGGAGTATCTCGACTTTTCAAGGCAAACTAATTTATCTTTGAAAATTAATATAGAGCATTAGGAGATATTAAAACATAGATAGATGTATCAAGTACATAAGAATGAACACAGAAATTACAAATCATTGAGGGTTGGGAGATTGGGTACCCATGAGTAGCCTGTCCTAGACCAGGCGAAACCGGTCGGGAATAATTGCTGACTTTTTTTCGGGTCAAAACTGTATTGTTTATTTTTATTCATTTTGATTTCAATCGTTTTTTTGATATATATATATAAGAGAAATAAAAAGACCAGAGGTTTCCAACAAAATTAATTGTATTCCCCGACTAGTTTCTGCAGGGTGCTACCTGCTTCTCAAGGGGACTGGGAATGAAATGATAGAGGATACAAAATTATAACTGAATGCATATAAGTATACACAAAAACATAGAAATTATGCTTAACATGCATTGAGACGAGGCTCATATCTTTGAATGAAAGCAAATTCCATTCTTTCCCTGTCCGCTTTCTTGGATTTTGGTGACATTTTATAAAATGGTGTTACGATGAATTTGATTTCTTTATTTTTAGCACAATTAGTTATATGTTTGCTCACGGGAAAGGTATCCTTTCTGTCTGGCCAAAAGAATTCATCGTATAGTTTCCGACAATGATGTTAGAGAAACACGGTTTCTTGAACTGAAACATAGACTGATGAAATTAGGTTATCCTTGTACTTTAATTGACAATGCAATTTACAAAACAAAACAAGGAACCCAAGGTAACAAAACAAATGGAAAAACTAAAAGTGATAAAATTTTGAACTTTGTACAAACATACAACCCGAACAACCCAAGTATTTACAACAATGTGATATACTCAGCAGTCAACTCTCTCTCTGCTTCAAAGTGTTTCAAAGATCAAAAAGTAAGACGGACTTTCAGACAACCCAAACCTCTGCTAACCATTTTGAATAGAAATAACCGATGCACAATCACCGGAGTCACCAAATGCAATGAACCTTTGTGCAAGTGCTGTGATCTTCTGTCAACGGGAAAAAATACTGTTTTTAAAGTAAAAGATACAATAATCAATTTCGAAATAAAATCAAATATGTATTGCTTATCAAGCAATCTGATATACAAATTAGTCAGTAAGGGGTGTAATGAATACTATATTGGACAGACCGGAGACACCCTACGCCACCGCATGACACTTCACCGACAGCATATTTTTGACCCGAAATACTCCATTCTTCCCGTGAGCAAACATATAACTAATTGTGCTAAAAATAAAGAAATCAAATTCACTGTAACACCATTTTATAAAATGTCAACAAAATCCGAGAAAGCGGACAGGGAAAGAATGGAATTTGCTTTCATTCAAAGATATGAGCCTCGTCTCAATGCATGTTAAGCATAATTTCTATGTTTTTGTGTATATGCTGGTTGGGTATTTTGTGTATACTTATATGCATTCAGTTATAATTTTGTTTCCTCTATCATTTCATTCCCAGTCCCCTTGAGAAGCAGGTAGCACCCTGCAGAAACTAGTCGGGGAATACAATTAATTTTGTTGGAAACCTCTGGTCTTTTTATTTCTCTTATATCCTTGCGTTTGCTTTGATTTCAATTATTTACCTATATATATATATATATATATATATATATATATATATATATATATATATATATATATATATATATACAGTCCGTTTCATAAAAAGTGGATCATCCTAAAATTTGACTAAATAAAACATAAGTTTGATACAGAAAGCATTTTTCATGTCATTTCATGTCCCTAATATATTTAAATGTCCTTATATAATCTGATAAGCTATGATACAGTAACGGTTCTTAAGAAGCTAATATTTTGTGACCCTACCCTTATTGTCAATGACATTACCAATTCGTCTAGGCATTGATTCGATGATATCGTTGATTTTTGACTGATCTAACTTTCTCCACTCTCTTTTTAACAGTGAAGTAGGTTGTGATACGTCATCTTTAGGTAGCAGTGAACGATGAACGTTACGTTTTAGAATACTCCATACATTTTCTATGGGATTCAGATCAGGAGAACGAGCTGGCCAAGATAATGTCCTAAGCCCTAATTGAGACTTGCATAAGTCGACTCTACTACTCCTGTGACACGTAGCATTATCATCCATAAATAACCAAGTCGATGGATCACCAAGTTGATCTGTCATTTGGCCAATGTTCATTCGTAAAACATTCACATAGCGTTCAGAATTCATGGTTCCTTGCTATATGTGAAGTTCAGAGCGGCCATTGGTCCAAATGCCAGCCCAAATCAGTAGAGTCGCACCACCTTGTACCCGGGGACGATGTAAATGTCTCGGAATTTCCTGATCAGATTTTATCCATAAGATTAATCGATCATCACTATCCTTCAGACGGACTGATGCCTCATCAGACCAGACAACCCGATCCCATTGATTTCGCCAGTGACAATGACTCATTGCCCATCTGAGACGTCTTTTTGTATGCTGATCTGATAATTCGATCTGAGAGGGCCTTTTACAGCTCTTGAAATTCGACTCAATAAGTCTTCTACGAATAGTGGACTTAGAAATAGACGAGTCTAGTGCAGCCATCTCAGTTAACGAGAGACTTGGATCAACTTTAACAAATCTCAAAATTAGGCGGTCTCTATGTTTGGATGTTTTGCGTGGACGGCCAGAGCCCTCTTTACAACAGAGTCGAAAATCATCATTATGCCATCGATGCACATTTGTGTAAGGGACATTTAGTCGCTTGCTTGTAGCTCGCAAAGAAAACCCTAGTTCTAGCAAGGCTGACACGTTGCCTTTTGTGAATGCGATCTCGTTATAGTTCATTTGTGCTTTGTATTGTTTTCAACCGGTAAGAGATAGATTTCTAGCTGAAAGCTATCAGGAGTGCTGCCAACACCACCGCAACGAAGTCAGGAAGCTATGGAGCATGAAGTCCAGTTAATCACATGTAGCAGTTACATTATTGTTGATGAATAATGGTGCTATACTGGCTCTGATTGACCGATTTTCTTTATTTTTGTCTTGCTTGATAGCTTTTGGCTTGTAGAACAACATATTACATAACAAAGGAAACAAATATAATTTTATAAGAGTGAGGTATGATTTTGTGTAACATTGCTAAATGAAGATAAAATTATCTACTACTTTTTTATCTATAACAGGAAAAGAACTCAATATTCATGCTTGAAATTTCCAACAATGATATTAGTAAGCACAACTGACATATCTTCCAAATTTCAGAGAAATTCGTTCAAGTTTGGCGGAGTTAGACAAAGTTGAAGTTAAGGCGATGTTTAAGGGTGATCCATATTTTATGAAACAATTTGTATATATATATATATATATATATATATAAATAGATAGATAGATAGATAGATAGATATAGATATTAGAAGAGCTTATCCGACTTCGGGTCTTGCAACGCTAAGTGCATGTGGAATTGAGAAAGAATAAATCTCGAAACCGGTCTTCCACAGCAAAAGTTTTTTTTGTCTCTTCTCACAAGGTTGGATAGTAGCTGGTGCGGCGTGGGAGCCTGGAAATACTCTTGAGTATTTTCAATAAATATATATATATACATATAAAATATATATATATATATATATATATAAAATTTAAAAATAAAAACCAAAAGTCAGATCCCTGTGATGTGCGACCGGTTTCGATGTATTTTTAACACCTACTCATGCACACAGGATATCACGAAATCATAACAACTAATGATTAAATCATCAAAAGACATGTAGAAATTATACAAGACATATGGAGTTTAACAGAGGTTTGAATTTAGAAATAAAATAGCTTTCTTTGGCCTCTCTTATGCTCTTATTGGCATCCCAAGAAAGCTGAAAAAACGGCATAGCTTTGAACTTTATTGGAGAATTCTTTGCACAAATAGCTATATGCTTGCTGACAGGTAATGGGGATTGTAAGGGATAATTGATATTATGTCTATGAACTGTCAATCTGTTCTTTAGTTGGTCCCCAGTCTGTCCAATGTATAGTTGTTGACAGCCCAAACATTGGAGCACATAGATGACATTGGATGAATTGCAGTTCATATTTCGTTTAATTTCGAAAGTAGTGTGCTCGAAATCGAAAGATGTACCCTCTATGAGATGAAGACAGCATTTACATTTACCATCACTACATTTTGTCACCCCTTTATTTTCTTCTTTCTTATTTCTCATGAGTAGTGACAATAATGTCCTTGGTTGTTTATATGCGGCCTGAATCACATATCTGTCAAAAGATCTCAGCACTTTTAAATTATCAAATGACGGCTTTATGACGTTTGCAAAACACTTTGGGTTATTTGGATCATACGTATGAATAAACCGAATTATCTTGCCATTTTGAGTTTTGTTTTTAGTTTTCGAGTTTGAGGTCAGTGCTCTTGTAATTGAACCTTTAATTAATTTTACTGGATAATTTAGTCTTCTCAGATTCTCTTTTAGTTCCGAAATTCGCATGTGAAGTCTGTCTCTTTCCAATATTATCATCTTTAATCGGTTTGCCAAATTGAATGGGACATTTCTCAAAATGTGTTTAGGATGACAAGATTTATAAGGACTATCAGTTGGTTTGTGGTAAATGTCAGTTTCACATCTGTTATTCTTCTTGTATATGTTTACGTCTAGGAAATTTATTCTGGTTGAACTTTCTTCCATTGTAAATTTTATATTGTTATGCAATGTATTTAAGGAAAGGTATAAGATATTAATGTCGCCAAATTCACACGGCCAAATCACGAAACAATCGTCCAGATAACGAATCCATTTTCCTCTGAAGTAGTCACATTGAATATCTGTTAGTCTTTCTCTCAATTTCTCGTATAGCATCACTTCTAAATAGCCCATAACTAAATTTGCATAGGATGGAGCACATTTCGTACCCATGGCTGTTCCGGATATTTGTTTGTATATAGCATCATTAAATGTAAAAATATTTTTATTGAGGATTAGACTGATTCCCTCCAAAATGCAATCATTTGTAATTCTATTCGGAATCATGTGCCTTTTTTCTGTCAACCAATATTTAAGTGCCTCTAATCCTAAGGTATGAGGTATGCTCGTATATAAAGACTGGACATCAGATGCAGCAAGAATTTCATCATTTATAGACGTTGGCAATTTACGAAGAAAGTCAAAAGTATCTCTACAAAAGCTCGGGATCGATGCGGCCAGAGGCTGAAGAATAATGTCTATGAATTCACTTAAACGACTGGTGGGAGAGTTCACGTTGCTTATAATCGGCCTAAAAGTGATTGTGGGAATTTTGCATTCCATGTAACCATATTTGTCTACTGAACGATTGCGAAGTATATCGATTTGCTTATGAATTTTAGGCAGTCCGTACATATATGGTAGAGACGGATGAAAATGTGATAGATAAGAGGATTCTTTTTGTGTTAGTGAACTCTTATTCAATTCACAAAACTGTTTTATCTTATTCAGAGTGGAATAAACATAATACTTCTCTATTTTTTCGTAAGTTGTAGTATCTGACTAATGATCTGTCATGATTCTTTGCAAATAGATGCTATTGTCTAAAACAACGAACGCTCCTCCTTTGTCAGCTTTAGTTATGTGAATATTTTTGTTATTTCTTAAATCATCCAAAGTTATATTTTCGTCAAGTGATAAGTTATGCTTTTTCGCTTTATTATTTCCTTCATTTTGCTCTTTCTTAACAGATAAGTTCATTAAATGAATCATCATTTCTAGTTCTTTGTTATTTTTGGAAAGTTCGAAATTACTGTCATTTTTATAATTAAGCTCAAGGGAATCGTCATCAATATATTCATTATCCTTAAAGTGATCAATTAAACGTAATTTACGATGATACTCATGTATTTCGTTATCAACAATATAATTGCTTTTATTCGGCATAGGAATAAACTTACAACCTCTAGATAATAACATCCGAGCATCTTCGTCTAGTTCAGTAGATGACACATTTAGTGTAGAGATACAGTTTAGTCTAAAAAATAATTACTATTATGATTTTCAAAGTATTGACCATTGGAGTCATTATCCTCCAGATTTTCATTATAGTGATTAATATTATTTCTATTCCAACTTCTAAAATTATTTCGTCCTCTGAAATTATTTCGTCCTCTAAAATTATTTCGACCTCTAAAATTAAAGTCTCTATCAGTATTCATATTTCTATTATTTCTAAATCTATTATTTCTCACATTTCTACCGTTCCAGACATACTGACGGTTATTTATTTGATTATTTTTAAACGGCCTCACAATTAAATCTACGTTTCTTTCTTCCGAGGACCTAAATTTCACACTTCTACTTTTCGATTGACTATTTAGAAGAATAAGAAAACATCTATATCAAAGAAGAAAAATTTCGACTTTTCCTCCCAAATTTTACGACTATTGCTTTCTTCTGTCTCAGTAAGTTCACACCATTTCTGTTTCTGTAATTGGGCTGAATGCATATCGAGATATTCTTCATAAGTGGTATACACTTGCGAATCTATTTTACTCACATAGCTGAGCTTGAATTCGGCATTCATCCGTAACCTCTGAATTTCGTGTCTTGTTTCATTGACCATCAATTCCTTCATCATCACTCTATCAATCTCTTCCTGTTCAATTGATGAATTTTTGAAAAACTTTTTTGAAATTTTTGTCTCTTCCCCATCTAATGCTTCTTGATAAATGTCTGCTATGCCATTTATGCGAATTGCCTCGTAATACAAAAATTTCCTTTTTGTTAGTTTTTTTTATTCCATTTCATTTGTAATTGTTGAAGTAGTTACCTTTTTGATATCATTCTTCATTATTGTCATGCTATCTTTTAATTCTTTATTAACATCCAATAAGCATGTTCTGAATGTATTTTCCGTTTGCTGTAAAAATGAGTTGATCAGAAAGTTATTCATCTGATGCAAAATAGTTGTTATGTTGTCCAATTTACACAACATTGAGTCCAATTTATCTTCTGTTGTTGGCTCATCTGTCTGACTTCGGGTCCTTACCATCTCCATTAGGTATTAAGCAAAAAGAGCAGAAGATCTGGAGATGTAGACGAATAAAATTTTAAAAAAAAACCAAAAGTCAGATCCCTGTGATGTGCGACCGGTTTCGATGTATTTTTAACACCTACTCATGCACACAGGATATCACGAAATCATAACAACTAATGATTAAATCATCAAAAGACATGTAGAAATTATACAAGACATATGGAGTTTAACAGAGGTTTGAATTTAGAAATAAAATAGCTTTCTTTGGCCTCTCTTATGCTCTTATTGCCATCCCAAGAAAGCTGAAAAAACGGCATAGCTTTGAATTTTATTGGAGAATTCTTTGCACAAATAGCTATATGCTTGCTGACAGGTAATGGGGATTGTAAGGGATAATTGATGTTATGTCTATGAACTGTCAATCTGTTCTTTAGTTGGTCCCCAGTCTGTCCAATGTATAGTTGTTGACAGCCCAAACATTGGAGCACATAGATGACATTGGATGAATTGCAGTTCATATTTCGTTTAATTTCGAAAGTAGTGTGCTCGAAATCGAAAGATGTACCCTCTATGAGATGAAGACAGCATTTACATTTACCATCACTACATTTTGTCACCCCTTTATTTTCTTCTTTCTTATTTCTTATGAGTAGTGACAATAATCTATGACAGTTCATCGACATAACATCAATCATCCCTTACAAGCCCCATTACCTGTCAGCAAGCATATAGCTATTTGTGCAAAGAATTCTCCAATAATGTTCAAAGCTATGCCGTTTTTTCAGCTATCTTGGGATGCCAATAAGATCATAAGAGATGCCAAAGAAAGCTATTTTATTTCTAAATTCAAACCTCTGTTAAACTCCATATGTCTTGTATAATTTCTACATGTCTTTTGAAAATACATCGAAACCGGTCCCACATCACAGGGATCTGACTTTTGGTTTTCATTTTTTTATTTTATTCGTCAACATCTCCAGATCTTCTGCTCTTTTTGCTTATATATATATATATATATATATATATATATATATATATATATTTATCAAATCTCAACAGATGTGACCACCACGAGACATGTTTCGGCCTGTTGGGCCTCATCAGTCGTGGGTAGGTTTGAACCAGCGACGTTGGAGCTAGAGGACGTGCAAGCATACCCTCTAACCACAAGGCCACCGGACCATCTGTTGAGAGCGAGAATTAGCCAGGAAGGCACTGCTTTAACGCAGGCAGGCCCAACGCTGATGAGGCCCAACAGGCCGAAACATGTCTCGTGGTGGTCACATCTGTTGAGATTTGATAAATCTATCAATTGCCAGGTTACTTGTCTAAACATGTAATGAGTAGCGCCTGTGTGAAGCGCCTCAATCTCGGATGCGGTATTAAGTGATTGCAGAAAGCAGTCCACCCTCCACGTGCCTGCGTTAAAGCAGTGCCTTCCTGGCTAATTCTCGCTCTCAACAGATGGTCCGGTGGCCTTGTGGTTAGAGGGTATGCTTGCACGTCCTCTAGCTCCAACGTCGCTGGTTCAAACTTACCCACGACTGATGAGGCCCAACAGGCCGAAACATGTCTCGTCGTGGTCACATCTGTTGAGATTTGATAAATCTATCAATTGCCAGGTTACTTGTCTAAACATGTAATGAGTGGCGCCTGCGTGAAGCGCCTCAATCTCGGATGCGGTATTAAGTGATTGCAGAAAGCAGTCCGCCCTCCACGTGCCTGATATAGATATTAGAAGAGCTTATCCGACTTCGGGCAATAAAATAGGTATCATATAGTTAATATGTCTAATATAATTAGAATGCTAATATTAATTGAAAAGCATTGTCAATTTAAAAACTCAAAAACTGCTGCATGTTGACTGCAAGATATTGTTGTTACCCGGCGGGTCGACAAATGCCGGGATCGGTTCCATCCATGTACTGTATCACGCCTAACATTTTGTGTACGAAAAAGCAATACACTTTATTTTATTAAATCACAAATTTAAATTTCAAAAGTCATATCTGGCTTGAAATATTGATCAAAGAACGTAGCGTGCATTTCAGGGTTAGAAGACATGAGAGGAGAGAAGAGAAGCAATCACATGATAGGATGTGAAAGTTCCCCCTAGTAAATATGTGAGATGTCGTGCGTCACAGTTGGCGTCTAAGCCGACTGATCATGTCAATAGTGGGTGTGTCCTCACGTGGCTCATCACGTTCATGTAGTAGAAAACGCTTTATTTAATCAGGTCTGCACCAGCTTCTTCACTTCATTGACTTATCCAGTTTATTCAGTCATCCATAAACTGTACACAGCATGAGAAGATAGATCAGTGCACGTTAACCACTACAGATAAAACCAGTCTTAATTAAATACGTTTCGTACTTACTGTAGTCTAAAAAAGTTACATTGTACGCATTCCTTATTTTTATGCTTGTGGAGTACTGATTTGAAGAGTTGTAGAACGTCTATCACTAGACAGTGCATGCATGTAAATTAGCAGACTGCAGATATCACATTTAAAAGATCAATTTTAATGCTAATGTCTCCTCAGATTTGTTGTCAAGACTTATTGTAGTATATCCTTGATCTGTAAAAGAAGAGATTCTCGAAACTATCTGAGTGATTTCAAATTTATTTTTGTCTTTGATAATTATAAAAGTGCTATAAACAATATCACTGTTTTAAAATACAAATTTGATTACCAATTTGATTTATTTTTCATGTAACTTTGGCAAGGTTTGTCTTTTAGGTATATATCCATTAAGGTCGAAAACATTAAGAATACGAATTATAGAGAGTGTAGAACTACAATGCGCTGACTGCAAAGTGGCTGCAATTCTGAAGTTGGACTAACCATGGTAAAAGAAATCCTACTGCGATATATACAATGAGAGCGTTTCATATTGCGATGAGACCAATGAAGAGCAATGAACAGTCGATCATTATTTATATGCAAACCTTTGAAACTTATGTGAATTAACTGCATACAGTTAAGCAATGATCTCATTTAAATAGTTGTTTGCAAATTGGTAACACAATACACAATATTCAAGTGTGTTGTCGCTTCGTCGTGGGGTCGAGCCGCGAAGATGCTATTGGAGTCTACAGGAAAGACATTCAAAGTACTACTACGGCTTCATTATTAAACTAAAAAGATTCCGGTTAGCTGTCGGCATCCGATCCGGTTGTGAAGCTACTGTTCATCTTTTTACTCAATCATGACGAAGCAAGTAAATATGTTGCTGTCAAATTGGCCGTTCAGAACACATTTATTTAAATCAAAGTGGTAGATTTAAGAAACAGGGTGAACTGACATTACTAGGCTCTCCACTGTCAAACTTTGTAAACAAGAATGCAGTAAGGGAAAAAGAAACCCTCAATTTTTTTATCTTGCGAAAGACTTCTGTCAATTCTCATGTTGCATTTTACCTACTTAGCTGGAACCTATTTGCGCCCAGATTAACTGATCCTCTTAGCCAAGCATTGGAAGAATGAGGATTATTGCCACTAATTGAACCAGTTGGCCTGGACCGCGGCAATGGGAAGCGTCCAGATGGTGTCACTATTTCCCATTCGCGAGAGTCAAGTGCCTAGTGTGGGACGCAACGAGCAGAGACACCTCCTTAACAGCACTGCATGCATCAGTCACCCAACCGGTTCCGCAGCCTCATCAGCAGAGAGACGCAAGTCACAAAAGTATTCCTCTCTAGCTGATCGTTTCATTTTTCAATCAATTGCTGTGGAAACCTCCGGCTCGATGGGCTCATCGACGCTTCATTTTCTCAAGAAGATCGAGAGTCGTCTTACAGATGTCACACACGATACAAGGGAATCTATATGGTTAATGCAGCGAATGAGCCTTGATATCCAAAGAGGTAATGAGATTTGAGTTCTTGGGGCTGAGCAAAGAGCATGACTTTACTTTTTTGTAAGAAGTTTTTTATTCTTTTCTTGTTGTAAAGTATATATTGCATGCACGAGTATTATAAGTTATTATCAATATAAATGACGAGCTGCTAAATCTGTAAATGGGCGATCCCTGTGATAGCGATGCTTTAATTATCAAATACATCAAACATGTCATATCGTCTGATGATCTGATGAAATTAGCGATGACGTGTGGAGTAAATATTTTCACTCATGCTTGACGTCATTATGAGACGCCTTTCAGTATGACAAATCATTTTCTGCATTGTTCAACAAAATATACAAACAAACAGATTCCTAGCAGTTTTGACAATTTCAATCATAAATTGAAAATGCAATCAAACGCTAATAATTACTCGATTCCCTAATATAATCTAATTTATGATGTATATAATCACACGAGAAAATCATTGAAGAACTAAATAATTGGAGGAAAAAAGTTGCGTGGGTCATCACGGAGTATTGCATGACTCGACGACATAAAGCAACAACATAAGCATGCATCCTTGCAATTTACCAGCATATTACACAGCTTTAACATGGAATATGCGATGCTTGGTAGTTCTGCAAACTTATACAAAACACATCCACTTACACTTGGCCGGTTTCCAAAGCCCGCGTATAGAGGAGGAGGATTTGGAGGGAAAAGACTTCGAACATCTTTTAAACATTGAATTTTGAATTCCTCTGGTCGCCGTTCAATCACCTCCCTGAAGTAAGCAACAGTTAATGTTAATCCAAGCCTAATAGAATAAACAATAATGAGCAATTTACTTGTGGAACGCATGGAAAAGGGATCGAGGATTCAGTAGAACTGGACCGTTTGGAAGAGACAGATCACCATCCTGACGAATTCTGTTAAGATAGTCACGTGTGATGGTCGCCTGACCGATGGCTCGAGAGCTGAGATAGATGAGGCGATATCCGTTGTTTTCAATCATTCGATACAATTTGCAAACACCTGCCTGCGTCCAATCTCTGCCCATCAATGTGTAAATATGACCCCACACATCTGATCTGTAGACAAAATAGAATTATAGATAAAGAAATACGTAGATGCTAGTGCAGCATGTAAAAGGAAGTATCAAAAACCGCATTTACACAATAATCAAGAGGCATTTAAAAAAACTTCATATCAATCGAGATATCATTTTTGCATGATAAATTAATTCACACTTTTGTAGTATCATGAGTTTTCATAATGAAGTGTTAAGAAATCGATTAAATTGTAAAATTGAGCGCGAAATGGTGCTGCATTAACTGTGGTAAAGACTAAAAGCCATTTATTAATCGTACATTTATTTCATGAAACCTAAATAATGATAATCGTGAGGCTGAAAACACAAATAAAGTCAAATATGAAGTGAGTCGAGAATAACAATAAAAGATGAATGCATAATCATCAAAAATAATGACAGGCATGATTCTGTTGAAATGGTAGCCACGCTAATACACTAAATTGAAAAACAATTACTACACAACTTGGCGAAGGATACAATAAAGTTGTTTGATCTTCGAGAATTTTTATCAAGGGCGATACAAAATTTACCCAAATGCGTCAGAATGTTCGGCTTAAGATGATGAAGTGAATGAGCATATCATTATCTATGAGTGACAAGAAAAGTTCAAAACCTTGAATAATTCGTCTATAATTCAGTGGTACAAAAGACCACACGCACATGATGTGCCGCTAGAGCTAGAAATACCACAGATCACACTATGAGATCGGATCTGAACTTTGTTAGGAAGAATACTTGACCTAACCGTTCAACAGTGTAATAATTTGTGATAACACAGCACTAATAGTAACAACTGCTTCCACATGATCAAGGAAGCCGTTAAAAAAGGCATTGTCAATCAATATTACTTTCCTACTCATTTAATTACTAATGCGTTTATTTTCTTATTAAGCATAACGACAGATGTCGTCTGTTCAAGATTTCGTTACGAATCAATCTAGACAAAATATACCTACTTGGTGATGGTTCCATCGATGTCAGACACAACCAGTCGATCGTTCCATTTCCACAGATAGATGAAACAGGAGCAGCGGGTGGTGCCCTGGAACTGGGTAGTGACGGAATATACGATTTCATTCCTCCCCGGTTTCAGGTTGAGTTGGGTCTGTCAGGAAAAGTGGAAAGATATCAAAAGTGATCGCTATAGAAGAAACTTGGAGCTAATCAACTTACGATCTCATCTGAAGTGAGCCGAACTCGACGAGGCGGTGCTGACAGTGGTTCACGGATCACAGTTGGAGGAGCGTCCAGTTCTGTGTCCGAAAAGTAGTCCTGGCGAAGGCGAACCGCTGCTTGAAGAGCCTGCTCATTACCTGTTGGGTGGCGCAGGTTTGAGGAAGAGCGAGGCTCAGGAACGGAGGAGCAGAGAGGTGGAGTATCAGGACCATTCAATTCAGAGTCTGTATCAGCATTTTCATGCCGACCACGTCCCCAGCGAAACCATGATCGCATTCCACCACGTCGGACGGTCTTTGTAGACTTAGGTCGACGCAATCGCTCCATGCACCGCTGTAAACAAGGAACAGATGATATTACACTTTTAGATATCTATGAATATCGTTAAGACTTACTTCAGACAAAGGAGTCATGTAAGCAGCCATTGAAACAATCTGAGGGGCGGCAGATTGCCAGGTGAAAAATTCTCCGCCAATCTGCACAACAAGGTCTTCGTTCTTAAGTATAGTCATGGGATCCTGAGAGAATTCCTCAAAAGTCACTAAGTGTTGAAGAAAGCGCTCAAGACTAGGTTTGTAACTGGCATTGTCGAGACCTCCACAAAGTGACATCCGAACATCACCAATTGCAAACTGACCTCTGGATTCATTGTCGCTTCGATATCCGGACTCCTCCGTATAGGAATCCGGTGAGGAATAGCCATGAGACCTACAAGCAAATGTAATAAATATTACAAAATACAAAAGAATCAAACTACATTGTCAGAAGATTCTATTAGCATCTTTGCCATAATATAGTCTCAGATAAGTGATGGCAGCAAGTCCCACATAGTTGCCTCATGAAGATTCCGAAATTTCGTGCAAACAAGCATTAACATGTATCATATGTAACATATGTATCAGTGAAAAGTTAGGAATATTTAAGCACGACCACTGGGAAGCACCCTCGATACATGCTTCCATGGCTGGCAAAGGCATTTATGACAGAACTCTGACGCGCATTTTATTCACAGTTGTTGATAGTAAGTCTTAAATTTTTGCCAAATTATCATACGATTAGAACATAGTTGAATAAGCAAAGCAAATAAACCAACAGAAAATAACCAACAGCGTCAGCTCAGATGCATGCTTAATCAATAACAGAAATACGATTATATTTTGAGTCATTTGAGTCATGCAAGCGAGTTCTGATAAGTAAAATGAAAGCGAAAGATATCCTCAAAAGTAACATAGATTTTATTTCATGAATTATCTTATTATTTTTAAGTAATAGTTAGATATTCTTATAATCACCTCGCAATGCCTTGAAAGACAACATCTTAATTCATTTTGTGATACAACTCATCAGGATTCACTTAAGTGAGCGCTATCCAAGCACAGATTACTTTAAATAAATAAGAACCGTAAGCCAATTGTCACTAACTTTCTTAGTACATGAGCACCGTACTTTTGTGCTATAAGTCATTATCAATACAAATGGCGATCTGCTAAATCTGTAAATGGGCGGTCCCTGTGATAGCGATGGTGTGATGCTTTAATTATCAAAGACATCAGACATGTCATATCGTCTGATGATCTGATGAAATTAGCGATGACGCATGGAGTAAATATTTTCACTCGGCCATGACGTCATTATGAGACGACTTTCAGTATGATGAATCATTTTCTGCGCAATGCAGTCATTTTTACAGATAAGAGAGATGTCATTACACTGTCGGGCTTTGATAAGACAGCAGAATACACAGATAGCCATGAGTTCTCGTGATATAGAACAGTTTGATGTAAATGGTCAGTTTTCAACTGATATTTCGCAATAAGTCCTATTTCACAGTAACACAATGCTGGATAAAGCAGCCTCCTTATTGCCTACCTTCGTAATTGAAAATTTGCCAAAACCGGGAAACGCGAATGCCTATTTAACTGTCGGTCAATAGCAGAATACATTAAGCTATAGGTGCAAAAAATGTTGTAATTACCGGTAGTTTATTACCAATTGACTCAATCTATGCTGAATTACAAAAAGATCATTCGTGCGAATAATTTACTCAAATGTCATTCACAATTTGATTTTGAGGCGCTTACTATGTTTCAGAGTTCAGAAACATCAATAAATTAGTGCGATTTAAAACTAGGATATCATGGGAGTTCCTACATAAAATGTCGTGTGTGAACTATTTCATTTCACTAACGGAAAATCTGACGAAAACCGAAAATTCCTGTGGCATTGTCGTGATGTTATGAAGTCGTTGTTCGAACAAAGTTTCAAAGTAAAAGAATGTACTCCCTGGAATAAAAACTCGTAGGCCTGAATGTAATGTAAATCCATAGTATGTACTTGCACGTTTAGGTTCTAATACTGTTTCGGTTAGTCACGGAATAATAAGCCTGTCGTCTGGCTTTACTGAAATATTACCTCGATTAATATGACTTAGATGCAATATGTAAACTTTAAAAGTTGTATGTCGGGACCATTGTCTACACCTAACATTTGCATATTTTCTCAATATCGATTCAATTCATGTGATCATAACATTTACGTACATTATTAAATGTGACTGCAGAGCGCGACTGCACCTCGGACTCATCCACATGCACATTCACCATAATTTGCACAATATTCTTTTCATGATGCTGTGGTTATTTAGTTGCTTAGTATTAATTTTGATGCCTATACTTTGTTTCAGAGTTCAAGTGTATCAATAAAATATTAATGTGTAGCCTAAATAAATGTGCAGAGACTACTGACGAGATGAATGTTCACATGAGGTGACACTAATACTCTCAAAGAGTGCTGTCTGATGAAAATGGTCAATGAAAAATTATATAGATGTTGAACATGCATATACGAGAGGCTATCACCATTGAAATAAAATCTATCGAACAGAACTCAAGTCTTTTTGAAAAACACAAAGTGAATACATACGACTAAATCAACAACATTCTAGTCAATGTAGTAACTATTGCTATCAAACTACATGCTTCATTTCCTTAAATTATGTACGTGAAATTTAAAATTACAATTAACGTTACCCTCAATTACGACAGTTCTCAATTTTGAAAATTAAGAATATTCATAATAATGCGAAAACTTATATAATTTTACAAAAATTATTGGATCCTAGCTCTCATGAATGAAATATTTTAGCAGCCCTGATACAAAACTTCTCACATTTCTACTTCAAACCCGGCATCCCAAAAAAAAATTGCTTCCCTTTCCAGATACTTAACTGCACTTCATGCAAGTCTACTTGTCAGCAGCTTAATTAAATGCGAAAGTAATGTCCTGCAACTTTTTGGTAAGTTTGTCAAGAAGCTTTGAACCAAATGAAACTGAAACACCTCACATTCTTCTGCACTATCAACATCTTTTTCAGCAACGTTGCTAGATTATTAAATTTGGGCATCGAGTAGAACATGCAAAGACAGGCTTGTAATAAAGCTATGTAGCGGAAGAACTGACGTGTCGTGTCATAGCAGGATGCCCGCATGCTTCTACAGATGATGCACCTTTGGCCTCACTATTATTATGCAATGGATACCCGGATTCCATGATTCAGGTATTCATTATTGCCGTCATTACCACCACCTACACATGCAAAGTCACGAGCAAACTGGTCATGACACAGTTGTAATCCATTTAATGAATTACGCACACTGCTTCACATAAAAATGTAATTTCATAGTCAGCACCAACAAAAAACTGACAGCTATTACGATAAGAGGCAGTACTTTGAAGAATACTCTCAACAAGATCCATGCTCATCATAATGTTTGAAATATCAAGAAGACTTGACATGATTATTATTATCTCAATTTCCAATGGAAGAGAGACTAAGTTTAGTTGTAATAAGAAATTCAACCAAAACATCTATCTGACAAAGATGATGTACTGCAAGACGAACGAAGATATCAGTTTCGTGATGGAAACACAGTATGGGGAACCAGGATATGGCGCAAAATAAATACTTAAGTGATGAAAAGATTCCGTGCAAATGAAGAGTTTGATTTAGATATCTAAAAATCTTGAATTTCTCGCATCCGACAAGTCAATCATACAATCGCATATATAGCTGCAGCGAGTATAAATGATATCAGAAAAGTCAGCACAGGTATCAACTTAAATTTAAGCGATGTTCAAGAAGCATAGTTCACATTACATTCTGTACTTTCATTTCCGTCTCGCAACAAACGCAAACTCAACTATTTATAAGCATGCAGTTTAAAAGCACTTATTGTACAATAATGGACTGATTTCAATATTGATGACTGTATCTACAAGATGAACAAACTTGCAAGGCTTATATCATTTTTGAAATTATTCCTTTAAATATTCCTCTTTTCAGATGTCTGCTTTTGAACCAAACATAATCAATGATATAAATACCTTAATCCAAATGATTATTATGCCTATTTACTAACTGCAATCCTCTAACCCTTCATCTGTTCACATCTCTAAAGTACATTTAGGGAAAGCAGAACTGAAGCAGCGATGCCAAAGTACCAAACCATGCATTCTCACTTGCTACGGCGTCTTTGAAGAGGAGAGAGAGTGTCTCTTTCTCTGGAACGGCTACGAAAAAAATGTTCTATGTATGAATGCTCATTCTTAAATTTCTGTTTGAAAACATTGTGATAGTCAATTCATGACAACTGATAAAGAAACAGATACAAGTATTTTCAATCGACAATAGAGCTGCTATGTTACCAAATACTATCAACTTCTTGTGTTATGTAATTAAATTGAACAATTTGCAAATTAAATGAAGAAAAATTGTATAAAATGATATTAACGATTGGAAATTCTGATGACTATTGCAAACAAGTTACTTAGAAGCACCATTTATCAATTCGCTAGATGAGCTGTTACTTAACACGAGATACATATGGCATGTGGATAAGTATGTGTATAGTATGACTACAAAAAGCTAACACGATGTTGACGAAATATGACAGTGTCTTAAAATTGTACCTCTTGAAATTATAACTGCGCAATTTATGCGCCGTGATATTTATCTCAAATGCATGTGCAGTAGATTACAGTGTGAGCCTCAGATAATGCAACTTGTAACCGAATGCCACGAGATGCTTTATAGATCCTTGAAGCATCGACCTTATCAATAAATCTCAATGTTGTTCACCATCGACGAACAGAATGAAGAATTCGCCACTCATCTCAGCATGTTAATGACTGATGAGTCGATAAGCTACAACTGGTTCTTCTTTATCAATCTTCAATTATCACGTTTTGAAGCACATTTAATTGCGTGAGCGGAGTGGCACTAATTAATACGACTTGTACAGTTTCAATATCGAAATTATGATCATAAAGACTTGCATTTCTACTAAAGCTTACAGTGAGGATCTAAAAGTTCTTTTTTCATATGAAGGCAAAAAATATAAATGTGCTGACAATAAATCAAATAACGCAGTAAATGTTCGGGAAATGAAATTCTGATCGCCATGTAGCCGCGCTTTATTCATTTGAGCCTTCATTCTTTGAGGCTCATTCATCCTGTGAACGCAGGATCTACATTCTCTTACAAGTCTTTAATTTGATTCTATAGAGGAATGAATCATGGTCTCCCGGGTGCCTATCAGCAAAATCACAAGACCAGTATGATCATTGATTATCATTCAGTCACCAGAAATTGATTCGCAAATTTGAAGGTTGATCGGAAAGTTTCATTTTTCATGCTCGTGCAGGGAAACTGATTTCGTAATTTGACGTCATCTTCACTCCACTCATGAAGCATACATGTATCAACATAGTCTTTTATTCAGTCAGCGATTATCAGCATGTTTGGTGATGACTGCGTTTTGTTCAAATATTTGTGAATAAAAAGGTTTTCTTCCATTTCCTACTATACATTTTGTCATTGGAATGTATTATATGATGAAAATATCTAATATAAATTCGTTTGAATTTGAAAGCGAAAAGCATCACTTACTGACAGTTCATGTAGCATTCATACTCATACAGCGGTTGAACTCCATAGAAAAGTCAACTTTTATCTCATTTAAATGAATAAAAATTACTCCTCAATGGGCATTTTATTACGCCCGCATATTTTATCTACTAAATCTCTGCTTCGATCCAAACCTCTATGCAAAGGATTTCGACGAAGTCTATTTAAACATGAATTGAGCACATTGAATCAATATCAAGCTCGTTTCCTCACTGCGATGTATGCTACATTTATAGTACCCTTAATCTGGTTTACTTTCTACTGCTGAGTACATAAATCGATGACCACAAAAGTAAATGCCACTGCAAACTTATGATGAATTAATGCTTTAGTAAGTAAACACTAAAGTAAGTGAGACTCACCCATGATCATTGGATTCTGTGATCTCACATTTGATTGCTTCCTTCAGTTGATCTGCAAGATAAAAACGTTCTGCAAATGCTAAGATTGAACTGAGAGAATGACATTTCCAAATTCGACTAACGACTAAAGAGCTTTTCCTTTCTCAAGACGATCAATGATTCCCTTTTCCTATCCTCATGGAGCATTTACTACGCAGTTATACAATACGATAACAAATACATATCGATGTTGAGTTCAGTCTTCGATGATAACAAATATCACTTTTCCTAAATGCTTGAGGAAATGTATAATAATTCTACAAAATATGTAGATAATTTTCAGTTAATAGAAGTATTCTGAATCATTATGTGAAATGCCTTCAACAAAAAGTAAAGTCGATTCTATGCATCAATGCACAACTGTTGAATAATAAGGAAGTCAAGTCCTAGAAGGAAAAAATCAAGAGATAAGAGCAAGATTTGTTTTATATTTGTTGAATTTTTAATCGGGTATCGGCTTGTATGTTAACTATTGGTCGCGGACAATTTTGGTCAGCCGTCGGATTTCAATGCACATCCACACTATCAGTGGTTTGCGCATAGAACGCAAACTTGAATAAGCATTTTGCATTCGTACAAAGTTCAAATTTTGAACAGGAACCCTAGGAACGAGATTCGAATTATTTTAGAAATTACTAACGTTTGTAGTTCGGATGACAGTATATCGGCAGCTGAGTTGCTGACTCCTTACAATAGGGCATAATGTAATGATGAAATCTAATAAGTCAGAAAAGTTTGTAGTTGTTGTTAAGATGCAAATCAAATGTTTTTTGCTCTCATCACTTGAATAAATACTGTTCATTATCTTGATGATATTAAAATGTCGATTTAGTATCGTAGACCTAGATTGAAAGCTTTATAAGCCTAAACATTGAATTGAGACGAAAATAATTAAAAGCGATATTGTAAAGAAGAATGCCTAACACAAACTGTATTCTTTTTGAAGATGTCGGGAGTATTTTCACTGGCACAGGATGCATGAGTGCTTTCTGTCTTCATGGTTTCTGTGATGAGGTTCATCACAGAAACTTGAATTAGAAACTTAAAACTTCGATAATAAATCAACTATTCAATTTTCCGCAATTCATGATAAATTTGAATTTTCTTTTCAGAAGTGGCTCTTGAATTGCTATGATGATCGAAGTTGTTCATTAAATATTTATTCAATCATTTGAATTTCAAATACTTTAACATGCAGAGCAACGATCAAAAGCCTTAGTAGCTAAAGCAATGAGCGAATAGTCGGTAACACAACGCAAAGTAAGTTGAAAATACAAACCGTCTACAGAATGGTTCGTAACTTTTGCCAACTGTATGCTTCCTTTACTGACTGCTCGTTTACCAGAGCATTCAAGCTCAGCAAACATTTCTATCTCCTCATATTCTACAAGAACTGCTTTAATTCTGCCTGATTCGCCATTTTAATTTAGATATCACAATTAAGAAGATCAAAATCTCGGCTATCCACTATTCCCCGAATTTGGTCAACAAACTTACGCGATTCAATCGGAGTATCCCTGACAACCGAATGCCTTCGGACGGTTGGTAGTTCGCCCCACTTCCATTCAACATCTGCTTCAGGAAGTCGGTGAACACTTTCTCCTGTCTCAACCTCAGTATCAGAACGGCATGGAGATGCAGGTCGATCCATTGACCAGACATCCGATTCAGAGAAAGAAAGGTCTCGTTTGGCTATTTCTGAAATGCAACAAATCAAGGAAGGTAAGACTTTTTCATTTCCGAGTAGGCCTACATCAAAACCCCACATACTTTCCACTAATTCATTTGATACAGATTCTCGAACTATGTTGCTAAACCTGTTTTCCGAAAAGGCCGGGCAACGTCAAGACGTTGCCTTATCAACCCCAATACAAACAAAAATGACAACCACTTTCAAATTAGCTTCACGAAGTTCGCAAATAAATGAAGAATGAATCAAGGAATAAAATGGGCGACCGGAGGATTGGTAAAAAATGAACAATAATACTAAATAGCTTAGCATGCAATTATAATATATCATCAAGGTGTCTTTCACAACTGCCCTTCTTTTTTAACTTGAAATGATAATTCTCCAAGCAACATACATGTACTTCATAAAAAAATACATACATCTGTAAAAGAAATAATGATTACCGTAATTTAGTGTCTGCTGCATCATAAATAAACACGAAAATGAATCTGGAATCCCTAAAGCACAAGATGCAAGATGGAAAAGTTGATTTATTAAAAATAAGAAAAGATAAAATTAATCGGGCATATACTCGTATTTTTCCCACCTCAACTTATTAACTACCAAAGCCAAGTCATAAGTGAAAGTTGTGCTTTCCATTCAGTTTATACTCTGATCAGGATAACAGGAGGTAAAGTCACTTCGAAATAAAATAACATTCATTCATTTGTGCGCGCATCACGATCTGGTATGCATGCTGGAGAGAGTCATTACCTTAAGTGATTCATCTTTTTTGCCAGGAACTAATGACTGTGTAGTCATTTTTGTCAGTCTGGGGTCATTTTTCAATTCTTGCACCGAGTTGTGTTTAAATGATCTTGGGGATGGGGTGGATATGGAAATTCTGATGCATTTATAACATTTTTCACAGGATTCGTCGTCAAAGTCATTTTCTTAGGACTCACCATTATTATTGTTGTTATTTTGACTAGGCAATGCGAGATCATCCATAACAAAAAGATCCCCGTCCGATACGGCTGTATGCTCGTCGTCGGGAAGTTCTTTGTCCGCCGCTTCGTGAGGCTCCAACTCTAAATCCTTTTCATCTACGAAGTATGCTCCACCAGCTTCCCCCAATTTCATCTTGATATGAGGCACATAGGATTTGTTCACGTAGATATCGACCTGCAAATTTGATGAAGATTATTGGTTGCAGCTCGGAATGTAATTCGAATTTAACTCACTACAAACGTCCGATACATTTTCCTAAAAATAATTCCTTATGAATTAATAGCAAAATTCATAACTGCTTCTTTTTTAAGCATTTGGTCTTGAGTATAGTACTTTTCTTAATTTTCATTGATAGGCAAAAATCATTCGAACACACTGAAAAAAAACACCCTAAAATATCTCACCGCTAGATTTGATAAATCTACCCAGCATCGAGAAATTAATGGAGTCAAAGGTTGCTTGGCATCAATAAATTAAAGGTAGAAATCAGATATCTTCTAACCATATTAACTCGTCTATATCAGATACCTGTTCGCACGTCACTTTAATGTATCAACATTGCATTGGTCAAGGAAAGTGGCTTGGGGGCATCTGATTCCAAAGCTGTGCTGTGTGAACAAAAATCGTTTCGAGCGACTTACTATACGTTCAAACCTCACATGATAGCCCTTGAGTGTACTCTTCCTGTGCTTCTGGCGATTATCGTAGGCTCAGGTGCGCAGTCATTTACTATAGAGCTACATCTACCGAAATATTATATGTAAAAGAGTATCCATCGAGATTATTGACACGTTTCTGGTCGTTTGAGAAGGTTAAGGTCAATACGTAGGGCATCGGCCCAAGAATGACAATAGTAATCCATCAACAACGAACGGATAGTAGACTTGACAAGATTGCAGAGAGTTTGGAGTAAGATAAACCGCTAATTCGATAGAGATTGCCAATGTGTCTGTAGCTACATGCTTATTAATGGACTGGATGACCAGTCGTTGGTAACCGTTAATGAGATGGAATCCTACTTTCTGATTGTATTGCCTCACATGTTAGTGCTATGCCGGTCATCACCTTCAGTAAGCCATGAGTGCAGAATACTGTCGATTTTATAGGATTCAAAGAAGCAAATTATTTGACTCCATTTAGAGGCGCTGCGAAAGTCTTCGTTAAGAACGCCACATACAGCTGCCATTTAATCGATTGAATTCTGTGTAAATCAAATACTGGGAGATAAGGCGAAAGTACCTAAATGAGTGCTTAAGTCAACCACACGATAATTTTACGCAAAAGACAACATATTCACATTAATGTTAAGAAAATCTGGTAAAAAAAGTGTGCGTCAACAAAAACGAACATTGATAATTTTAAAACTGGGCTCGAAAAGCGCATCCCCCCCAACAGCCTGCACATTGCTACTCACCACTTTCTCCTTTGGACGAAGAATTCCACCTTTGCCGAAGCGCACATGGAAAGGAGTACTAACATAACTCCCGTCTTCCTGCTCTATTGCAATAACATCGATAGCTCCTGTCAATGTCGCAGGATTGATTTCCTTGTAGTAATCTTTCAGTCCTGACCACAGCCTTGAAATCATCTGAAATGGCAAATTTTTGTTTTCATTCAATTAAGCACAATCTGCAATATGAACCTATTCCTGATTAAAAATCATAATGATGCAGTGCCATTCCGCTGATAACTAAATTGACATTGAACGATGCTTATCACTCGGTCTGTTTATATTTTCCAAATATGTACTCTTGTGCAATTCCTATGTATTTGATCGAACGGAACACATGAACGTCTGCTGTCGATTATAATCGCATAAATGTGACTGCTACATGCAGGCGGTTTTTCGTGATGTACAGTGCATGGTTCGTTCGATTATCTCCGCGACTCCAACATGAATAATGTACTGTTCATTCCGCTGAATGACGTAAACTTTCGACTGAAAAGTTATTTCTATCTGTTATTCATAGGTTTCCGATCTGACCGAATTTACAACCGTTAAAAAGCGACCGAAATAGACATAGAGAGATAACAGATAACATGGAAAGCGTGAACTCCTTATACAGTTCCTGTGATCGGAAACAGCTCCTTATACTTACAAAGGAATACTGAACTCCATCATCTCAAAATATCATTGCTTCCTATACAATGACTACATGCACTAAGCTGCTAAGCCCAGACCGCTTCCAAACTTGCAGAATTAAGCTGCTTCATCAAAATGATCATCTGTCAAACAGGAAACTTTTATAGATTTAATTTATAGAAAAAATTAGTACAGCATCGATGAATACAAGCAATTCAACATTTTTATGCTCGCAAAAGCATTATGCCATCCATTGCTGATGGACACATTTCACATTTTACATCCTAAAGTCAGAAATAATTAGATCGTAGAATCTTTCATTCATGAAGCTTCCGAAATGTAAGTGATTTACCAGATTTTATTTCAGTTCAGCTAAATAGAGTAGGCTTACTCAAAGATGTAATTTGTATTATTATTGGAAAGGCTTGTGAGCTTTAATACGATTGCAGTCTAGCATTACGGGCTCAAAAAGAATTCTTTGTTCCTTAAGCTGTTTTTCTTTTCAAAATTCCTGAAATTAATAAGTGAATTTCATCTAGATTTTATATTTATCAGGATTCGGATTTGTCCAAGATTTTTTTCATTGTAGAGTTGAATCTTTAGGCTTTAGAACGAGTGTCGACAAAGAGTCGCACAGGCCTAAGGAGCGAAATTGAATTGACTCGATCTGCTAACAGAAAGCATCCATAGAGCTATTTGCGAGTTTCTCTTACTGAATTGCAGTGATCGAAAATGACACTTCGCTAAGTACGTTTGCAATTTTGACCACTTACAAGTATTTACTTATGTTCTTGTGTATATTTGGGCCTGCGATGCTTAATTACAGACACTAAGTATATGTAGTTTCATTATAAGATATAGCAATAGGAAACCAACTATTTGCATAAATTTGCCAGACACAATACTACTGAATTATGATACTGATACAAAATATTGCATTTTCCTGCAATACATGTGGCTACCTCAGTTACACTAAATGACATTGAGATTCAGTGAGCAACCAACCTTAGAGCCCATGCTCAAAACTCAATGCAATGCATGTAATAAAATAGGCCTACTCCAAGGAATAATTCAGCAGCGAATATTTGTTCATATCATTAGTCGGACAAGGTAGGCTTAAAATCGTCTATTCAAAAATGAGAAACAAGTGATATATTCGTATGAATGATGATCAATAGAACATCAATGCGAAAGGCAGATAAAACGGTGGGTAGGGAAAACATTCTAAGTAACGACAGATGATTTTAATAGTGCTATGATCAATACTATACGATAACTCACTTTGTCAGTCTTTTATGTTGACTAGAGTCACATAATACAAGCAGGGTAAGTTAGCAGCACGAGACAACACGCCTTCCCAAGCAAGAAAGTATAGCAGATCTGTCGATATCACAACACGCGAGTAATGAAATAGCGTAAGAGCGCCAAGAGCGCTATGATTGGAGAACGAAATCAGGCGATGATAGCGTACTTTTCCTGACGTCAATGTTTCATTCTAAATTAATGTCATAGCAACTGTTTTGAAAGTGGTATGTCTGAAGGTCAAATAGTGCTGCAGTACTAAGTGTGTTACATATGTTTACTATGCTATTCATTCCGAAAATAGAGACACACCCACCAGAGTAGTAACAGAATGTCTTGATCGACTTGTCATGCAATTGAGAAGTAATCTCTCCTCATCGTCTTTTAAAAGATTTTAGGGAGAAATTCCTGCTTGAATTTCTTACTATACAATGGCTCGAATTGATCTAGTCCGTTTGCGTTCAGAAAATTAGTTTCGCTACATTTTCGTTGTAAATATTCACAATTATCAAACCGTTCAGGTATGTTTTGTAAACACAATTAAGAAAATTCATTTTAATAATAATCATAATATAATGTTAATATTCACTAATTGTAAATCATCGCAAAAAATAATTTTTACATTGCAGGCAATTGCATAAAATGTTGAAGAAGTAATTCAATGAGTCACATTAAATTGCTTGATAGAGAAAGAATATAAGACATTGCAGGTCGATTGGAGTGAATCTGTCATAATTAGAGCTAGGATTTTATGCTTTTAGCATTTTTCTATGCTTTTGCATATTTTCAACGCAAAAAGCATATTTTAGCATATTTCCTATCTAAAAGCATATTGAGCATAAATGCTAGCCTTAACAGAGACGTTACCAGAATTAGATAGGCTGATCATCAGATCGGTTACAAGACATCACATTTATGCTAGTACATTCATCTACACGGCTGTGGTTAAGAATTGACAGTAGGAGCCGTTCAAAATCAATTATTTATAAGTTATTTTCCCAGTCACCTCCATCACGCTTTCAAATTTGATTGGAACTTGTTCATATTAGCTTATCACTACAAAACGTCAGATGCGAAGGCGAGGGTATAGTCTATCCGCAAACAAATTTTCATGGCGTTTAAATGAATGTCTTTGAATTGGATGCATTAAAGTGAAGCGTAAGAGATCTGCGAAAATCGGAAGTGTTTTTCAAATACTTCAAGCTTGTGTGCGCTAGTCACTGCAATCCCGCTTAATTTTCCACACAGCGGTATTTCTTGATTTTAGATACTCAATCGCGGGATTTTGGGTTTCCAAAAATTAACCATCCCAAAATCTCCGTATTTCGAAACAATTCGCTCCACAGTGACTAAGAGGAAGACATTTTCTCTTTTGTGGTTCTTGTAGAATTTACTTCTCCAAGTAAACTGATGAGGTAGCGTGGGTGATATGAGTTTTGTATTTTAGGAGTAGTGACTTGGGATTTCCATACTGCCAAAAAAGGCAAACAGTCTTATTTTCTATGGATTACAAAGATTTGTAAAAGTTTCTCATCGCATTCATGATGCTTCTCTCCATGAGGAGTAATGATGCTGCTATGAAAAATAACAAGAAGAAGCAAGTTGAGATAGTAGTACTTACAACAGCAAGATGTTTCAGATGCTCAGTGCTTTGTCTTCAGTGTTTAATCACCATGATTAAAGCACAGCATAAGCATGGTTTTAAAACCATCTTTTGAAGACAACGTTCCGAAGCAATGCACAAAAGCGACAATTAAATCATGTTTAAATACCGGTACCTGATCTTCAAACTGACGATATTAAATCCCAACAAATTTGTTCCAATTGTTCCCTTGACAGTAAAACTACTCCATTGATGTTAGAGTTGATAAAAGAAGCATCAGAAGCCTGACCATATTTAGAAAAATGCAACATATGGCAATTGAGTCTTACATGTACGTTTGTGTTTTGTGCATAGGAGGTACTGAACACATGGATGCACGGTCAACCGCCAAAAGCGCATTTTTACACCAACAAAAGTGTCTACTGTACGCTGGTATTATGTTATCAAAACGAGGATTTACTGGTCTGCATAAGTTAAGGTTGATCCTTGGTCATTGTTTGAAAACAGAAAAATAAAAAATTATGTCAACTCTAACCAGAAAACAGTTTTGAAACAAGATGTATATTTTATCTTACTTCTATCCTATCATATTTGAATTTGAAATCAATAAACTTCTTTTGTAACACCAATTATAATTAATGCGAAGGCCAACATAGGCCTTTATAGGCCTGAGTAGTTCTACACGAAAATTGTACGTGTGTTATATATAAGCATATACATACACCATCGTGTCCAAAAAATTAAACCCACCCATGTATTTTTATACTTTTGCTCAATTGAATGTAACTGTATACAAATGTGAACACATGCAGACATTTCACTCGCTTGACTTATTTAAACTCCTCGTTGAATTCTGCATACCTGTAAATAGTCAATTAAAAGATCATATCTACGCTGAATTCAAATTTGAATAGCATTAAATGGCATAGTTTAAAATTACAACAAATTCTGTACACTAGTTAAGATTAAGGACCCATCGCAATTCTCTGAGAAAATCTGGATTATTACAGCATCAAGTGACATCTAAACTGAGTTTGTCTACAGTTGCTGTTAGAACTGCATTACAAATTTCTTGAGAGAAAACAAAGAAATGTGGACGAGCTCAAGTAGGCCTAGCAACTGACATGGTTGACGACTTCCCAAAGATCCAAATTGGTTGGTGTCCCACCATTTCTACGAGAAACCTAACAAAGGCATAGAATGACACTGTAATATTCGTGAGTGATCAAACTATGCGACGTTTACAAAACTCTTCCCGCTTGTCTACTTTCAAGAAAGGCCATGTTGACAGATAAACAGCGTCGAATGAGACTGAAGCCAAAAAGAGAAGTGCAGTCGAGCAATGTTCGCCGGTGAAAGTTTTTTTGAACAGGTTCTTTAATTTGGTTCCTATTATATTCGTCGGCCTTGTGGTAAAAGTCATCCCAGACTTACTTTTAAAACAGTCAAGTAGGCTTGTCCACCTTCAGCAGTGATGTGGGCCGTTATTAATGAATGTAATAGCAATTCATCTGATTGAAACATCGCACCGAGATTGTGCCCCATTGTGACTTGTCAAAGGTAACAAAAGAATGTCTCTCTAGAAGCCGCGTGACGCTCCTGTCAGAATGACCGTCGAACTCTTCCTGGCCTCAAGGCTGCTGAGGAATACTGGTACGCCTATCATACGAAAGACAAAGTGGCAACTCATCGCCCGACGTCTGAAACTGATCTGATAAACGTTTTCAAGACTGTATGAACCTAATCACGGCAGAATAATGCTGAAAGCTTGCTTTTAGCATGCCGGACAGAATGTGAGCAGTCCCGAAAAGCACATCATATCCGACTTTAAAGGCACAGTTACTTTTTCAATAAAATATACGAGTGATATTTACTCTATAAAAGTGTCTAAATAAGGTAATGAAAACATATGAGATCTCAAAAGTTTGATATTCAAATTTTCAACTTTCAATATACAGGTGGGCTTAATTTTTTGCCCACGATGGTAAGTACATAAAATTATTTAGGTCCACAGCTGGACATGTCGAATGCAACTGGAAGGGGATATCCGTAAAGAATACACGTAAATAAGTTATACCATTTTTTTCATTCTTCTAATATGAGTATTATCGTATAAAATTACTTTACTGACAAAATATCGGGCAGCGCTTTACACATCATTTGCCAATATGCAACATCCCTAACTTCTACTTCCTAGCACTCATCAAATAGCGCTCATCGGAAGCGACACTCTCATTAGGAAAAATCTTAACTTAATTAACGATTCAAATGAAATCAAATAGTTACAGGTCACTGCCAGGCATATATTCCAAAAATTGAAATTTTTGCAATTTTGTATTTTTCGAGGGACAATCCTTTGCTTGTTGGTAAGTTTAGAAAAGTTCAAGTCCGTAGTAATTTAATGTTTTTGACAAGAAAACAATGTTCCTCCAATGTAAGAAAGATAGTGCTTATCACCTGCTGTTAACTGCTGCACCTCTTTCTTTGTATCTGCCAAATTTTTACTGATCGTCAAAATATCACCATGCAGGTGCTTAGGATTAGCTACATAGCAATTCCAATTAATGGGTCACATCTAATTCATTGCTGCTATCAAAAAATTGCAATTAACTGATTGATATCATCGAAAAATTACAATTAATGGATTGGTATCTGGAAATAATTGCAATTAATTGACTGATTCGTGTTGCAATGGGGAAGGTATTATTTACAAACTGATCGCTTTCACGATTGTAATCACAGTGCTCATACGGACAATTTTTTTCTCATTTACGGCCATGCAAATTTCATTTTGAAACTAAAAACATTTTATTAATTTGAATTTTCACATGTATTATACAGACACATGGTGCACATACATACATGTAATTTTTGAACCTTTATTTTCCAGGAACT
This sequence comes from Prostheceraeus crozeri, assembly GCA_907163375.1. Lineage (NCBI taxonomy): Eukaryota > Metazoa > Platyhelminthes > Polycladida > Euryleptidae > Prostheceraeus > Prostheceraeus crozeri. The sequence continues at coordinate 37,365 of CAJQUW010001473.1, read as the reverse complement.
TTCATCCATTCCCTGTTTTATTGTAATGACTGACTTTGCAAGTCTCAAATTACTCTAATCGAAGCACTCGATGACAAAATGCCGAAAGGGCTTATAGCTAGCATGCACAGTATTTTCCTGCCTTTGAAGAAAATAAAAAATTAACGGATCTAACAAAACAAGATTATTGACAAATATTAATAACATCCTCTAAATATATAAGAATAGAAACGCGACACGTGTTCAATTTTGTTCAGTCTTGAACTTTCGGGCGTTTTATGGAATCAGGGTCTTCTTGTGATATGACAACAGATTTTGTGTGAACTTTTTAGACTTTTTTGACTATTCTGGCCGATTGGATGTGGTTTCTTTTTTAATCCTTTCTATCTTGTTTCTAAATTCATTTAGATCTTCGTCCGCTTGCTTCGCCTGCTGCTGTATTTCTTCTAATAAATTTTGCATATGTTTCTTCTGTCGGATTTCCTAATCAGTCGCCGTAGCTGATTAGGATAGCCCGGATAGCTTGTGCGAAAACCAACAATTCCAGAGACAAAACTTCTTTATTATGTCATGAATTTCATTTTATACATCGAGTGAGATATCTTTAATTGTCGTTCACACCAGATCACGTACTGAAAGGATGGTAATGTCATGTGAGATAGAAGTCACGAACACAATGAATGGATCAATACCGATGAATGGCAAAGAACTTAGCATTACATAGCAATAGCAACACTCCACAACAAACTATGCCCTACCAACTACCTACTAACTACAGAACAAACAGTAACAACTAAAACATGATAAATACCACAGCAAGAATCTGACAACACCCCCCTCAGGTTTCCTAAACCTCAATAACATAATCTATGCCAACCTGGGGCCCGCCTAAGTCTACAGCTTCTCCTGACGGCTTCTTCCTTTACCTCAGCATCATCAGAACCACTTGTGACGTTCACATCTTCAATCGAGTCATGCAAATTACCTTTGCTGCCAGGCACCAAAAGAACGTGAGACACATGCCGACTTACCCCATCGTTATTAATGATAACAGAAACTCGGGATTTTATATCTGATATTACGTGAGGCCCTGACCATTCGTCATCACATTTACCCGTCGCAAGCCTTAGATACACCTTATCCCCAACTATAAATGGATTTCGGTCACTATCCTCGTAATCCTTATGACCATCAGAATCCATTTCTCGGTTAACACCATCGATCAAAATACGCTGCTGACTTACGCCCGGCTTCCTCGGCGTTGCGGCGAAGACCAGTTCAAAAGGGCTGAAAGAATTACCTCCTTTTGTGTTGTTAAGCCAAAAACAAGCCGCCTCAACACTGCGACCCGAACGTTTTATACCGCTATGTAGTATTTGAAATATAGCATTATTATTATTATTTACAGACCTTTTGATCGTTCTATGAACTCTCGTATATAGGGTATGACATCCGGCGCGTCGCTTCGCTCGCACCGGATGTCACACCTTGCGAGATTTTCAAAAATTCAGGTAGTCTCCAAATTTCAAAAATTTAGGTAGTCTCCTAATTTCAAAAATTTAGGCGGTCAAAAAATATCACGTGGTCGAAAATTTAAGTTGTCTCAAATTATCACGTAATCTAAAAAATATCGCGTGGTCGAAAATTTCACGTAGTCGAAAATTTAGATACTCTAAGAATTTCACGTAGACTCAATATACCAGAAGATTGTATTCAAAATATTTATTAAAAAAATGGATGAAACAAACGTGGAAGAAACCTCAACGGGGACGGCGACGACGAAAATGGAAGAAACCTCGACAATATATCCTTCGTTATCATAATTAAAAATAACTGAATTGAACATCGAAAAGATGAATAAAGAAAAACACAAAAGAAGATTAGAGCATTATAAAAAATTAAGAAGACGCAATTATTACTTAGACATTCTTCGTTATTGTACTCTCACCATTGTTTAAAGTACTAACTGTGTGAACTAGAAGATCATTGTAACTCATAAACACAAAATTATTCAATGAACCCGTACACTGGCTGATGATTGAAGAGAGAGATTTATTGTTCTAGCAACGGAAAACATCTAACAGCTTTCCCCTAGAATTATAGTGGAATCTCTTGTCATTTCAATTTGCGCATCGGTAAAATTTTGACAGTTCAATTCACGCGTCGGTAAAATTTTGACAGTTCAATTTACCCCTAGGTAAATTATTTTCAGAATCAGTTTTCAAAGTCAATTTTGCAAATAGATTTATAAAACTCACATGCATTCACAAAATTCCTTTAACGTTTCCTCTATACGCATGTATTGATTAAAAGTACCTCCTATTGTGTATTCATGGGTTGTCAACACATAAGGGTAGCAATAAAAATCAATTATTCTTGTGAACTCAGAACACATATGGGAATCAATAAAAGCAATTCTTTTTGTGAATTAAGAAAACAGTAGGAGTATTTAGATACTTAGTTTATTTTAATTGATCTCATTCACTTCTATCATTCATGATGAGTAAAAATTTGGGTGATCGTATTGAAACGACAAAAGGACAAATCGCAAAAAAGGTGCGCCTGATCAACGAATTTGTAAAGAAGAATCATTTCATAAATACTGTGGATCTACAAAAAAGTTTGGAAAACTTTAGTGATATTGATTTTGATGATTTCTTGACGTCGTGTGAAATATCACAGCGAATTTTAAACAAAGTTAAAGGCGCTGCTGCATTAGAACGCAAGCGAAGAACTTTACAAAACCAATATATTGTGAAGCGTGAAACGGCGAGAATGAAACGTTCTCTTGATGAACGACTTAAAACGGATTATTATAATAAGACAATGAAAACAAGTCAAATTGTTTTAAATCTACAACCAGGAACATCATCAACTCAAGATGAAGAGACATCACAATTGCAAGCCATTCAAGACAAATGATTTTGTGGACAACTACATCTGAAAAGCAAGTAAGCAAGCAGTGATTCAAGAACTATCTAAAACTCAGTTTTTTTCTAATTCATTTTGAGAAGTTCATGAAAAAAGGAAATCTGTTAAACAATGTAACTTTTCAATTTAGATTAAATTAAATCATTTCAAAATCGAATAAGTAGTAAGGTAAGTCATCATTATGAGACAGTTTTTTAACTCAATCCCCCTTCTGACTTCAAGGGGTCCCTAGAAGATTTTTTTATTATAAAATGTCTAGCATAACCGAGTTCTTAAAAATATATGGCAAACAAACCATGACAAAATTCGATTCAAATAAGATCGCAAATCAATTAGGAATAAAGAATTTTCACGTATTGATGAGAAATGAATTATATTTGATAAAAGATGTACCTGAAGTGAATTTTGTAACAAATCGTCACACATCAGATCAAAAAGGAGTACATTGGTCTGCGGGGCAAAGAAATAAAAACGGTTCTACTTATTATTTTGACCGCCCGGAGGCTGAGAACTATTGGTTCCATTCATACGGACTTCCCCTACAAATGAAGTAAGAGAATTACTTGGAAATGGAATTTATAATACATTTCAAATTCAAAAAACAGAAACAACGTATTGCGGTCAGTTATGTCTTCATGTTTTATTTAAATTACAGGAAGGAGTACCATTTCTTGATGTTATGTTAGAAATGAAAAAGGGAATTGAATAAGGGAGTTGAATAAGAGAATTAAATATGGGAATTTAATTCCCGAAAAAAACGTTAGTTCCGAAAATTAAAAATCAGTTATTTGTAATTCGTTTTCAAAAAATCTGCCAGTGATTTCATCATCATCTAAATCTTTGATTTCGCAAGTAATCGGATAAGTTTGATTTATTTTACAAACTTCAAATATCTCTTTAGTCCAATAGCCAACAAAGCCTTTTTCAAATTTATTCTTATACTTAATATGCTAACTCTATCTCCAATCTTAAATTTTGGCTTACGTTTCTGTAAATTCGGATTACTCTCATTCGAATAATTATTTTCGAATATTTTCTTTCGAATCAAATCAGGATCATCAGAAGCATTCTTTGGAGTTTCTTCAATACCTGAATGAACTTTATTATTGTACTGATCTACAATTCCTGGTAGTATCTTCAACCATTTCTGATTTCTTTGCTATGTAAATTTCTTGAATAATTTATTTTTTAACGTTTTATTGAATCGTTCTATTACTACAGCCTTTCCAGCATTTTCAGTTGAATAAACAGTTTCAAATAGTGGCTGAACATTTCTGTTATAAAATTCCGATCCTTTATCAAGAAACAATTTTTTGGCTTTCTATTACTTTCTTTAAAGATTTCTTCAGACGCATATTTAACTGACAGACCACTTTTGTTTTTTAAAGGCTTTGCCCAAGCGCATCGTGTATATAAATCTTTAACGGTCAATGCGTACTTAAACCCTCTTTCATTCGGCATATTGATTAGATCAGCACTCCAAATATCATCTTTATTAAATACTTTTACTTTCAATAGATATTTCGGCCCTCTATATTCTTTATGAATTTCAGACGCGTAGGTTTCAGAGTTATGAGTTTTGTCTAAACCCTGACCGAACAATATTTTAGCTTGTAAAGCTTTCTTAACAAACAATCTTTCAATTTTTTCTCTAAATGTAGGATTTTGAATACTATCTAATTCTTGAATCATTTTCTTATCTGCTACATGTCTAGAAGCTACATCATCATGTTCTCTGTATGCTAGATTGTGTCTATAAGCTGCTGCATCAACTCTGTTTATTGGTTCTTCACCTGGTTTTGGATTATTATTCTCATCTAGTCTTATATCTAATCGAGTTCCTGGACCGGTATATGAATGACCAGGAAGATGTTTTTCTTTTGAATATTTACTCCAAATAAATCCAGGAAAGTTTTCTAATGTTTCTTGTATATCACCTCCGGTGTGGTGACAATTTCAGGTTTTATGTACTTTCAAGAGATAATTCAATAAATCTAAATTAGAAATTTTTAATTTAATTTTATTTTCGGAATTTGTAGAACTTGTAGAATACATTCCTAAAGATAAGATAAAATAAAATGAATTTTTTACCTAATCATACTAGGACTTAGATATATTCCAGAACCATCTTTAGTTTCTTTAATTTCTATTAAATCATCAACATTATGTAGAATGTTTTTGAGAACTCGCTTTCCTTCATCAACTAAATTTAATTTACTAATAAAATTATCTATTCCTTCTCCCCTAGCAACTTTCTCTAACTCTCTATTATGACGTTTTTGTTCTTCTAATGCTGCCTTCTCTGATTTATTTTTATTTACCGCTTGGACAATACCAGTTGTCCCACCTGCAACACTTCCTGCTGCTGCTATGCCACCTATTATTAGTGGAATTAATGGGAGAATTCATCCATTCCTTTCTTCTTGTAATTTAATACTCTCTGTCATTGGTTTACTTATGTAATATTTCCTTTTGCTAATCGTAACAGTTTTAGGTGTATTTTTGTCAACAATGTCACGTAATTTTAATTCAACAGCTTTATAATTATTATTACTTTTCGCTTGCGACATTTTTAATAAAAAATTTCAAGTTACAAAAAATTTTAATCTAAGAATTTCTTTAATCTATTCTAGTTATGAAAAAATTTCAATCAAAGAATTTTTTTAATCTATTCTAGTTGTGAAGAAAAATTCAATCTAAGAATTTTTTTAATCTATTCTAGCTTTAAAAAAAATTCAATCTAAGAATTTTTTTAATCTATTCTAGTTATGAAAAAAATTTTAAGTTACCAAAAATTTTAATTAACCCATGCTAACCATCTTTCCATTAAGAATTTCAATAGAATATTTTACATCTTCTAGCAATAAACCATAAGCCATCAATGAAGTTGTGGAATCTTTCTTTTCAATATTAATTGTTACATCACAACCAGTCTTGATAATATCTTCAGATTGTGCACTTAAATCGAAACAGAAAACAGGATATAAATGTCTCCAATCTCCAGGAGTTAATTGTGGTTCAACTCCAAATTCTATACAAAGATTTCTATAAGCATCATATCCTTCCATAAATTGATTATTGGTATCGAATCTTAATGGATCAATTGGATATCGGGTTTGATTTAAAGCAACTTGTAAACTTCGAATTGTATTAATATGAAAAAGATTGTTGTTTTTATCAAAACTTGGAGAATTATTTCTTTGAAATGTTAGTAAAAAATATCTTGGAGTATTCGAAGTTCTAGTAAAATGCCAGTTAAATCTTTGTTCGGAAAAAGTTACTGAACTAGCAATACGCTTTAGAAAATTTACTGGAATTGGTTTGTTAGTATTTAATCTTTTTGCAATAGCTAATTCGATTTCTAAACTAGGAGTAATATGCTTTATCTACCATTCAAGTCTATCAATTTTTAAATATGCTTTTTTCCAGTCTTACCATAAAAGATTAATTCATTATTTGCTGTGCGATGAATTATTAATTTAAATTTTAATTGACATGATATTTTGTCATAATCTAAATATCCGAATAATGGAGACAATGACCAATTTACCGTCTGTTTACTTTTCTTGTTAAATTCACGTCTTTCTTTATATGCACTATTGTTTGTTTTATTTAAATGATCTGAAAAATTTTCTACATCTTTCTCAATTCCTGCTGCATCTGTTCCAGTGTGAGTTAAATCATCAACAATTATACCATCATTAGTATCAGGAAACCAACCTTCGATTTCATACTTTCTATTATTTTCACCAATTGTTACAAATCTAAGCATTGTATCAATTACACCTGGAGAATCACTTATTGTTTCTATATTTTGAGTTGTAACATCTAAACGCATTTGTGTAAATAATCTTGAAAAGAAATTTATCTCTAATGCAATATTATCGGTTTCTTGTAATGGTGTTGTAAAATTGGCATCACTATATAAAGAATATTCACAGTGTAAAAAGGAATCAGGTAAATATAAATAACTTTGTTGATTATCAACTTCAAAGATTAAATCTCCTCCAGTATTTACTCTACTAGAAGATCCGGGATTCATAGCAATTCTTACATAGTCATTCTTTTTTTGATTGTAACTGGCGGACGAGGATCGTCTAATCTAAATTTATTTTCGATAAGAGAAGACATTTTTATAAAAAATAATTTGACTTTTTATTTTTTCTCACACACAGAACAAAATTTCTCACACAGAAAAAAAATTTCTCACACACAGAAAAAATTTTCTTGGGCTTCCTTTTCGAATATATTTTAGAATTTTGCTCAACCATTACCTATTACTTCTTCAATTGATTTCTTCTCGTGTTTACTATCAGCAGCTATGTTAGCAATTTTGTTTTTTGATTCCTCTGAAAGTTTTTTTAATTTTTTAGTTCTTCAGAATCATTCTTAAGTTTGCGAATAGTTTCTAGTTGCTTTAATTCGTTTTGAGACTTAACAGCATTTGATATTGCACTAGCTATACTACCTATAGCAGCTGCTCCTTTTGCAGCAGATGTAATCAAATCTTAATTATTTTTAATTAAGTTTACGATACTTCCGATACCAGAAAATATTCCAGCTCCGCTGTTTACACTATCTCCTTCTTTTTGAATAGTTCCTACATTGTTATAATGATAAACAGATTTCATAGATGGTTCATGTGCTATTTTTTTATTTGAAGCAAAATTTCTAAGATTGTGTTTATATATTATAGGCATTTTTTAGGATTAAATATGTCTTTTGGGAAAAATATTTACGTTAAGATTTACGTGTGTGAATGGACAACAACTTTGTGATAACTTTATTAATTTTCTGTTGCACTTTATCTACTGCGTCAAGCAGCGTGAGATGTATTTTAATTTCTTTTCTATTAACTTGCATTTTCTGCTGATTCATCTTCAACCCCGTTTTAAGAGCATTCAATTGAACTTTAAGAACATCCAACTGATTCTTAACAGCATCTAACTGTTCTTTATTTCCTTTATAATTTTTCTTTAATTCTTTTTGTAAATTGATTTTAAGAGTTTTCATTTTATCAACTTTTTGATTAAGTGAGTTTACTTCATTTATTATTCTATTCATCGTTTTGATTTGTTGAGTAATTTTAGAACTTAATTCATCAACATTTTTTTGGAATGTAGCTTGTAGCTTATTTAAATTTTTTTAATTTTTTTAAATTCTTTCAGGAAGTTTTTCTATTTCATCTTCTAATTGTTCTTTCAATAATTTTATCTGATGTTTATTTTTAATGACTGCAGATTTTAACTTTATAGAAAATAATATTAAAATTTTTGATTGTTCAGAAATCTTTTTAAAAAGTTTTGCTATATCTGCTTCTAGCTCTCTATCCTTTTTATCAAGTTTTAATAATTTTTCGTTTAATGATTTGTCATTAAGTTTAAGCAACTTTAATTCATTCATCAGTGGAACCAAAACATCGTTTATATATTTTTCTTTTAAGTCATTGATTTGTGTATCAACATATTGTTTATTTGTTAACTCTGTATTTTGTTGCGGAAGAATAGAAAGATGTAATGGACCAGATAAAACGTCTCCAGTTTTCATGATATAATTTTCTATTTCTATTTCTGATTCACGATTATTCGGGACATATGCACCTCCACCCACATTTGGCAACATTTTTTAACATAAAAGATGTCATGAAAATAAAAATAAAAATTGTTTTCTCATGAAAATAAAAAAAATTTTCTCACATAAAAAAATGGAAATGACTCAAATTTGTCAAGTTTGTAATATGCATTTTACAAATCAAGCGTTCTTACATTCACATATGAAATATACACCATGTGGTCAACTTATAGAACAATCTCAACAAAATATGCAACCTATACAAAATATGCAACCTGTTCAAGAAATTCAATCTATGTCAAATGTTCAACAATTACAACATTTGGTATAGCAATACCTAACAGATTAACAAATAATGACACATTAAAATGTTAAAAATCTGGAATTGATGATGAAAGAAATGCCTTGAAAAAAAGCAACACCAATAATATCTGATTCCAAATCTACGTTAGCTGAAGCAAAACAAAACATTTGAAGATAAAAACCAATAATAAATGGTGTGACTGCTATAATTAATTAATTATATTTTTAGATACAAATTTTAGATATAAATTTTTTAGATATAAATTTTTAGATATAAATTTTTAGATGTAATACAATTTTCATATGTAGTGAAATTTTTAGATGTAATAAGTTTTTAGATGTAATAAAAAAATTATTATTCCCACGTGTCACCATCATCACTTAAATTACTCTCACTGACGATTGTTTGAAATATTTCAGCTTGAATATCTTCTCCGTTATAAGGTAACATAATTTCATTTTCATCAGGTGCTTGACGTTTAATAATGTTTATTTGACCAGAATTTTTTTTTCTTCAGTATTATTTTTATCAGGAATATTAATTGCAGTTTCTAAAGATCTTTTCCATGGTTTATTCACTGTAGTCGATAATGTTTTACCCGAATACAATTTTAGAAAATCTTCTACTTTCACTTCATTTTGTGAATATTCTTTGAATGTTTTCTTTTCACTAAGTCTTCCTTGTTCATCTACAGTAATACAATATTTTATTTTAGGGGCAATAAACATTGCAAAAATAATTCCACCATTTCCATAATCATTTTTTCCTTGACACAATTCTCCCCCAACATATCCAGCAGCATCTAATTTATTGAAGAGTTCATTAGAAATGTATATTGAATCAGTGTTTTTTACAATTAATGGAATACCACAATTAAATGCCCCATATTCTGTTTCAATATCATAAACATATTGTTTTTTATTATTTAAATATCTTACAGTAGTGACATCTTTGGTAATATTATTTTTAAGTTGACACACACTAAAGCATAATGGTTTATCTTGTCTTTCGCTTACTAGCAAATTAATACCTAGAGATGATGCCAAATTGTATAAACCACTAAAGGTTTCTTTATTTTTCTGTGTAAAACAAATAGTTGCATATTTCCTAGTAAAAAAAGATTTCTTGTCCCCATCTGCTGCATAAAATCCAACAAATAACCAATATCTAATATTATATTCAGCATTTAGAACATACCAAGGAACACGTTTTTCTTTAAACTGATTATAATAATTGTCATTAAAGTATATGGCATATTGTTTTGGATTTTGAAAATTAAGTTTGTATACTCTAGATGATCTCATTGTATTATATATTTTACAATCATTGTTATAAACTTCATTAATATATGTTTTTAATTTACTTAAGAGGTAAAGGTTTTCGTTATTTAAAGTACAACAATATCTGACTCCTGATTTATACTTATAGATTCCAGCAGAACCATCTCCTAAAAAGAACCCTTCTATAAATGCTTGCTTACATCTCAAATTAGGTGGATCATTAAAATAAATATCACTTACAATTTGTTTCCATATGATTGTATTGTCGAGTAAAAACAATTTATTATGTAGTAAATTTGTTCCTTTATTTCATTACCTGTTTCATCTAACAATGAATGATCTTCAGTAACATCTACTATTCCCATTTTTGTTCTTATTCGATAAATACTTTTATTTGTACGAAGTCTAATAATTTTTTTTACTTTACTCCATCCATTATGAGTATAAATTTCTAAATTATCAACTAATGAAATTTCTTTCATATCACCATTAATTTCAAACGGATTAATTTTATAGTTGTTTACAATACTATCTATTCTAGAAATAAATAATAAATTATTCTTTCTCAATATTACAGGCGTGTCAGCTGTTACTGAATCTGCATAATGAATGTATTTTTCGTTGAAACCATTAATTTCTAAAATAAAGTTATTCATGATTCTTCTAGAGTGAGAAAGAATAAAAGAACCTAAGTGTGATGGCATGAATGACGTCTTCCCATCTTTTACAATACAGTGGACTCCGCTTAATAAATCCACGGATAATAAATCCAGCCGGCTATTACATCCACTTTGTCTTGGGACAGTTTTTTTACATAGTAAAATCCGCCGCTTAATAAATCCACACTCCGCTTAATAAATCCATTTTTTTATTCTGCTATCAACGCGACAAGTCATAATCAACCATTTCAGAGTGATCATTCCTTCTCGGAATAACCTCTTCACCAAAATGGCATCTCTCTCTTTATCTCTCTCTATCACTCTCTCTGATTGGCCGATACACTTAGCTAGTTCTCGCTTTCCCCTCCTTCCTGATTGGCCATTGTCTCGCACTCCTCGAATCAGGTGAACTGTAGTTTTTAAGTTGAACTCATCACAAAGTCAACTGTTACTTTCCAGTTTTATTCGAATAAGTACGGACTATTCTGTGAGCCAACATGAAGAGAACTCCACAAGAGAAAACTATGGCGGAAAAGGTCGAACTGTTGAACCGATTCAAGGACCTACCTCCACTCAGTCAGCGAGAAGCAGCGGAAAAGCTCGGCATTTCACGAGGTTTCCTACAAAACCTGCTGAAAAACGAGACCGCCATTTGCGCCGAAGACCAGGGATCAAGCGCTGCCAAGCGGAAGAGAGCAGGGAAAGATCAGGATGTTGAAGACGCCCTATACGAGTGGTTTAAGTTTGCACGGTCGAAAAATGTGCCAGTCAACGGGCCTATAATTATGCAAAAAGCAAACAACATCGCGGTTGATGCGGGTCACGATGACTTCAAAGCCACAGACGGCTGGTTCTCTCGTTGGAAGAAGCGCTACGGAATCACATTTACGACTCTGAAAGGTAAGAGTTTTCGTCTTTAATTGCTGAATCGCTGAAAGATGTTGATCATGTTTTTATTTCTACGCAGGTGAAGCAGCGGAAGCCGACGTCCGTGGAGCAGAGGAGTTTCGTAGCTCGATCGTGGCAGATCTCCTGAAGACTTACTCTCCAGAGCAGATATACAACGCTGATGAAACTGCACTTTCTTATCGCGCCCTTCCAGACAGCACCTACGTGGAGAAAGAGAAAAAGACTCAGAGAGGGTTCAAAACGGCAAAGGACCGCGTTACACTTTTGGTGGTTTGTAACATGAATGGCGATAAAGAACAGTTGCTTCTGATTGGACAGTCCAAGTCTCCCAGATGCTTTAAGAAAGTAAAATCGCGTCCGATACCGTACGATTTTTCGGCAAAGCATGGATGACAGCGGGATATCTTTGAGCGATGGCTGAGGTCTTGGGACAATCGCTTGCAGCGATCAGGGAAGAAGGTGGTTCTTCTTGTTGACAACTGCTCAGCTCATGCAAAAGTCAACGGCCTGAAGAACATCGCTCTGTGTTTCTTTCTTCCAAACACCACATCCGTGATTCAGCCGTGCGACATGGGCATTATCAGAGCCCTCAAGGCCTATTATAGGCACGAGATGCGTCAGAAGATCATCGACGTCATTGACGATTCTGAAGTTGAGACCGTTGCTCAGACTGTCGCCAAACGAATCAATCTCTTCGAAGCAATGTGCATGATAAAGAACGCATGGATGAAGATCACATCAATGACCATAAGGAACTGTTGGATGAAAGGAGGTTTCGTATCTTCTGTTGTAGAAGAAAAAGAAAGGACACCAGCATAACCTTGCCGGAAACACCAGTTGGGCTCACCCAAAATCAGTTTGATGCCTGGGTAGCTATCGACGATGAGGTTCTGGTGACTCAAGAAGTAACAGAAGAAGACAAAATCAAGGAGCTAGTAACTGGGATCTTGGAGAAGACAAGTCCGAACCAGTCTACGAGATCGGAAGTGAGTCAGATGACGAACCCATGGAAACGACTCCCTCCGCAGCAGAAATCAGACATTGCCTACATCGCTTAGGTGTCGGTCTCGAGAGGCTGGAATTCGACGACCTTGATAGCTTCTAATCACTGAAAAACAAAGTAATTGAGGACTTAAGAAGTAAGTGCCCGCCTAAGCAAACGACCATTAACTTTATGAATCCCTAACTTTCATCGTCTTAGTCAGATCTACGTATTGCATATTTTGTGAATGCATGTACGAGCGTACCTTGTATCAGTTCGATTGAATCATACTATACATACTGTTGTACACTGTTTGTTCTACAACACCGCTTGTTTTCCTTATTTGTAATAGAGTTTGTTTTACAGCCTATAGCATGTGTTTTCCATATAAGCAATACGTATCCCTATACAGTGTATAGCTTATCGGTTCTCTTAGCAATTATTATAGCAATCTTTTTGCGCTTCCGGTTAATAACTCCACCGCTCAATAAATCCACTTCAAGCTGGGACGGAGGTGGATTTATTAAGCGGAGTCCACTGTATTAGCTTTAAGAAATTCATCATCTTCCATTTCTACTTTCGCTAAATATTGTTCATCATTTAATTTTTCATAATCTTTTACTTCTTGAGTGAAATTTTTTCTCAATGTATTCTCATTCAATAAATGATATTTAGTGGTTATATCTTCTTGTACAGTTTTGCCATATAGCGAATTCATCAATAACTTAATTAACTCATCGCCTACAGTATTTCCTTCTGTTTTATATTTTTTCTCAAATTAAAAAGTTTTTCAATATAATTTCGAAATGGTGAAACTTGATAATTTTTTTCCTAAATTATACCAACAGTAATATGTAAGATTTTTCCACCGCATCTAACAATTTCTTGTATGTCTACGGAAGTTAATACATCATAACATATACCATTTCTAAACCTGATTACCTTTACATGAGAATTATTATTTTGATTTTTAACTTTATCTTTTATGGGAACTGGTTGAAAAAACATATCATTCGGATATTGAAACAAAACTGTAAATATTCCAGTTTTAGATCTAAATGTTTGAGTATTAAATTTAGATACTATTTCTCGTTCTTCTCGACGAAATTTTCTAGCTGATTCAGATTTAGAGTATTCTGAATTTTCATCATACATAGCTGATGGATATAAAGATGTTGCATCAAAAGCCATTAGAAATTCATTTTTTTGTTCAAGTAGTTGATTTGAAATTTTCTTACAAATTTCAGTTTTATTTCCTAAATTTCGATACTGTTTCATTAACTCTATTAAATTACTTCCAGGTAAATACCGTTTTAATATGGTAACAAGATATTACAAAATGGCGATATGTATTTTCTTATATTTACTGACACTCTTCCACCTTTAACAGATTTTCTAATATAATTTCTAGCCCATAAATCTGTATGAGAATGAACATTTATATTGTCACTTTGTACGCTTTTCATCCAACCGTTAAATGTTAAAGCGGAGGATGTTAAATTAGTAGTTATATCTTCACCAACTAAATCTTGCATAACATTATTATATTTGTAGATACAAAAAGCTAAAGAAAGAATATCGTTAACTAAATATGGTCTCCATTCATTTTCTTTTTCTTTATAATTTTCATGTGTTATGTCTCCAATTTCATAATTTAATTTATACACATTGGTAGGAATTTTAAAATTCTCACACCATTTAGAAAGACTTGTTTTTACATGTTGATAACTACATTTCATTATAATAGTTTGAAGTGCTAATTTACCTGGAGGTGAATTTTTTTTCATATCATTATTATTGTTTTTAAATCTAAAAGATTTTTGAATATATCTACTAACATATTCAGTTGTATAAGGATTTTGTAATGAAGCAGTCAATATTCCTCTTGAAGTTTTAAGAGGCGGTTTAGATAATTTAAAATTAGTTTTTATCGGAACATAGGAATCAAAACCTGATGAATTGTGAGCTATTAAAGTTACTTTCAAATAATTAAATTTTCCAAGAGTTTTAAAAAATTGATGTATCGGACATGCGTCCTCTGGGTTTCCCCCGATTGGACATTCATCATCCTCAGTTCTCGTAAATATTTTCACACAATTTTGAAGTTCATTGAATTCTAATTCAGTTAAATTATTATACTCATTAATTTGTTTTTTAAGTTTTTTAATTTCATCTTCATCTTTTGATCGTTTAATTTTAATCATATCACTTAACAAACGTGTTTCTAATTCTTTCAATCTTTGTTTCGTTAAGCAACATATAAATTTTTCAAAATTAACAGCTCCTACAGCATAAGGAATAGGATGAGCTGTTGAACAGTTAGGATCAAGGAAAGTTTCGAGATCCCAAATATATGTTGAACTATAGTCAATTGGTTTCTTTGTGATGGTTTTATACGGAAGTGTTGCTAGATTTTCATCAGTAACTGTTTTATATATTGGTTTGAAATTATTTTCAATTTCTCTAATAGCTTTTAATTTATGAAATTTATTAATTAAACAATAGTGTCCAATTGTTGAACCTTCGTGAAAATAATTGTAACAAACATAATTATGAAACGTTTCAATTCCTCTAGGATCTAAATGACGATTCGAAGGACTGAAATACTGAACACTTTCTCCAAAAAATTTATTGAACTGAGAACATTTGCAGTTTGACATTACTCCTGTTCTCGATGTGGCTTTCTCTTTATATAAAAATCATTAAACCTTTCATCATTTCTCCTTGTTCTTCATTAAAACCTCGTAAAACATTATAACATTTAATAAAACAAAAATCTTCAGAAGGAATATAACAATGTTCACCGAAATATTCTTTGATTCTATATTTCATATTAATACCTGCACCTCTATGTGATCTTTGTACTAGCTTCATTCTAAAATCTTCATATTTAATATCACCTGTAAAAATCCATTCCTGACTATCTGATTTCTCATCCAGATTGGAAAACCATGTTTCAAATGATTTTTTATTATAGAAGGTTACGTAAAAATTTTGAATTATATTTTCCTGATCTTTAATAACTTTTCCAAGTAAATTAATAATTTTACCATTTGCTAAAAGTTTCCGCATATCATTTACTACATTAATAAAAGATACATTTTCATATTTAATTTCATTTGGATTAAATAAATTACATAAATCATCACCAAGTTCATCCTTAATTCTCTCATCATAAAAAATATCAGTAATAGGAGTTTCTAATATTTCTTTTGTTCCACGTTTCTGTTTTTTAATACTACGCTTCCGCTTTTAAATACGTTTACTACGTTTGCTACGTTTAATTTGTGCATCAAACTCTGCAATTTGTTTCTTGTTTAATTCATCAATCCTAGACGTTAGTCCTAGAGACATTTCACCATTCATATTTTTTAAAAGAAAAATATATTTTTTACATATACACAGGAATATTGAATTGATGTGATGTTTCTAATTCATGTGTTGTTAAATTTTCTTTCTTAAGCAACCACCATAAATTATTGTATGCTAGAAATACTCTGAAACTTCGTAAACACAGGGGAAAGGTGTTTGATTTAACATACGGTTTGATACCATGTTATGTTTTATAATCTGTAACGGACGATACGTATTTATGATGATAATAAAATCTAACTTCTTTCTTCGAATTGACAGGGTTTGTAGGATGACGATAATCTTTTAAAACTGGTACATGTTCCATCTTGTACGCATTCAACATATTTTTTTCAATTTTTATTAAGAAAAAATTTATAAGAAAAAATTATTCGTTCACTCCGCGAAAATATTTTCTATAACTCTGTCATGAATTTTTTTATCAATATTAATTGTAATGAAGCCATAATCTTTTGACCAAGCATTGTTACACGAATGTTTAAATTCATCTTTATTTCTTACGCATAAATCTCTTAACAAATCACTTAAGTTTCTTGCATTTATTTCAAATAGTATAAATATATTTGCATTCTTTCTAATAACACTTCCGTCTAATGAATGTGTTAAATAAAAAACACTACAGTTATTATGTCTACCTCTTATGAAATAATTTCTCTGAACTGACTGATTTCTATGATTAACACAATCATCAAAAATTACACAATGTTTTATTGTTTTATCTAGTTTACTAGGATCTTGCATATTACCACTACCATCTATTAATTGTATTTTTATATGCTTATTTTTATTGGATTCTACTAACTGATTATTTTTTGCTGCTTCTTCACATCACGAACTTATTTCTTCTTCATATTCAGATTTTTCATATTATTTGAATAATGAAGCAATTGCTGTTTTTTTAAAGATTATTTTCAAATCCATATTTTAAAAATTGATAGACGGGTTGTTCTGCTGTTGTTGTATAAATGATAAGATTGTTATAATCCAAAAAATTTGGAGTCGTTAAAATTTTAAATAATAGATATGTTTTTCCACATCCTGATCTTCCACAAATAACTGACAAAACTTTATTAGATAAATTTGGATGATGATTAAATTTGAGTTTTTTTATTTAATCGGGACACTTCACTCATTTTTTAATAAAAAATTTTATTTTTAAGAAGAAGAAAATTAAACTTCTCTAACCAAAAGATCTATCATAATCTCTTCACTTCCAAAGTTTATTTCTTGTCCTTTCTCATCAGTGATTCTAATGTTAATGTTGTTAATAGTTTTTCTTGTAATAGGGAAATATATTAATGTTTGTGGAAATACATTTAATCTATAACCAATGGGTACAGTAAAAGCTGGAAAACTGAATATTAAATTTGACAATTTACCATTTATATATCCTCCTTCAATAATGTCACAATGTACAACAATTGAATTTATTTCAGTTATTTATGGAATCTTCTCACCTAAATGATAACCTTGACTATAGGTTTGTTTATTAAATCCTAATAGTTTTGACAATGATCTATCATGATTAAAATCAACTTGATGATTTTCGTCTAAAGTAAGAGAAAATTTATTAACTGCCGGTTCAACTGCAAAATGTAATTGTTTCTTATCTTTAAATGGTATACCTAAATGTCTCTTAATTTCATTTGATATTGATTCAACTTCGTAAGAACCAGGAAGAAAAGTTAGTATTTTCCACGTTTTACCTTTATCAGTAGAATATCTAAATTGATCATTCACATCTTTGATAACGTTTTGAATAGTGTTAAATGTGGAGAAACTAGTCAATGCAATTTGATAATTTTTATTTTGTTCCAAATGTAGAATGGGTTCTAAATTACAAGTGTGTGATGAAGTAGTTGTTATTATTTTTAACGTCGTACTAAATTTTGATGAACCCAAAATCTCTGTTAGATTTTCTAAATGATTATTAATTTTGTGTAAATCCGCTGAACACATTTTTTAGTTAAAATTTTGAATAAATATTTTCTTATAAAAAAATTAAAAAGAACAACATATTTCAGCTATACTTTTATAATCCTCTTCATTTAGAATCTTCTTTTCTAACAATCTCTTCAATATAGCATGAATTTCATTGAAACTAGAACTATGTCCTTCTTTTATTGCAGATATTAAAATGTTTAATCTATTTAGTAATTCTTGTGGATCATCTGGTAAAAATACAGTTGTTTCTGTTTTAAAACCTTTCCCTACTCTAACTTCCGTTGATAATAAATTTTCTAATTGTTTATAACGTCTAAGAGATTTTGCTGCACCAACTCTATCTAACATAGCTTCATATTTTATGAGATCTTCTACAGCATAATTATTTAAATCTGCTCCTCTTAAAAGATCAACAAAATTTCTATCTAAACTAAAAGGAGATTCATCTGGTGAAAAAATTAAACCTCGAAAAGGTTGTGGAAATATTTCTTTTTGTCCGAGATAAAATCTAGGTATTGTTTTTCCATCTATAAATGAAATAGAATGTTCAAATTGCATAGATTTTGGTAATTTCTTATTAATGTTTGATTCTAGTAAACCATAGTCATCTAATATAGTTTTGTGAGCTGGATCTGTTATATTAATTTGTTTATCATTATTTGTAAGTTCTTTTTCAAGAGTTTTAAATGGCTCCATAGTTTTTTCAAAATCAGTTATTACTTGCTCGGTTTGCTGCATTTTTTCAAACATATCAGATTGAATACCAGCTTTTATCATTCTATGCTGAAGATGATTTTCTTTCATAATATTTCTTTGTTTTATTAACTCTTCTAATTGTTCAATTCTTTTAAAATTATCAGCTCTAATTTTATCCATTCTTTATATTATATTTTTATATTATATTTTTTATTATATTTTTCATATTCTATTTTTATATTATATTTTATCCATTTTTAAAATATAATATTTGAATTTTGTGGTACCATTAGAATACAACAAAAACATTTTACTGGACAAATTATTTTTTTATTGCTTTGGCGTCTGACATCTTTTTGTTTTAAGTTTTGTTTAATAAATTTTGCTTAAATTTTCGCTTAAATTTTTTAGCTCTTCTTAAAAAAACTTTTATCATTTTCTTCATTAGAAATTTTACCATCACTAGAAATTTTGCCATCCTGTTTATTCTTGTCATGAACTTTTTCTGACTGTAATTGAAATGATATTTGATTTACTTCATTAGCTATTTGATCAAATTTTTCAATCTCATCTAACGTAATAACATTATCATCACATACTCTTTGAAGGTAGTAATGCAATTTGTCATAGACTTCTTTAATATGTAAATGCTTAGTTTTTTATGATTTTCGTTTCTTAGTAATTAAAGATTTATCTAACATTGTAACAAGCGAAGTTGTAAAAACACCCGTACCTGTTAAAGCAGTAGCAACTACTGGAATTGCTAAAACACCTGAAGATATAACAATTGTTAAAGCACCTAAACTTATTGTTAAAAATATTCCAATACCTTGTGTTACATTCTTAACTTTAGAACATCTCTTTCTTAATTTACCATAATGCTCTAATCTTAATAATAATTGAGATTCCTTATCTTTCATATACCTAACTCTATCCTTGTGTTTTTCTTTATTCATTTTTTCAATGTTCAATTCAGTTATTTTTAATTGTGATAACGAAGGATATATTCTCGAGGTTTCTTCCATTTTCGTCGTCGCCGTCCCCGTTGAGGTTTCTTCCACTTTTGTTTCATCCATTTTTTTAATAAATATTTTGAATACAATCTTCTGGTATATTGAGTCTACGTGAAATTCTTAGAGTACCTAAATTTTCGACTACGTTAAATTTTCGACCACGCGATATTTTTTAGATTACGTGATAATTTGAGACAACTTAAATTTTCGACCACGTGATATTTTTTGACCGCCTAAATTTTTGAAATTAGGAGACTACCTAAATTTTTGAAATTTGGAGACTACCTAAATTTTTGAAAATCTCGCAAGGTGTGACATCCGGTGCGAGCGAAGCGACGCGCCGGATGTCACACCCTATACTACTAACTCTCTCTACAATATCCCCTCTGTGGCCGGTATGCACAAGATAGTAGTTGTTTCACCTCCCAATGATCTAGTAGCTCGAGCATATTTCTGCTCCTGAATACTGCAGCGTTGTCGCTCAATACTGACGCTGGGGGCCCAAACTCACCAAATACTTGACCAAGCTGGGCTGTTATTGTAGAAGCTGTTTCATTATGTAGCTTTTTCCATACTGTAAAACCAGAAAGACGTCAATAACAGACAAATAGGGAATACCATGGATGTGGGTGACATCTATAGACAACATTTGCCAAAAGGGCCTCTGCCCTGATCGAACCTCTATCCCAGCGAAAAGTCAATGGAGGATCGATCCTCGCACATGGATGACATTGCCTCACAACCTGCCTCACCGTCTCCTTGTCAACATCAGGATATCGTTCTTTCGCCATTTCGTATGTTCTCACCACCCCGAAGTGACAGCTATTATGAATATCAGCGACTTCTTCAGATGTCACCATTGCGACAAGATTTGGACCAGGCAAACTCAGCCACTTCTTTGCAACTCGTGTCATACTGTCGGCAATATTTTTCTCTGAACTCACTAACTCGATTGACACTTGTATTTTCTCCTCCTCCAGAATATCCTTAAACGTAGATAGCCTTCGCTGTATTAGAACCTCATCTAGAGCACGAGACTTTACATTGTGAGTTCGCTCTGTCGTTGCTGTCAGCCATCTATATACTGTTAGAGAATCAGTAAAAATTCGGATGTTTCGCCTACCCCATTTAAGTGCCATGTTTAAGCCTTTTAGACCCGCGTCCAACTCACTACGATTAATATGAACCACGTCATTTTTCGGTCGCAACCATGCCCCATCTTCTATGATCCGTCCGTCTCCTTCCAACACAACTCCAATGGCTAGGGAACTCGCATCAGTGTTGCCACTCCACCTAATAAGATTATTATTGCCAGTTGATAAAAGTATTGCCAAATGTTCTTGGGGAAGGCGTATACAAGCACATGAGCAGTCAGAAAAAAATGATGAATTATACGAAAATAATTGTATGTTTGATATGCTAACTACCAGATACTTTCAACAGGTGAACGTGAGAACATCGAAAACACAGAGAAGCACGAACGTTTCCAAAAACAACTGACCATGAACGTGAAAACCCTAAAAACTATAGTAGACCATCGCCAGATGTTATAGGCTTCTAGTATGGACTGATTATGAATTGAATTAGAAAAATATTGTTTTCATGGAATGAACTGATAATTTTCAGCATAAAGAAGACTTGTGGAATGAATTACAAAAATGCATAAATCACAAAAGTCAGCACTGTTAAATATCAGCAAAAAGATTTGTCGATTGAGCTATAAAAACATTTATATCGCGAAAGTCAGTATGCCTACTGTACTGTTCGCTTCAGCAAAAGAACTCGTGTGAACTGAATTACAAAAATATGTATACATACCACTGTGCTTCAAATTTGAAATTTGATAATTTCCATAAGAACTTGGGATTTAGACTTCCAAAGTAATATATACATTTATCACTTCGTAACAAGCGCTTCAAACAGTCACTTCTTGGAAAATTTGGGCAATGGAAAGAAAAATTGCGCTGTTTTCGAAGTTTGCAATCGAAAGTTCAACAGCCTTTCTTTTCCTTTCGTTTCTTGGCATCCTTCGCTAATTGTTCCTTCACGAGAGTAACTTGTTTCAGTTCCGCAACAGCCTCCTGTAATTTCAATTCAGCTGCTGTTTGTCTAGCATCAACTTCTTCCTTTTCCAGACAACTCCTCACAGACAACTCCTCCTTTCTCAGGTCTTCCAATCTATCCCTACTCAGTGGATCATTTTGTACCGCCCTATTTATTTCATCAGCTTCTAAAGCAGTCAGTTTCGCAATTCTCTCACTCTCTGATGCTTTTTTCTGTTTTGCCAAAAAGCGTATATTCCACATGAGCTTTAAATCCTTGATTAATCATATCATTATCCAATTTGAATGACGCGATGGTTTCTTTTCTGCAGGAAAGAACGACATTGTAAACGACTTTTTCTTATGTCATCGGACAATCGATTACGCTTCTCATTGTCATCGATGTCGTGCGACTTCCTGATGTCTCTTTCACAATCGGCATTTCCATGGAAAAGGGTGGAACAGGACGTCGGATGGTTAATGACATGGACATGGACATGCCTCGGATTTGGGTTAATCCTCCCATTGGTTTAAAAGTTGTTTGTCCGAAGATGGTCGATGTCATCATGAGAGACAACATTAGGAAGTTGATTTGCAAAATAAATGACGAAATCCTCCTTCAACTTAAAGGTTGTATTAAGAAAACTCAGGCAATGAAGAACCCTCTTTTTCAGAGGGAGATTATCTCACAGATAGGTCAACATTTTTACACAGTAATTCTTGTACCTGTACCGAAGTGCATCGGAAACTTCTTTGTTCGTGGGACTTATGAGGATCTTGCCAACAGGAAGTTGATTATTGACGTCACTGATATTTATTTTCATTGCAGTTTCACTGTCAATGTTCTGGTTTCAGAATTGTACTGCGATATTCTTCACCATGCTCATGAGTTGAAGCCTCAAACGATGAATTAAGATGGCCGAAGACTGTTGAAACCACTTTTCAAACGGTTCCGCGATCTGCGTAACATAGATAAAGAATCTGATTTTCTTCCTGATTTCCAGATCTTTCAAAGCGAGACATCTCTTTGAACGATCTGCGCCATCGTTCTAAGCGATCAACTAAAAAAGGATTAACTTCGTTAGGAGGAAGTTCTCCTAACTATGTAAACTATGTACGAGTCTACAAAATAGCCCCTGGCGTTTATAAACATATTTCATTTTAACGCATTTGGTAAACTTAGCTCATAATTTTACTGGAGCCGCAGTTAAAAAGTTAATGAAATATACCGACTTTCTTCCTCTCATATCTAGCAATTCTAACAGCCAGAATGTGGGAATGTTGGACTCGAGTATAATGATGTCTCGTATTGATGTGGTACAGTCTCAGAGACCAGCGATCAAGTATTGTGAATAATTGGTTTCACATTCGATATTACAGTGACTCGCGTAATTCTTTTCAATAGACCTATCTAATTATCTCAAAAACATGCCCATCAAATCAAGAATTTCTTTTCACAATATCATCATCATTTTAAATCTGAAAAATATTGCCAACTACAGTGAACTATCAGATAATTATTGCATATTGCCACAAATTGTGAATATATTGCCAGGCAATAATTATTGCTACGAGTGGCAACACTGACTCGCATCTACCCAGACATTTATAGGATTCATCGGATTCACCACCCAATGTCCCTTGGCTGGATCGCCCTCTACCTGTAATCTCATTTCTATTTCATGTAACCTTTCAATTATCTCTGTACTCACAGGTTCATCCCAGCCGGTGCCATCTTCAGCCGTACACCTTTAAGAAACCACATGCAACCCGTAGCCATCCTAGGACAGGGTATTGTCCACACCACTCACCGATTATTCCATTATATGTGGGTCGGTCGGGAACTATCGGTTTTCACCAATTTTCAAACTTAGGACCCGTACCGGCTCCGAGCCCAATGTTTGCGGCTTCTTCATTGTAGGCCCCACTTCTCCAAGTGCTCAACAACATGACCAATAGGCACATGTTTTTCATTTGTGATAAGATCATCAATATAGCTCGATACATTTTCTTCAATCACCTTGTCTGCAGAAAGTATATTCTCTGCAATAGCGGTCATAATTTTAGGGGCTGACGCCAATCCGAATCCTAACCTTGTCAACAAGTAATCGGCACCATTCCATCTTACGGCTTGGTATGTCCATAGAGAGGGTTGAACCCTTATCTGCAAATATGCTTTCCACAGATCTACTAATGAACACCTTTCACCGAGCTATCGCCAGCGCCTCAATCTCTCTGCATATTATAGGGACTGCCCCGCCTGGGTGAGATTCTATACCCTTATTCAGCTGGCGGTAGTCTAACGCAGGTCGAACTTTAATTTCAGTTCCTTTTTCCTGCCGGACAGATATCATATTCAAATAATTGTGAATTGGGCCATGAACTTTTGGATCATGTTTGATAAGAATCCCATCATCTAACCACGAATTTATCTCTGAATCAAATTTTTCGCTATCTTCGTGTGGGACAATATTCCTCCCAACGGAATTGCCGACCATCGGCCCAACCATCCACTTCCATGCTATCTCCCATTTGCCATCCTTAAACCGAGCATCAAAATCACGGTCCTGAATATGTGTTAAGCCACCATTTCTACCGCCACCATCTTCAACATGTATCAAATTGTCGTTACTAAGAATAGCTGCACCAAAGATAGCTAGCTTCCCAAATGTCACTACAATACCTGCAGTCTTATCACGATAAACGCTAAACCCATGACGGAGGATAAGATCTAATTCCATGACTAAATCAACATTTAGTGGTAAAAATGGACTGACGTAGGCCTTCACTGAGCCCAAGTTAAACCCACTATAAGAAATAGATCTCAACTTAACTGATCTATCAGTATGTATAGTCTCACCATTCATAGTGACTTGCTTAATTCTATCAAGTACAGTATCATAACAATCAACAGCAGTCTTACCAACTAGGGATATACTGCAACCTGTATCAATCATCACTGCGTTCTTTGCCATCCACCTTCATTCTTCGGATAAGGACTGCACCGCGGGGACAGCAAGATCCGGCTGTGCCATCCTCGCCTGGCCGTTTCCCTGGTTCGAACATTCATTTGCCAAGTGTCCACGTTGACGCATCGGTAACAAATCACGGAACAATCGCGCCGAAGATGACCGATTCTGTGACAACCATAACATCTGCGAGTATCTCTGGTCGATTGTGAATCCTTCGACGATGTTGATCTTTGACTGTTAGATACACCAGCCGCGACTACTTCTTGATTGGGGAAGGCCAGCAATGCTTTGGCGCAAGACACAACGTCTTCTATCAACAGTTTCTCTCCATGTTGCATGCGAACCTGATCTGCGATTGGCCTCGGTAGCGAATCCAAAACAAAGAGCGAAACGAACTGTTCAGGCACAGCATTACCGCCAGCAACATTCTTCAGAAGACCCTCCACTTCTCCGACAACTACGTCAATCTGTTCTCCTGGAAGCAATCGAGTGTTCTTTAGCTGCAGCCAAGATGTTATCTTACTCTTGCCAAATACGCGCTTGAAAGCATCTTTGACCACAGCAAGATCACCTTTACCAGCATCAGGTATCTGTTGCCAAGTCCGGTAAGCCGCCCCTTCAACGAATAAAGGCACCATTAAAGCCATCTCTTTCTCCTTGTCTTTCTCAGATGTAGCTGTCGAAGTCAAATTTATCGCAACTCTGAGCCGGTCGAACCACAAGTCCACGTCTTCATCTGGCGTTCCATGAAACCTCGTTACCACATCCACGATTCGCACAGACGTCTTCATCGAACCAGATTTGTCAGCAGCAGTCATTCTCGCAGTACACACCGCCCGGATAGCTTGTACGAAAACCAACAATTCCAGAGACAAAACTTCTTTATTATGTCATGAATTTCATTTTATACATCGAGTGAGATATCTTTAATTGTCGTTCACACCAGATCACGTACTGAAAGGATGGTAATGTCATGTGAGATAGAAGTCACGAACACAATGAATGGATCAATACCGATGAATGGCAAAGAACTTAGCATTACATAGCAATAGCAACACTCCACAACAAACTATGCCCTACCAACTAGGGAGTCAAGCGGTTAATTATAAATTAACCGGTTAACCGACGAGAAATTAACCGGTTAACCGGTTAACCGATGTAATACTAGTAATAGATGTTTTTCAATTCCATGTGACTATACAAGGCTTATATAGTCGCACTGAGTATAGTGTATGAGTATATGCATGTTTGCCTGTTATACCAGTTGAGTAAGCTCGCTTACTTTATGGACATAAACATTTTCTACTGATTGCTTGTAGGTCTACTTCCTTAATATTTTATTTTCAAGAATACTGTTATGTTTTAGTATACCCTCGTGAATATTTGAGTTTATTCCGTCTGGCTAACTTGAACCTAAAATCAATTTCACGGAATGTGCCTAATTCCATGTTAATTATTCAAAATAATAAATTATAAAATCTAAATCCACTAATGATAATAATAATGTATATTTTACCATAAAATCTGTACAAAACATTCAATGTGAGGTACCAGTATGGTAATTCACAACTTATATAGGATGTGGCCAGATAATATAAAACAACGGCTACACAAAGCTATCTTTAGGTTACTAATATATTTATGTTATTATTGATACATCAATATAAATATGTTGAATTCCTTGTGGATGGTCATGTGTAGAAGACTGATATCAATTAGAATTACTTTTTATACAAGATCACTTGATATTCCTCTACTTTTAAATTACTTATAATGAGCCAAGACTTATCACAATTGATGTGGTTAGGTAACACATCACAAGTAACAATATACCCGGTAGGCTATATCATTATTCTCTATTGCTAATCAAAACATCAATCTTATCTGGAATTAAAAACTTCCTTGTTATCATAATGGAATGGATCTTGGATGATCAGATATCAACTATTGTAACAACAAAATATACGTATAAGAGTATTTTATCAAAACAAATTGTCTGGGAAAACGAAGAAATCAGGTAGAGTTATTGTGATGCAGAAAAACGATGGCTTCTGCTGTTTCGAGTCTCAAGTTCATCCGTTTTTCATTGTAAATATTTCCCATTAAGCTAAAAAGGCGGTCAGAGCTTGCTGAAGTTGCTGGTATTTGTAGGTATAATTTAGCAAGCTTTGCTATTCTTGGGAAACGATTTTCATTTGTCTTCCACCAGCATAACGGCTCTAAATCAGGACTGGTAGATGGATCTAAATCGTAAAGAGCAAACTCCTGTTCCAATGAGCGGCTTGAGTTTTTTTGATCCAGATGAACTCAAAAGCATAGTTAATTTGCTTAACTTCCTTCTTTGGCGAATCATTTCCCGGATCCACCATTTGTGGCTCGCAACTTCCACTCATGTTTTGGCGAACCTTCCACTCATGTTTTGGCGGTAGTTGCAATGTAGCAGAAAAGTTGGGAAAGCGTCGGTTAACCGATTAATTATTTTTTAACCGGTTAAATTTCATTAACCGGTTAACCGGTTAACCGGTTAACCGCTTGACTCCCTACTACCAACTACCTACTAACTACAGAACAAACAGTAACAACTACAACATGATAAATACCACAGCAAGAATCTAACAACAGCTGATAATTTTTGAATTTCAGGGTTCAGCGATTTGGCATCTTCAACTTCATTTGTCAACCTCTTTTCAATCTCCAATTGTTTTCTCGCTTGATCATCATTTTTTTAATTGTTGTAAACGCTTTTCATTTTTAGCGCGAGCATCGGCTGCTAATCTGACAAGTTTGGGGTCAGCGGGAATGGTTCTAGTGTCTCAATCCTTGGTCGACAAACAAGATTGAGACACAATCAATGCTTTAACTGTTTGAGGGTTGATGGAAGAACCTCTATAATAGATAATATCCTTCAGTTTGCGTTGAATGTCGGCGTTTGCATGCGGCATGCAAAGCAGAGCTTCAGCCAAAATTACCATTTTGGGATATCTTCCAGTATCACGGATTCTTTTCCAGTAATCAGATACCGTCGATCGTTATAGAATCTGATGTTTGAAAGTTACGAATCTCCATTTCCAATGAAGAAATATTCTCTTTCTGGATAACAGAAGGTAAATTTTTGAACAAAGCGACGGCCCACGATTCCAATTTCCGATGCTTTTGAAAAGAAGGCGACATGAATCTGCACGAGCGCAGAAATTTATTTCCAAAGGTAAGATACGATTGCAGTTTCAGAACCGTTGCTTGCACGAATGATTTCATGGAAGCAATGGCGGCCGCTTGATCATCTGAGTCCAATTTAAAGACCTGGCATTTTGCTGACGATCCGATCGAAAAATTGTAACGTTTTAACCACAATTTTGCATCACTTACAGTAATTTTCCAACAACGTTTAGGAATATCCTTAACAACATTGAGACACCTCTTTTGATCAAGGGACTGTATGAAAACTGAAGACGTTCACCTAAAACAAATTTATCATTAAGATATGCAGTGGGGATTCGATTTATAGGAGACTAAGATAATAGTAATAGCTGAACTACTAAGGTATACATTAAATCACTTACTTATTATGAAGCAAGTCAATTACGTTAATCATTCTTAAAATGAAGATCGCTTGAATGATTAATACATTATACTTTTTATCATGTCGAATGTTATATCATTCAGTGAACACCAATAAATGATCGAGTGAAAGTATGATAGGGAAAATTTTCATTTCTCGCCACGACTGTCGCTGGTTTTCCACCTCCCAACAACTTTCGGGCATTTTACAGATGAAATTTCGGGCATATCGTCTATTTTTCGGGCATTCGCGCGTCAAAAATCACTTCCAGGCATTTCGAGCATTTCAGGCGTCCGTAGGAGCATTATAATCAGCTAATCACGATCTAATTATTCAATAATTTCGAATCCAATCTAATAATTCCATGATCTAATTAATTTTGAACACGACGTACGTGTTTAGTGTCCCTATGTTACAATACTTTGACGCAAACTTCGAAAACTTTATTTTATGTTCTGCTACAGACAAGTGCGATTATTCATTCACTCGTTTCAATAATTGATTATCACTATAATTATGATCTATGACTTCAAGTCTGTAGTAAAATTTATCAATATTCACATCCAATTAAGGATGAAGTTATGTGCATTTCATGAAATGGATCTACTCAAGTCACTATCCTAACTGAATGACCTTTCATGTGATTTCTATAGTATGTAGGCTTATGTAGCCCAATTCGCTGAAAAAACACAATGAGAAATTCAAAATCAAGAATTGGTCTATTCAAACAGCGGTGGTGATAAATGATTGAAATTAATTCTTAATGATCCCTCCTGCCATTGCTTGTCATTTTTTACCACTGTGCTCTGATGCGCATCGAGAGTATTCTATTCGAATTGAGCGATTTCAAAATCGCGTACACAGACAAATACGTGGCAAGCACTGCAAAGAAGCACGTCTCCCACGCTTGAAGCAACGCCGTGAAACGCTGTATGAAATTCCTCAGCAATATTATGTAAGGAACTTACATCCTGCACAAACTTTTGCCACCAATTTCTCCTACTGGCAGGTTTCTATTACCCTACCGTCGGTCCAAAAGATATCTTCTTTCTTTCTACAAATGTGCTCCATATAAAACTCCCGATATCAACGGTCTGATGTAACAGTTTCGTGCTTTACTAATTAATTGATTTCAATGATTTCTTGAGTGTCTATAACTTAACGTTTGAATATTGTCCTTAATGTGTGTATCATATTTGTGTACGATGCGATTTTCATAATTTCAAATATGCGTCTATTATTATTATTCCCGGAGCTGACTCGTTGTTTGATCCTAAGGTATGAATGAAAAACTCAATTTTTAAAGAAATGTGTTCCTCCCACGCACATTCAAAACTCTATTAAACACCGTATTCTAATATTGTTCATCATAATTACATGTCAAAGGGTATGCCACATATTTTGTTTGCAATCTGGTTACTGTGGCATTGTCCACTCATCTTCATACTACGAGTAAGTCTATAAATAGCAATTCCACATTTTACATATCCAGCTTTTAACCCTTAACTGATGCGGTGAAAATAATAACGTAATTATTGAGTTGGAATACTTTTTTGCCGAATTGATTAAGGCCGTAAATCCTTTTTTCTTCATTCTGAATGCCTACAAATCATCAAAATGTGACATTTAGCTCCTCATTTCCTACTGAGTGATAAAATACAGAAATATTTATTTAAGCAGATGAAGCACCGGTAATGCAAAATGATCGGATTTTCTGTGTCATGCTGTGTAGTGCGTAAGTCCAAATATCAAATTGAAAATATAATCAATTATGAGGATGAATTGTTGTGAATACATAGATATACAGTGCATCAAATTCTAAAGATAACCAATTATGCAGATCGATAATTGATAATTTGCAGAAGGCTAATAGATGAATCTACAGCTCAACTTTATATCCATTGCTTATTGCTTTTTACGACTAAAACAACCTTGGCAGCATCGATCACATATAACGTTTTGGAAATGCTTGCAGACAAACTGGCCACAGTGGCTATACATAATCTTGCATGTGCCAACTTCGGGGGGGGGCATGCTGCAGCGCCCAGATCCTGAGGGTTGACGCTCATGCGGTTGTGTAGAAGGTTGCGGTGCTTCATTTCCTGGTACTCGTTGACTGAGGAACGTAAGTCTCCTGAGAGACCTGTTGATTCTTGCTTTGAGGCCAGGTGGGGTGAGGCCGCAAGGCAACTGAAGTACTTGTACAGTGAATTTTCTAATCGAAAGATTATCCAGAAGATTTTATCAAACAATCAAAGAAGCCAAGAAATCGAAAAGATATGGCCGATCGAAATAAAAATGTATGACCTTTTGCTGATTTATTAACTGCTATGACTAGTTAAGAAAATACGAAATCATTTCTTACTTTCAGTTTTTGAAAAATAGTGTAAGTAGCTGTCGTAATTTCAGTCACCACCATGTTGAGAGAATCATGAAATATAAAACTATTTTTGTGCAGTATTCGCTAAGTATAATTCTACTGATAAGGTCAGCCACTTGATCATCGGCTACTTGAATTACTTTCACTCTAACTCTAATTTAAGTAATGGAAAGGTATAACATAATTAATCATTTTTTTTGTTATTAAAGACAATCAATTAAATTAGACAACGGATGATAGATAACGCGATCATCTCAAATGTCAGGTGATGTTTATTGATAAGCCAATTCATAGATGCACTCATAACTTCCAGGTCAAAGCTCCAGGTCATGTTTGCAGTCATTTATTTAAAATTGTCACCTTTATAATATCAAAGAGTAAATGAATGAATGCACTTGTTTTCATTCATCAGCTGAGGTTGATAAATGCCGTTAGTTACGCGTGTAGAAAAACGTGAAGGAACGTGCCAATGAAGCGTAGAATGAAACGATCCAATGCGCATATTACAAGAAGAGCCCATTGGCATTCCCATTCCCGTCTAGCTGATTTTTATTGTCCGCACGGTACAGACAGCAAAGACCCGCAATCACTCAGTTTCAATAATCTATGCGATCTCACTACTAGAATATCGCTGATATTATTTAATAATTTCTTTTTAGTGCAGCTGCTTACACCTAAGTTGAAACCGGTCACCGTCTTGGTCCCTCCTTTCAAAATCAAACTGTCCATTATTTGCAATAACGCCGCCAGGCAGACATAAAGGTTACATCAGCATTACATGTATAAACAGGGTTGACTGTATAAATACAGCTACATCGAATGAAAGACTTCTTGCCTTTAATGAAGAAGTGCGCAGTTTTCATTCGGAACCATCTGATGTCAACTCATGCGGAAACTTTCATCGAATTAAGAGCTGACTTAAAGACATTATTTTACAGTTGTTTACAACACAATGCAGCGATGCTTATTCCACATACCCGAAAATATAAATGTCCATGAACCAGGAGCGACTCGTCCGATGGGCAATGTGATTTGCCCACCAATAGTAATCCCCTGACAAAATCAAGTGCAAAATGAGCAACGATGAGTCATCATGCTGACTCAGCCCCCCTCTGGAAGGAAGGAAGAAGGAACTGTGAGGCAAGGGTAGGATAGGGGAAGGATGTGGGAAGGATAGAGTTAGAAAAGGTAGGTTTTGGTGGTTTTGGGATGAGAAAGCTTGTTTTTCGGGAAGGAGTGCTCGGATGGGAAATTGGAGTTCAGATTCGGAGTCTACGTGAAATTTTGGGTTGGGAAGGATGTTTCCAGAGGAACTTTCCTGTGAGGCAAGGGTAGGAATCTAGGAATGACAGAGTTAGAAAAAAGGCGGATTTTGGTCGTTTTGGGATGAGAAAGGCCGGAATTCGGTATGAAGGAGGCCTCGGATGGGAAAACGGAGGGCAGATTCGGAATCTACGAGAAATTTTGGGTTAGGAAGGTTGTTTCCAGCGGAATCGGAGAGAAAATATTTTGAGGACGTCCCCCCCCCCCCACTCCTGTCAAACTTCCAACTTTGGCGTTAGAGATCGTAGAAAGTCGTGAAATAGCTCATTTCAAAGCTAAGAGTGAGAAAAATGCAGTGGAAAGCTCAGTTTGGTCCCATCTTTCTGGGTTTAGAGAGGAAATTCTCTGAAAAACGCCAGAGTTAGAAAAGGCAGGTTTTGGATGTTTTGGGATGAGAAAGGCCATTTTTCGGTATGAAGGAGGTCTCGGATGGGAAAACGGAGGGCAGATTCGGATTCTACGTGAAATTTTGGGTTAGGAAGGTTGTTTCCAGCGGAATCGGAGAGAAAAAATTTTGAGGACGTCCCCCCTCTGGACGAGACTTCCAACTTTGGTTCTAGAGATCGTAGAAAGTCGTGCAATAGCTCGTTTCAAATCTAGGAGTGAGAAAAATGCATTGGAAAGCACAGGATGTCCCTATCTTCATTGGCTGAGGCTTGGGAGTGACTTTAAGATTTTTGCCCATCACCGAAAAAACGACAGTTAGAATTTTTATGAAAATGGCTCTAGCGGGTGAACGAAGCCTCGGAAGACAGAGACCAGATTTGGAATCAGCGTGACATTCTGCATCTAGAGGGTGAGTTTCAAGTAAATCGGAGAGAAAACGTTGAAAATTTTCTTCACACTGGGTCTCCACACGGGATTTTTTCGTGATAATGTTAAATTGTGGCCACCTTTGGTGACGACTCACTCAGGAATGGAAGCGAATGAAGAGATCGGGTTTCTTTTACGGGCAAGACCGCACTTTGTTCTCTAGGATCCTATCTTTTCAGATGCGTGGAAGGTTTCGTTTCCAAATGAGAGCATGTTGAAAATCGAATGTTTGCGCATTTTCCAAGATTGTGGAACTTTTGAAAAAACGACAAGAGTTTTTTTGACTCGGCTTCTGGTCATCGTAGAGAGTCGAGGGATGGCTTAAATGAAAGGTGAGGGCGAGAAAACATGACTGTCAAAATTTGAAGTCAATCGGAGCACTAGAACCGGAGAAAAACGTGTTTAAAGGTTTGGATGATTGAGATTACGTCATCAGCTGATCGCCACAAACTATACAAGTGGAGTCTCTACTTGTGGAAATCAGTTCTCCTCCCGACTGGGTTGGGGTAGGTGAACTCCGGAGCTCCGATGATAGCATCGGACATTACAAATTTCAGGTTTCCGTCGGAAACCGACTTAGAAAATTTCATTGCTGATATCAGCTAAGGCGTCAGACTTACAGGTTAGCCAGGAGATAGCCTTCGTCTCCAGGCCATAAAAGACTCCAAAACTTTAAAGGCTTGCAACTTTGCTTCTACAAGTCCTTTTGACTTGATTCAAAAACGATTCGATCGCTATTGATCAGACCTACATTGACAGACTACTTATAAAATTTCATAAGTAGTACTAAATGCTGAAAAATTTGAATTTATTATTTTTGGAGGTTTTCTGGGGTTTTCACCCTGCTGAAGTCAATGAAGGCATGCATAAGTGTGTACAAGCCAGTCTTTCCATGATACAAGCGGCTTTTCACTGAAAGCGAGCATGACACGGAGACTTTTGCTGTAATATTCCACTGACAGGGTGTTCCTTCGGGACGGCGGATGATGCCGTAGTGATAATTGTGGCAAGGGAGTGTATCATAGTTTAGACCGACACCTCTGGGGCAACTCATGTTGGGCATTTGACACAGTTCTCAACGTAGCACTTTGAACGCCAATCGGTTGAGTCTTAGCTATCTTGTCATGGGTGGCATCTAAACATCACCATTACAAAACGCTTGTGAATCACGGCTTGCTATCAAGCTGATCAAAGCAACGACTTGCCAACCTCTTGTAAATAACTCCACCGGTTTTCATGACTGGCTATCAAGTCATTGACGGTGCAAGTCACGCAGATTTTCGGTGTCATACTTCCTGTTGGTGGGCGTTCTTTCGAGATAGCGGTGAAGTCCGTAGCGATGAGTACTGCACGGGACGTAGGCAATTGTAATCCTTATGAAACCTCTCTGCGTCATGTTTCCAAGTGGTTGCCTTTCGTCTCAACGTTGTACTCTGACCGCCAGGGCGACATTTAGCTATCTGCCACAGGTTGCCTCAAAATCTCCATTGCACTTGTCTCCCGATAGTTGGCCAACCATGCGAGAATGAACCATGAGTTCTTTTTAAAAACTGTCTCTATCACGGAGACGAAATGATGAATGGAATGAATTGGAAGGGACATTCATGCGCCACACGCAACCACAAGCTCATTTCTCTCTTCGCTAGTAAACAAGCTCTTGTTAGTGTAGTCAGAAAGTATATCATGTTGTACAAAAGTTTTACTGCAACACAGGTTGATGCATAGTTAGAAAGTTTGATCATGACGTTTTATGAAACACAAATGTCATAAAATGTAAGCGTTAGTGTAGTCAAATAGTTTTACCGTGACACACATTTGTGAAAGTACAGTTCGATCATCGAAGTTTTATTCGTGAGTGTAGTCAGAAGGTGTATCATGGTTTGCAAAAGCAAAGTTTAGTGTAGTCAAATAGTTTTACCGTGACACACGTTTGTGAAAGTAAAGTTTGATCATCGAAGTTTTATTCATGAGTGTAGTCAGAAAGTTTAGCACAACACAAGTGTCATGAAAAAATACTTTATTTGGTCTTTGATTTAACATCATTGAAACCCACTTTACCAATAGCAATGACAATATGGCTTATTTTATTCAGAAGCAAATGAATGGCGTAACCATGAAAGTCATCCATCTAAGAAATAATCTTCTGCAGATGTCGTGTATAAAACTCAGAAGCATCAGTAACATATTCTTGTCTGTAGGAACGAAATTGTATGTCAACACTTTCCGCTGCTTCACCTTGTGGAAAATGAGTGTAATTGACATGTGCAATTAAGTGAGCCTTGATGAGACTGTCTTTGAAATAAGATATCAACTCCGTCCGTAAGTATTTTTCGTGTATAGTCTAAACATGCTTCCAATTCTGTCTCCTCCCTTTGAAACTCAATGATGTAATCTTGTATTAAGCTTCCGAAGCTCTCTTGATGAAAACGAATCGTGCAATCATCATGTTTCAATGTATTGACTTCAGGTGCCATGGTTGAGTCTATTGCTAAACATCATTTTTGCCTAAGACGATTTCAAGAACGCGTTACAAATGTGTGTGCGCACATCGGGAACTCTAGCTCGTCTGTGATTGGACGAGAGGTCTCATCCATTCACCGCTTAGGAAAATCTTATAAAAGGCAGTGCACCAGCTCTGCTCTTCACATTTATCTTTCACAAGGTGAGTGTCGGTGAGCTCCTGCTATCAGGTTGTTTTGACTTGCTATCAAGTTGAATAGTCTCTTGCTATCAAGAGATTCACTTCTGCTCATAAAACATATCATCGCTGTCTACCTCCTTTGCTCGAGCGTTCCTTCGGGACGGCGGGTACTGCTGTAGAGGGATTGCGTTGCACGGGTTGTTCGTCGTTTGTTAGACCGAAACCTCTGAGTCGTTGCTCATGTTGGGCGTTAGACTTCATACTCAACGTGACGCTTTCTCTCGCCAGGTCAGAGTACTTCAGCCATTCGACAAAGGTTAGTCTTTATGATATGGAGTAGAGTGAAATGTAATTCATTAGATGACACTTCAATGATTGTTCCCATGATTAACGTTGACTAGGCAAATGAAACGATTCTCATCTTTCCTTTTCAGTGATTGAAATCTACTAACGCACTACCGTGTAATCTGCTGTCTGCAACCGAGCAAAAATGAAATTCAATAAAGTTGAAACTTATTGCATTGCTGCTGAGATGGAGAAGGCCGCCATCGAGCAATGTAAGTATTTGTATGAAGGCTGACTCACACTATTACTAACATCATTAGGGTAGACATCCTAATTAAAATCAAGACCTGTCACCTCCCCTCTTTTGTTCATGTTTAAACCGAATACAAATTTAGCTCTGCTTATCTTTGCTGTCATTCCTTTTCAGTGCATGAATGCATTCGTAATGGGGAACCCGTCCCCCAAGGAGCAATCGGGGAAGCCTATGAGCGGCTTGGCAAGTGTAAGTATCCTCACTTATGAGAACTGAGAGTTGAAATGTCATGTTTTAGCATTTCTGTATCCGTACAGCTTACTCTCTATCATTATTGTCTCCGCAACCTCTAATCTCATCTCTTTTTCCTCTCTACAGATATGGCAAAGATGAAGAAGTGGGGAGAAGCTGCGAGGCGGAGATTCAATGCTGAATTTCCGGCACTACCTTCCCGCCCATCTACCTCCGCTCAAAGTTCGACTCCTCTCTCGGGCATCGTCATCGCCCAACCTCCACCGCCTGATCCGCTCCCTGCTCCCCGTCACCACGTCCCTCCAACACCAAAGCCCAGGACCCTTCCACCCTCGGCTCGTGTCCCACTCCTGCCTCCTCCGCGTCCATCGGTGTTGCCGGAAATCAATTCCTTAGATGGTAAGTAACCGTGATTGGGAAAAGGGGGATAAGACTTCAAACTTGAAATTATGATCATGTTACTAATCTCTTTTCTCTTTTATTTTCTCAACAGATCTGGCGGCCTACCTCCTGGACGGCGACGTTCCCTCCCGCCTCATCATCATCCCAGCATCGCCACCACCACCTGCAGCAGCAGTCGAACTCCCTCTCCTCTCCGTCAAGTTGGTGGAGAGACTGTTAGAGCAGGAGGAGTTGGAGATAGTGGGAGAGGAGAGGGAGATTGAAGTCGAAGAGGAAAAGGACTTTCGATGCCAGCGGTGTGACAGGGTCTTCGCCTCAGCCTACAGTTTGAGACGTCACACCGCTGGCAATGCCTGCAGCGGAGGAAATCACCGACCGATCCCTCAACGACCCAAGTGTGAAGGTTGTGGACGCACGTTCTACAACAGCACCAACTTGCGAGTCCACATCGAAGGCGGTTCCTGTGGCAGTGTGAGGCAACCACCGACAACAACAGGTAGTAAGCATCCTTCATCGCACGTCGGATTTTCCTGTTCTTCGTGTCAGAAGACCTTTCCTACAGAGTTTGTTCTTTCTTCGCACACACTCTGTCACACACATTCCACTGAGCTTTACACTGACAACAACGTCACTTTAAGGCTTGACCTAAGTCATGAGCCAGCAGCAATTGGCTGTTATGAAGTTTGTCATCCATATTATAGGAACCAAAATAAAATGCATGTGTGGCAAGGCGAGGAGTGCGTTGAAAACTTCCTCAACTTTTTAGATAGGAAAGCCCGTTTTCATCAACGATACGAAACGGA
>CAJQUW010001472.1:0-62215 GCA_907163375.1 Prostheceraeus crozeri | reverse complement strand
TCTCATCACAAGACATGACATACATCTGCTTTTGCATGGGAATTCAATCACCGAATTTACAGTCGTGTATCGGTGCAAAGCCGCTTGGCAACTGTGCAATAGATGAAAACATCAGCTGGTGGGACATCTTTCTCGAGTAAAATGAATCTTTGATTGCTTGGTTGTTATATCGACATCGGTAAACTTATACAGCATTCAGTAAAAGTTAGTAAAACGATCTCACTGGTTCACCAATGACTGACAACGAAATGCTACAAACGAAAATTGAATGGCAAGGACGATAACCGATGACCTGATTGATGAATGCGAGCAGTATCCCTGTTTGTGGAACTTGCACAATCACGAATATCGAGATAGAATAAAAAGGCCGAAGCATGGGGAATATTGCCGCGAAATTCAAAATAGAAAAAAATTAAAGTGGTTCAGTAAAAATTGCAACTGGTACGGATCCTGATCTTATAATTCGAGCATGATCGTACTGCAAAATCCAAGCTGTTCTCTCATAATCCAATCACGAAACCATATTCGCTGTTAAGGCATTCTTTCCTCGTTAACATGTATGCTGTAACTGCTGCAGACATACACTTTCTCGATGACATCGTGAAGAAATAAGTGTCGACTAAAAGTGTCAACTGTAGATGCTCCTGCAATCTCCCGCCATTTTCTGACTCATCATAGATCGATTAAGTTTCAGTAGCAATTTTTCCTCGAGTGTCAGCAACTTTTTAGTGTCAAGTGTAAACGGCATCTGCAATCTGATTGCAGGTGTCAGCAATGAAGTGTCAGCAATAAAGTTTCACGTGTAAACGCGCATTTGCACGTTGTTTCCGATATTTTAACTTCTGTCACAGAGAGACGCAGACAAACAATTTTGTGCAAAAACATTTCAGAGATTCAAAAGTGCCAGGCATTTCAAGTGCAACCCGATGTCTATAGATATATCAGTTTTATTGTTCCATCAAGCAAATTTGAGTAACAACCTCTAACATTTTGACTGGAAAAATCAGTGACGCTATGAAATATTCTTGTAAAGAAAGATTGATTCAGGACGACCTTAGGAGAGAGGTGAAACTGATTGTGCCTGGCAGAAATGTGTGGTTCAGATGAAGCCTTAGGATGAAGCTTGATTGATATCGAGACAAACTACAAACAAGTTGCGTTTAACTTGTCAATCAAGAGATCATTGCAGTCCATGAATATGATCCCACTAGATGTGTTTAGATGACGCAGTCATGTATTTGAACACCTCTAAACAGCATGTCTGAGGGCACTTCATAAACGAAAAGTCAGCCAGCCGACTGAAAATTGAACCGATTTTTTATTCTGCCCGCGGAACATTCAGTCGACTTTATGAACGACGGAATAACACCGAGACCGACGCAATGTTCTACCAGTTTCGTTGTCACATCGTCGCTCGCAAGGTCAGCAGAATAAATAAATCGGTCAAATTATCTGTCGTTAGAAATTTTTTGATTCAGGAACGGGACATAATATTTTTTGTTTAGGTTTGTGCGATCTTTTAAAGCAGCGTAGTTTCGAGATCGTTTTCCAGTTTGTAACAACATCCTGCTTGAGAAAGTTGAGGCCCGTTATTCTACATTGAAGTGAGTACTATCGTGTATTAGATTGTTT
Source organism: Prostheceraeus crozeri (assembly GCA_907163375.1). NCBI lineage: Eukaryota > Metazoa > Platyhelminthes > Polycladida > Euryleptidae > Prostheceraeus > Prostheceraeus crozeri. The sequence continues at coordinate 60,583 of CAJQUW010001472.1, read as the reverse complement.
TGATGCATTGTTCTATACTGGCACAAAATTCACCTACTTTGGTGAACGCTTTGTTTGATGCTGTAGTTGTTAATTTAGTTAAATTTAGTCAAATGAGAAAGGAGGAAATGAGGACCTGAGACAGAACAAGATCCGTGAGGTGCTTTCGAAAGGCTGAATGCAATTGAATGTTTTATAAATTTTTACACTGAAGTTTGAAGTTTGTCATCCGAGTAGTAGGGGAGAGTGCACTCACGTTGCTGCTTTTTTGACGATCATCCAATTCCAAATAATGAAAAAATTAAAACTTAATCCTTTGCCGGTAACAGAGCTTATTTCCTATATAAGACAAAATTCTGTAGGAGGCTATCTAATTTGAATGTTAAATAAAAGATGGAAGACTGCCATGTCACCCCATCGATGAGGCGGAATTCAATCTACCTTCGTATTTCAGTCAATAATCATTCAAATATTGAATGAAATTTAATAAAAATGTCGTTCAGCCTTCAGCAATACTTCTAAGCGAATAGAGGAAGCGATTAGAGCCTCTGCGTTTTCCTAAAATATACAAGTCTACGATTTAGAAATAAACAGCGATAAGGAATCGAGATTCATCATTAGCGTCATTAGGGGGGAGGGGCTCGCCACCCCTTTTAGAGTAGTTATTCTTTTTAAAAAAATCGAAGAAATAAGCCCTGCTGCTTTTGTTTTACTTAAAATTCTATTTTCTCTCCTAAGCTTTCGTCACTACCGGCCTTGTCAAAAGTGTAAGTGTTTGGACATATTAATATAGCAAAATACGAAAATGTTTAAAAGTCAAAGAGATGGATAGAAAAGTGGAGGAAGGTACATAGTATCAAATAATTACTATTGTCCAGTCCACGGCTCTCGTGGGAATTAATGATTATTTCCATAAATTAACTAATTAATTAATCAATTGCCAATAATGCCCACGAAGAGAGCCGTCGTGCACTGGACAAATTAATTATTTGATACTATGTACCTTCCTACACGTTTCTATCCATCTCATTGACTTTTAAACATTTTTGTATTTTGCTTACCTTACCCCCGTTTAACGTCTCTTTTCCTCAGGTGTGGGGTGAGACGGCCGTCTTGTGTCGATTCGGGTGAATTCTTCTCCACTCTTTTCTATCTTGGGCGACAGCAGGATTGAGTTTCATCAGCTTTCCTAAAATTGTGCGACCATTTCTTTATTTGACCTCTGATGTTTGGTCCAGGGCTTGCCTTGGCCATGCCGACGATGGCATACGCTCCAGATGACCGAACCACCGCAACCGATGCATACGAAGCGAAGCCTCTAAGTCGTGAAGACAGAGCATCTGCCTGAGCTCATTCATAGAGCGGTGCTCACATAACTTAACTGCTCAGATCGAACGTACCATGGCGCTGTCGTTTCTAGCCAAACGAGTCATTTCTGAGTGGCCATGTTTCAGCTGCATATAGCAAAACACTTCTCACACAGGACTCAAAGAAATGGCCTCTACGCCGTAAAGAGATACTCTTCTCTTATTTATGAGAATGGGCAGCAAATCGTGAAAATTCTTCCATGCAGATCTTATACGGGCGGTGACAGCACCAGAACATCCACCTGAGTTGTCTAACACATCGCCAAGGTAGCAGAAAGACTCCACCTCGAAAGCACTATCTCCGATTATCACCTGGATTTGTGGATGAATGTCAGGAAGCTCACCATTGCAGCGACAGCATTCAAAATGTGGGTCGTCGCGGAGGCTATGCAAGTTCGTACACCTGTGATGGATCCACTTTCGACATTTAGAGCAGCGAATTGAATTTCTGCCAACTCCTGTTCTGCACACTCCACAAGGGTACCTTCCACTTTCCTTCACTAGCATCTTAGCAAATTTGCTGACGAGAACTTGAGTCTTATTGACATTTATCCGCACGCCTTTGGACTCGAGATTGAATTTCCAGCACTGGAAGCGAGAACGAACGTCTTTAATCAAGTCGGCGGTGATGACAAGGTCGTCTGCATAAAGGATCTCACGAAGACAGTTTTGGCGAAAGTCCCGACTGATGGCCTCCATTTAGGACAGACCCTTGATGCAAACTCACGTTAGCCTCAAAAACCGAACTTCTGCGGACTCCGTTGCAAACAGCCGACTTTGCATGCTCATACATGTCCTGGACAGTCGAGACGATCCACCCGTCGATGCCCAGCTTTCTCATTGACAACCACAGGACTTTTCGAGGAATACGGTCGAAGGCTTTCTCGAGGTCAACAAACATGATGCACAAGTCCTTCCTCTTGCTCAAGAATTTTTCTTGCAACTGTCGAAGAACAAAGATGGCATCTGTTGTACTTTTACCTTGCGAGAAACCGAACTGCATGTCATGTATATCAACACGATCTTCGATGAAGTCAGCCAGAATGTTTTCAAAAATCTTCAAAACTTGGTCAATCATCTTGAGTCCTCGATGGCTGCTACAGTCAATCGCATCTCCTTTACCCTTATACATGTTCACCACGTAGGAGAGATTCCAATCCTGATGGACGATCCCCTCGCGAAGATTGAAACTGAAAAGTCTCGCAAGGTGGGTGACCATGTTGTCACCTGCAGCCCGTATCATTTCAAATAACAAAGGGAAAATGTGAAACGTGTTTCAACATTTTACTGTTTAGGGATACAATCAAAGCTCATTAATTAAAAACGTGAAGACCGTAGAGGCCCTAATTAACGATCCTTAATATAAGATGCCTTTGATAACACAAGTTGAGAGAATGATCAAGCCTGGGATGGACAACATAAGTCGAAAAAATAATGCATCCGATTTCGAATTAGCGAGTTTCGACAACAAAATAGCATCTGTTAATTACGAGGCACATACTACTTATAAATTTAATAGTAGCAGCACAAAATACGAACTAATTTTACCACATTTTCTAATTCAAAAAAATCATACTTCTGGGTGGAAAAAGTTTCTTCTGATTACAGTTTCAGATAGATAATGTGAAGGGCAAAACACTCGATCTATCAGAATTGACGTCGTTGCTGCGAGACATTGTCAGGACTGAGTGAGAGAAGTCAAAAGTTGAATATTGTTAATACAGGGTGGTCAAAAAGTTACTATACAGTTAATGTTAAACTAATTATTCGCGTAAACTAATCATGATTTGCGTAAACAGAGCTCGTATAATTCGCGTGAACTAAATAAGGCCTATAATTCGCGCAAACAGCCCACTACGAACATTAAAAGGCAATATCAGTGAAAAAGATCTCTAATAAATGCTAATCAACGTAAATACTCAAACTGTTTGTCCTGTGCTTCAACACATTTTTTGACATCTCGAGAAAACACTTTGGCAAATTTTGCGACAGATCTGTGTTCCTGCCAATGTCACTGAGCGATTCAGATATGAATTCTCGCAGATCAGCAAGAGATTTGGGACGTTTAGCAAATACCGAATCCTTAACAATTCCCCACACACAAAAATCCATCGGGGTAAGATCTGGTGAACGATGAGGGAATTTCACGGCGCCCAATCCATTTTCCGGGGAAAACGTCATCCAGATACTGTCTCAGCTAAAGAATAGTGAGCGGAGGCTCCATCCTGTTGGAAGTAAAGTTGTTGAAAGTCATCACGTTGTTGTAATTGAGGGACAATTATTTTCAAGGCATTCAAGTAAGCATCACCAGTAACTGTCCCTTCAAAGAAAATAGGTCCCACTATTCCAGAAGATGTAATGCCAGCCCAAACAGTCACGCCTGGTTGGTTTAGCTGGGTTTCGATTGTGATGTGAGTGTTTTCTGAAGTCCAATAGACACAATTGTGTCTGTTGATATGTCCATTGAGCTTGAATTGCGCTTCATCGGTCCAAACGATTTGGTTCAAAATTTGAGGATTATCGATCGCTTCGCTGATAAAATGTTCCGCAAATTGCATTCGATCAGGGTTATCTTCAAGAAGGCCATGAAGGAGACGTGGTATGTATGGCTTCATCTTCAGTTGTTTAAGGATATTGATTAAGGATCCACGAGGAATTCCTAATTCGAGACTGGAACGTCTGGTTGACTTATTGGGACTTAGTTGTAAAGCTTGAGCAACAAGGTATTGGTTCTCCTCAGTTGTTACACTCACAGGGCGTCCAGATCGTGGAGCATCAAACACTGACCCTGTTTCTTCGAATTTATCGCGTATTTGATAAATTATCAACCTTGTAGGAGCAGGTGTTGAAAAAGTAGTATTCCACATAGCGATCACTCTCTGTGCGTTCTCATACTTCCAATACATTTTTAAGACAAACTTTCATCTAACGTCAACTTACGAGGCATTATTGCACACAATACACGTATTCGGTTTGCGTTGAGGTAGGCAGACAGCCAGAAATCAATTACGACGGTCGGTTTGCGTTGAGGTAGGCAGACAGCCAGAAATCAGTTACGTCGCTCAATGAAAAGCACTCAGTCAACGCGCGCGGTGAAGAAAGCGCATTCGAGATAGCAAATTGAAGATATCGATCGTAGGGGAAAATGCACAATCTACGCAAAATGAATCAATAATCTCAACACTTTGAATCCGCGGTTCAGAGATATCGATAGCAATACCATAGAAGAGAGAATACCATAGATATGAGAGAAATTATAATTAGTTTACGCGAATAATTAGTTTAGCATCAACTGTATATTAACTTTTTGACCACTCTGTATAATTTAAGATTCAAAAATCACTTTCCCGATCCTTGGTGATCTTCTAAATATGTTTTACAAAATTTTGAATGGAATCGGATATGTCAAAACCACTCAAGTGACCTTCCCAGTGGAATTTTCCGAAATATTTTGGATTTCATCTAGATAGACTCAAATGATGAAAATATGAGAATTTCAAGAAAATCTGATAACCTTAGCCACAGGACATTTGACGTTTTAATGTGGAATGGCTCTTCAGCAATTTATAAAGGCTTTTATTTTTATTTATAAATATTTCCTCTTGTTCTCATTCGTTGAATCAAAATTCGTCCAAGTGTTTCACTCCTTTTTGTCTTTCGCGTTAAGTTAAAAAGTTAAAGCTTAAAACATATGTTCAATTTAGCGTTTCGGGTATTCACCCGTCCTCAAGGGTATCAGCGGTAAAAGTGACACAAGTGGTTTTGTGTCACTTCTACGGTAAAGCTCCCTTGGCCAGTTTTAGCAAAACCATTTTGGTACAATTTTGCACGAAGACCACTTTGACTTGACTACAGAAATCTAGGCCTCATCTATTGCTATGGTCTGACTAGGCTAGATAATAATGGCAGTCAATACGATTGTGGTGTATCTTTGTATTTGCTGAATGACTGTTAATGATTGAGTTACTTTCATCATTGCGACCAGGAATCGCTATAACGCAGAAATCGAAAGCTGCCATGTCACCCCACTCGACTTTTGAAATGATTTAGCTATCTTTTCACAGCAATAACAATTGACATCAACAAATCCACATCATCTATTAAGTCATTGAGTTATCTACTTGCAAGTGTGTAGTATTGTTTGATTTTGATGATGGGCTAAGAAAAAAATCAATAATTCTAAAATGCAAGGCATTTTTTGAAATGCAAAAAAGGTCATCGATTTGTGCTGAAAAGGAAAAGCGATATAGAAGTTTTCATGTCTCATCTTTTTTAGTTGAATAGACCTTCATCACAATTTAGGATTTTCTTTCTAATGGACAGATTCTGAGGTAGAGGGTCACTGCCATGTCACCCCAACTGCCAAGTCACCCCATTCTTCCTTATTCCTGGAATTTCTTAAGTTAGGCTTGCCGAAGCCAGTGTTAGGCGCGCCAGACACATGACATATTTTTAAAAATTCTGAAACTGCGCGCCAGCGCACCGAGTCCGCGTGCTGGCATCTCAGAAGACAAATCCGATAAATTCTGTATAGATTCCAGTTCGGGGTGAAGGAAAATGCTGTGGCCGGTGATTAGAGGGAGAAATTCGTGGAAGCCTCCTGACTGGTCAAGCACGTCGATGCGTTAGCAAAGCGACTCAGCGACACACGATCTGTATCTCAATAATAATAATATCAATGATAATAATAGACGTTTATTTCAAGAAATACATTGCCCCATTACTGGAAATCGTGGGGTCGATGATGAAATAGAACAAAGTCAAAAGAAAGACAACAAAAAAAACGCACACTACAAAGAGGCACTACAAACTTCAGAGAGTAAAGTCACGGTTGTAAAGTTTAGCCGTAGTCAGGATATAGCATGAGCTGCGAAGTGCTAATCAGGAACAACTTGAGACCAATCACCGGCGATATTTCAAAGAGGCAAAAGTCAGGACATTCGCAATGCTGAGTATTACCAAGAATGTAATGGACTCTGCATTGAATTTGCTCAAGCTGGTTAACTAATGCTCTTGGTAGTTCACAAAACAGGGGAGCACCATACTCCAGAATACTTCTGACACAGCCCTGGTAAACAATTTTCGAGTGTTCAGACGGTAGATAGTCGCGCAGTTGCCGTAAGACATACAATCTAGAAGAGGCTTTCTTCGAAATTTGGTTGATCTGTCGATTCCACTTCAAATTTTCAGTAAACGCTACTCCAAGAATGTTTATATGCCCTTTGACAGGCATGCCAGACACTATAAATTGGCTAGCCTGAAACGTTTTTGATAATGCAATAATCATTTGCAGGCATTTTTCTTCCTTCCATGAGATTTCGTTTTGTCCAATTGATGGTTTCATTGCATGAGCAAGTAATACTCGGGTTGAATAATTGCTGTTGCTACAAAGATTCTCATACTTCATGATGAACGCAGTTTCAACTACGAGATCCGCAACAAAATATCCAAATGTAATTGGGCCAATGGATGATCCCAGAGGAATGCGACTTTGAATATCAGAAAATGTGCTTCGCCTCTCTTTCCGCTTAACTTGAAACTTTCGGTTCTGAAGATAGTTTTGAGGGAATATTATGGTGAAGCCACAGAAATTATCGTAAATTATTTTCTCAATTAGGAGATCATGCGGAATTCGGTCAAATTCTTTTAAGAGGTCAACTGATAGAAGATGACAGGCTATAGCATCATATCTATCCAAGTTTCTTGTTAAGTAGTCATTGAGATCAATTGATGCGCAAACAGTAGATCTGTTACGTTTGTATCCATATTGGCAGTTGTCAAACTTCGACAAGAAGTCACATTTGATTTCGCTTCATGAGAGCTTTTTCAAAAAGATGTTCTGGTATTGGTAGCAGAGACAGCGGTCGTATTGCTTTCAAGTTCGGTGGTGACGTTTTGGGCAATGGAATAACACCAGCAGTTTTCCATGAAACTGGTAAATCAGCTTCTTGGATACAGCAGTTGAAAATGTCAGGGAGAGGCTCCACAATTTCTGTATCAAGAAGAGAGTAAAATTTGGACGGGACATTCTCGAATCAGTGACTATATTTAGAAGCACTGACTTGCGATAACATGTTGTAAACATCATGATGTTCTAATGTAGTCAAGTCAGCTTCTGGTTGCTACTGGTGACATGTATCCAGTACTACCTGTCCATGGTCGGGTGGTCGGCGACTAAACCGGCTCCCCCACTTGGCATCTGCCTTGTGAGGAGGGTGATCGGACATCCAGTAGGATAAAAACAAGACCTGTGAAAAGGCAGATGAACTCGTTAGACCGAGTCAGCGCCCATCCCATCTCCATCCTTTTCTTTTCTCTTCTTTTATTTATTTGGTGCTATTTGGACGGTAGACCACCTGAAAGAAGGTTAATTCCGATTTCAAGTCCTCCTGCTGCCTTGTAGGGTACAGCTTTTATAGCCAAAGGCTAGAGGTGACCCCCCTCGATAAATCGGTCGTTCACCAAGCCGCATTGAACCAGCGTGATGAGGATACGGTTCGAACCCAGAACCCTCATGAAATGTCAAAGATAATGAAACGGCCCTCAGTCCCCGGCAGCCGAAAGGCAGAGGGTGCTAAGACTCACCGGGTTTCTACACTCCATTTATTGACATACAACGCGCGAACATTGAAAGATCAGGAGAGATTAGATGAACTCGAAAACGAATTGGCCGAAACAAAGATCAAATGGAGCATCCTAGGTATGGCAGAAGTCAGAAGAAAAGGAGAACAGCTGGCACATCTCAACAGCTGCCATTTGCTGTACGCTAAGGGAGGAAATGAGTCAGCAACTGGAGTTGGATATCTTGTGCACAGAGATGTGAGGGAACACAACTGAATTCAAGGGAATCAGCAATCGAGTAGCATCACTCACAATGAAGATAAACCGTAGGTACTCGCTACAAGTAATTCAAGTCTACGCCCCTACGAGCAGTGACACAGATGAAGAGATTAAGGATTTTTATGAAGACCTTCACAAAACAATACACAACAACGTAAGCATTTACAAAATCATTAATGGGTGTCTTCAACGCAAAAGTAGGTATTCAACGGAACGGTGATGTTTTCGCGGTAGGACCGCATGGACAAGGAGAAAGAAACGAAAGAGGAACTAGAATGGTGCAGTTTGCTCTCGCCCACAATCTCAGCATTGCTAATATTTGGTTTGAAAAGCCGAAAAACAAACAATGGACGTGGAAAAGTGCTGGAGGAATGGTGAAAAATGAGATAGACTACATCATGAGTAACAAGAAGTACATTATTCAAAATTGTGAAGTGATTCAAAAAGTGAGCATTGGAAGCGATCATCGAATAGTGAGATGCAGAATAAAACTGAATACTGTATCAGGCTAGAAAGAAAGAAAATGATGCAAAGTAAAGTAGTAAGAATCAATACAGAGGCGCTATTTCAAAGGAAAGAAGAATACCTTTAGAATTAGAATACCTTTAGAAGAATACTTATTACAAAGGAAAGAAAGTAATGCGATCATTGGCAACTGCTGTTGTCAATACATCGGTGTGAAACTGTCTAACGAATTCATACTGTGTATTTTATTCATGCAAGTTTTATTAAAATCGACGTGCATCCTCTTAGATCCAAACATGAGTCGGGCTAGATGCACACAAGATAATCCTTGAGGCTTACATTTAGGTGAATAGGCAACGCACAAGGTGCGACAATTCAGCTCCCGGAATGGTTAAAATTCTTCAAACTAAATCATATGAAATCGGCTTAGCAATGCTATTTTTTCAATGAGACGACGTTGAGCACGACGAGTTAAAAGAAAACATGATTCTATGTGTGACTGAACATTCCGTACTCACTTTTGTAGCACACAGTAAAATAAAAGTGTTTCATGTCGATATTTTCATATGAATCTGTTCTTTTTCATCGAGTGTCCAAAGTCACCCCATTATTGGGTGACGTTGACACACCGTTTTTTTTTAAATAAAAAGATACCGTATCAAATGTTTGGTAGAAGTGATTCTTGGTAAACACTTTGTACTAATGCAGATGCAACTTTTGATATTAATTGTTTGCAGCTTTTCTACTTTTAAGAAATTCAAAATTTGAGTTGAACTTCAAAATTGTCCAAAGTCACTCCGCCTTACGGTGTATAGGCCTACACTATTTCTATCTATCTATCTTATGAATCTCAATGATGTGCTATTAATTATTAATGAGTTCTGCTTCATTAAGAGTTGAGATGATTTTGCATTCACTGTTTTTCAGGTACATTTAGAAGATACTTGGAAAAATGGCAGCTGCACTTGGTAAGTTCCTTCAATATGGTCTACTCAAAAAAGGGGGTTATTTCTCAAGTGCTCTCAATCATGGCGTCATGATGCTGTATGAATAAATCAATAAACCCGTCTACCCTTTGACAACCTTCAATTTTTTTTAATGCAGATGGAGCCAAGTAACAGTTGACAGCTAATTACCCACTAGGGGACCACATGGACCTCGGTTGAGAAACACAGGGCTACCACCGGTAGGTTTGCTATTGACGATGTGTGTGTTTTCAGAGAAGCCGTCATTGCAAAGAGCATGACCCGTTCATAGTCTGACTTGCGAGTTGAGCTCTGTCAGATTCTTACAGTTTGCTTGTTTACAGACTGTCTAATTTCATTTTTCATTCTTTCCGTGCGGTTCAGTCCTTTACCCGTACAGAAAAACGTGGGTATAAATCAAGCTTTAAGGCTACCATCGACCGTTTGAAGGCGCTGGACGCCGAAGGCCCGTCTGATTTTTGTAACTTTTAACTCAAGAAATTTTGGACGAAAAATTTCGGGATTTTTTTCTAATTTGCTTCTGATTAAATCAAGCTAAGTAAGTAACCACATGACATAACAGCCTTCGCAGCGGCAGCCGAATAGAAATTATGACAGTCATTGGGTTAGAATCAGTCACATGTGAAATTCTAAGCTTTTCATTGGTGATTCATGCCCCGGAAGTTAGTTCCCCTGATGTGCCGCGACCTTGAATCAATTTCCATTCTATTCAACTTCAGAAAACAATCTATTTCAAGGCCATTCAAATTTGCAGTCAAGTATGCAACGCATGCTGCGTTCTATTTATAGACATAGCGTTCTCTCAAGCGTCGCTTTGAAGGATATCTTCGAACATTGTCCAATATCGCAGGTGGGCTATTAATTTATTCGAGAATATTTCAACAACTTTTATTCATTCTCAAGAAGCAGTTCTTCTATATACGAAATTGATTTTGTGTGTAGTAGGCTACATATATCCATTGATAGTGAAACCGGATTTACGTTAATTATAAAGATTGTGAAAATTTGGAAAGTGGGGCATTAAGTCAGTTCATACTAAAAACGAGTTAACTCTGCATTCGTGAACAGTGGAAGGGAAAAATTTATCTGTCAGTGATAGTTGCCTCTCCTCCGATGCGAGTTAACTCGGCTCAGTTTCCTTCTGTACTCCACTGTCACCATCACCAGTCAACTGCTGATAACACTTCATACGAGTTAACTGTCTTAGCCGTGAAAGGGTGAACATCCAATAAGGTGATGAATCTGGATCTTTCTATTCATCTCGAAGAAAACTGCTCTAAATGATTTCGTTCCGATGCATCCTGAATTTCAAATTTCCCTGACTAAGATAAAATCTGTTAGTTTGATATTTCGCACTTACTGTTCTCAACATAGGTTATATTTGCTTAAAAATCCTTACTTTAGTTGGTAGAATAATAGAAAGTTCTCCTAACCGAAAATTCACTTCGTTAAAAGCTCTGAATCGAGTCTCATCTTAATGTTCGGATACTGCTTCATAAAATAAAATTTGATGAAATCAAAATTGTAGAAGCCCCCACTATTTCAATTTTGTAGTACATGCATTGAAAGAAAAATAACCGGAATTGAGATTATCCTGTAATCTTTATCAATAATATCTCAATATCGCAATCAATATTACGTAGTTTTCAGAAATCACCAACTAAAAGAGATTTCTAGCAAAAGAGCGTCTCACGGACATGACTAATATCAATTCACACAACGAAATCTAAACAATGAAAATGGTGTACGCAAGTGTCACGGCTCACGAGGGTCACTGAGTATTTCATAAAAACTAAAAAAGAGTTATGGATTCCAAGAAGGGTAGCGATCAACTGACATGATTAACTTAAACAAAAGATACTTAAATGACAAGTCTATTGACCATCTGTAAGTTACAAATTGAATTTTCTCATCATAAGTCCTGCAGAGAAAGTGAAAATGATTAAAAAAAGTTTCTGAAACAAGCACAGGATCGTTTTAAAATTGCAGTAGAACCTCGAATCCTCGACATTAAGTTATGTAACCCGGATCGCTTCAATTCATCTGCTCTGCAACGAGTTAGAGCCTATATGGGTGACCTTTGTATACAATGTAGGCCTTATGACGAGGACCTTCTGCGATTGAAGAATAGAAGAAATGTTAAGAGAGTTTTCTTCAAATTATCAATGTCTTGATTTTAAGATAATCAACAAACAAAATTCGTAAGAACAAATATATATATGGGTCATTCCACGGCGATTCAACCAATTTTTGGAAAATTTTGTGGCACTAAGTCTCAGATTTTGCTGATTTTCGGATATATGTTTGCTATACTATAGAAAAGACCAAATCCGAAATATTAGCTTCTAATTTTGAATATAGCGGGATGTAGAGCTATTTTAGAAATTTAAATTTTCAAAATTTGAGTTTTCACGCAGCTGTAACTTTTTTCAGTATGTTCGTTGCTCAACCAAACTATGCATGCAGCATTAGTTTTGTATAAAGGAATTCCTGCATGAATTTCAACGGGTAACTGGAATGCAGAAAAAATAGGGTCCGCGAAAAAACACGAACAATTTAAACTAATCTCACAACTTCCTGTATTCTTGTTGCCCATATAGTGGAGCAGCTTATAGGTTAAATCGTGCAAATTATGATACAAGCATAAACTTCGCATGGGTGTACTCAACACATATCTAAGCAATTCCACCCGATGAGCCACTTAAAATTCGACCTTATTTCAAAATGGCGGCCATTTTTCAAAATTGCCCAAGCAACGACCCCTAGGAGCCTGGTAACAGCATTATAGTGGTCATTTTCAGGCATTTTAAGAAATGTTAAGGGGCACAAATATATAGCATTAGTATTTGAATAACATTTGAGTAAGTTTCTGACCTAGCAACGGTTGCTAAGGACGCTAAAAAACAATAAAAGTGTGTGTGAATTTCTCTGATTTTCCTTAACAACGGCCCACTTATCGTTAATTGATATGGATGAAATTTGATATATAGTGTAATCAACTATATTAAAGCATAAAAATGTTGTAATTATTAAGTATCACTTACGTACTGGTTGCTAGGGTCCTGATAAATGCATAGCAACAACCATTTGCAGGTAATTTCAACATTGTTTTCAGCATTTTCTCTAACAACGACCAATCTATAAATTTTACAAGCCTTGTTTTGAGACGGTTGCTAGGGCCACAATATGCAAGATGGCCATCCATTTTACTTTGATTGTAAATTATATTTTTACGATGGATCACTATTCATCTTCGTGACATGATGTCCCTGGAACAAGAACACCCCGAAGTGGCTGCAGAATTCCACAAGGGTAACTTCGTCGTGCACAAGTCTGAAAGACAATTCTCTGCATGCCTCTGGACCAAGCCCATGAGCAGAATAATGCAGTCATCAAGGGTGATGGGGGAGCCATAGGACTGACTGAAGATGAAGCAGCACTACGGAGATGGATGATAGCTGGACCTGAAGTAAGCCGTCTCATGGCAAATTATGAATCTGCGACAGGAAAGAAAGATGAGAACAACAGTACTCGACATCATGATCAAACCCTCAGCGCAGAGAAATCATTCTTTTGCAAGGTAAAGTCGTTGTCTTCGGTATTGCGAGAGATGGGAAATCCATTTCAAGAAGAGTCAAACGATCTCCTGGCACTTGACTCTCAAAATGTTTCGGACCCTGCTCTTGCTGAACTACTCCGTACACACTATGAGCGTGGCAAACAGCAATTCCTCTCATTCGTTGATGGGCTACAGTATGAAGGTTCTTGTCCATTCTATGATCCAATAAAGAAGAATATAGTCTCCTTCTTCAAACAGGTTTTGAAGCCGACTTGTGGTGCATCCAAGGAGAAGGTGCTAAAAGATGATTGTCAACTGTTCTCAAGACTCTTCATTTCATGCCAGAACAGACAGTGTGACTTGCAAGATTTCTTCAAGCATGAAAACCAGTCCTTCCCTGCTTCTCTTAGCAGCAATGGCAAACTTAATTCTTGCCAGAAATCACGGTTAGCTGACATTCTTCAGTCACAGGTGAGCCTACCAGACACAGAACCTACAGCCGATGCAATCATCATAGATGGATCAGCATTTATCCATGCCCTGCCTCCACGAACCTCAAAGACATTCGATGACTATGCAAATGACGACATAATCCCCAAAGTGGAAAGCTATGGTCACAAGTTTAGCAGAGTGGACATAGTATTTGATGTGTACAACAAGTCAAGTCTAAAAAATGAAGCCAGATCGAAGCGAGGGCAAGGAATGAGAAGGAGAGTATCAGGAATGAGTAAGACTCCAATTAACTGGAAAGGCTTTCTTCGAAATAACTCTAATAAGAATGAGCTGTTCAACTTTCTTGCCGATAAAATTTATGGAACTGAAACAGTTAACACCGTTATTGTTGTTACTAAAGGAGAAAATGCAGTTAGCAACTCACCTATACTCTTGGATGACATATCACCTTGTTATCATGAAGAAGCGGACAGCAGACTATTCGCTCATGCCAAACATGCAACAATGAATGGAAGCAAATCCCTCATTATTAAGGCCAATGACACAGATGTTCTTGTCATTGCAATATCTGTTCTGCCTTCCCTACTCGAAATTGGCCTTGAATCCATGTGGATTGCATTTGGACAAGGTACAGGTGTACGATGGATTCCAGTTCATGAGATTGTTCTTGCAATTGGACCACAGAGAGTCAAGGGATTATCGTTCTTCCATGCATTCACCGGCTGTGACATCGTGTCTGCCTTTCGTGGCAAAGGGAAGAAATCGGCTTGGCACACATGGAACATTCATGACGAAGTCTCTGAAACCTTCGCTAATCTGAGTCAGATTCCAGCAACCATTAGTGATCGTGACATTCAAGAACTTGAAAAATTTGTCGTGCTCTTGTATGACAGATCATCGGCAGCAACTAGTGTGGATGAAGCAAGGTTGGAACTTTTTGCCGGCAAGCAGAAACAGTATAACTCGATCCCTCCGACAAAAGCTGCTTTACAAGAACATATTAAACGTGCAGCATATCAGGCTGGCATTATCTGGGGTCAGAGCACAATAGCTAGACCCAACATCAGCAGTCCCGCTGAGTGGGGATGGATCTGGGACGGGGAGATGTGGCAGGTATTCTGGACAAAATTGCCTCCAATCGCAGACAGCTGTAAAGAGCTTACCAAGTGCTCTTGCAAGAAAGGTTGCAACACGAGTAGATGCAAATGTCGTCGCTCAGGACTTCCATGCACAGCACTGTGTGGCTGCAACTGTGATGACTTTGTTTCACAATGATTCTTCGGTACCGTGATTGACATTTGAAAAGACTTTGTTTTACTTCGATACTGTGATTCATATTTACAGAAACGATTTGTTTACAGTAATTTTTCGATTCCGTGATTGACATTTGAAAAGACTTTGTTTTACTTCAATACTGTTATTGATATGCACAAAATCCCTTTGTTTTACAGTAATTCTTCGATACTGTGATTGACATTTACAGAAACGATTTGTTTACAGTAATTTTTAGATACCGAGTTTGACATATATTTTACTTCGATACTGTGATTGATATGTACAAAATCATTTGTTTTACACAAATTATTCGATCTGTGAAATTCTACGATACTGTGATTGACATTTACAAAAACAATTTGTTTTACAATAAGTCTACGATACCGTGATTGATATTCACAAAGACTTTTGTTTTAATTCGATACTGTGATTGAAGATATTTTTCTATACTTCAATACTGTACAAAAAATCTTCGATATTGTAAATATTCGATATTGTGATTGAAATTTGTGATTAATACAAACTTTTTCTCAATGCATGAAGTTTTCAATTCTTAATATTTTTTGGAAAGAGCTAAATCACTTTATGATCTTTTAGGATTTAATCGTAACAAATGTCATCTTTTCGATACATGTTCCCTAATGGGTTCAAACTCATAATTTGATAATTATATCAACATGCGGAAAATAATTCATTTACTAGCATATTGTGGCCCTAGCAACCGTTGCTAGGCTGAAATCTGTTTTACTGACCAATGGCCATATCGGATGGCCGAAATCCAAATACGTCTCAAAACAAGGCTTGTAAAATTTATAGATTGGTCGTTGTTAGAGAAAATGCTGAAAACAATGTTGAAATTACCTGCAAATGGTTGTTGCTATGCATTTATCAGGACCCTAGCAACCAGTACGTAAGTGATACTTAATCATTACAACATTTTTATGCTTTAATATAGTTGATTACACTATATATCAAATTTCATCCATATCAATTAACGATAAGTGGGCCGTTGCTAAGGAAAATCAGAGAAATTCACACACACTTTTGTTTTTTAGCGTCCTTAGCAACCGTTGCTAGGTCAGAAACTTACTCAAATGTTATTCAAATACTAATGCTATATATTTGTGCCCCTTAACATTTCTTAAAATGCCTGAAAATGACCACTATAATGCTGTTACCAGGCTCCTAGGGGTCGTTGCTAGGGCAATTTTGAAAAATGGCCGCCATTTTGAAATAAGGTCGAATTTTAAGTGGCTCATCGGGTGGAATTGCTTAGATATGTGTTGAGTACACCCATGCGAAGTTTCATGCTTGTATCATAATTTGCACGATTCATCTGAAAATTCGACGTAAGCTGCTCCACTAATAATGACTGTGATAATTGTGTTGCTGTATATCTGTGTGTTTCACATCTGTGATCTTGAGCGGTAACCAGAATGCATAGAGCCATGCCAGGCGTTCAAAAATCGTGTTTTTTCAAAAAATGCCAAAAATGGCTTTTTTCAAGCTGGGCTAGCTTTTTTCTGCATGCCAGTTTTGACTCCAAATTTATGCTGAAACTCAGAAACATGCTCAACTACTTGTAGAAGAAATTTGATCAGGTAGGCGATAGTTAAAATGGTGTAAATTGGCCAATTTCGATTTTGCACATTTTTTCAATATATGATGTCAACATTATAAGAGTAGTATCGAGAAGTAGCATTTATAGTACACTAGCACTTGAAAACGTTAAGTTGGTGTGCGGTAAGAGATTATTTCCCTTGATAGATATTGTATGTGAAACTTTGATATATTGCAATAGAGCCAGATATGACTTTCGAAGTTCAGGTTTTGTTGGACTAGATATGCTTTATCAATCGACATTGTACTTTTGAATAGTAAAGTTTGTGCGAAATGCTAAGGATCGATTTGTCTTGCTGTTTCCTGAAGTAATCTATTACTTTTAGTAATTTCAGCTATTCTAATGGTGAGACATCATTCGCAATAAACCGTAGAAACGGAAACTGCATTAATTTCATGTTGTGATAGTGTAAATAGCTTTTGACTGACTCAGTATCGCAGAATGTTTTCTGAGCGAAGTCCACGAACCATTAATATTAATGTAGTAGACCCTAATGAATCACCTAATGTATTGGCGACAGAATTTCGAACTTCAGGAAACAGAATCTTTTCCTGGTAGCAGCAATATTTTCTCAGGTATCACTGATTGGTGCTACTGATTGGCAAGCATAATCAGTCACGGATCTCATATATAGGCTGCCCTTCTGTATTTTTAAATGGTACTGAGAATCTCTCACCTACAGTATTGGCCAGAATGGATGACTCAGATGTGTGTTTTATATGTTTTGGTGATAAATTTACCGTGATGCTTACAAGTGTGCATAATTTTGTATAAAGTGAATTATAAGCGGAAGTCAGATAATGATCCAAGTAATATATTTATCTAAATATTACATGAGTGACCACCGGTCAGTGCTTGGAGTGCATCCCTTTTTCTAAACTACCCCACAAATGCTGTCAAGCATCGAGAAGTTTAACTTTTTACATAAAATTCGATTTATATTCCGTTGGTCTTCAAGTGTGTCACATAAAATGGGTTGAGCTGCGTCCTTTGGTTTTCTACAAGATGGTGACTGGAACCCGTTCGTAGTATTCCAATTTCCATCGGCAGAATGGCAAAAATCTTTTCAGAATTTATCTTTTTTGGATAGCCCGAACTTTCGTTGTCTATGTGACTTCAAGCCCACAACCACATGTAATAAATACTAAGCCATAACAGCTCAGTTATCATGCAGATAGTCCTACAAGACAGTTGCTAGAAATACATTTCCGTAGAGAATTCAGGGTGTCTGCAGATTCAACCACAACAGAAAACAATACAAATTGATTAACTGAGTCAACACTGTACGTTTCACTCATCATATTCGAGATCGTTATGCAGCTAGCGAACCGCTGTTATTAAATCACACCTGAATAAAATAGTTCAGACTTTTCATGTGGAGATGCAGGCTTGTATAGGTAAGATACATCGATATTACACGGCGACGACTGAGTGACTGAATTTCATGGAATTTTACATTTGTAATTTAGCTAATAATTATTTCGAGTATTCACTTACGTAAATTGAAATTAAAAAGTGAATAATTCCCAATGAGTAGAAGCAGGCGTGGACAAATATTTTAGGTATCATAATCAATATCCCATGTGAATCATTGATTACGTTTGATATTAACAATTGGTGTTGTTGATCCCTCTGATTCATAAATCACCCATACGAATGCAAGCAAATTATTCCTGTTCATAGAAAAATTAAACCGGATCAATTTTTAAGCCTTTCATAAAATTGCAAAAGCAACTCAGGATTATAAAAGGTTTAATAAAAAGGAAACAAGCTAAAGCGGGATTCTACCCAGCCTTTCAAAAGTGATGCAAATTGTGATGCTTTTTCATGTATTTGGTAATAAAAAGGCATACGAGTGCATTTCATTCTTGTCCAAATAACAATTTCATTATTCTTCAGGGTTCCCATGCACCCGGGAAACCGGGAAAAACGAAAACAAAATTCTCGGCCGGGAAAAACCCGGGAAAACGAAAAATATCAACGATATCCGGGAAAACCCGGGAAATTTTAAAAAGTATAAGTTTCTTCTTCATTTCATGTATACGCTTCCTTCCAGACATCTTTGGATCATGTTGCCTATAGAATTGCGAATTTTTTTCAAAGAATTGAAATGCCAATGCGATGATCAATGACAATGTGCTATACTCATCATGTGCTTAAATGTATCTTATTGTTAATCTGACTTTTACAAAATGATGTTCTAGTTTTTTCTTCCGACTTTTTGCGCAAATATCAGGATGAGAAACCATTGATATTGGAATTGGACGACGACCTCTCCAGCACGATGGTGAATCTGATGTCTCGATTCATCAAGTCCAAACTTTTAGAGAAAGCTGACTTCAAAAAGTGCTCAAAAATTGATATTGAAAATGAGAGCCACCAGAAATCTTATTCCGATATTCAGTTTGGATATGAGGTGCAGGCGGAACTCAAAATGCTGAAAAATGAAGACCTGTTCGGCAGCTGAAGTACTTCAATTCAAGGCGCATTGCAAAAGAATGTTCATTGCTATGGTGGAGGGGTTGTTTGAAAAGTCTCCGGCATCCTACGGGATAGTCAAAGAACTCCGATACTTCAATCCACACCATATAAAACAACACTCGGTAGACAAGTCATGCCGTCGTTTCAAAAAGGTGTTAGCATATCTACAAGATATTGGGCGAGTGAAGGCATTCGAATGTGATGATCTTCACGAGCAGTTTCGCAAGATGCTAGACGAATTTCGCTGCCAGACCTTTGATGAAGTTGAGCGGGCTGACAAACTGTATCATAACTTAATGAACAAGAAAGATCAATTCAGAGCACTGTGGTGCATCATAAAGAAGATCCTGTTGCTGTCGCATGGTCAAGCCCAAGTGGAACGAGGTTTCTCCATCAACAAAGAGGTGGGATCGACAAATATGTCCCAAAGAACTTTGATGGCACGTAGAATAATTAAGGATCATATGATGAGCATCGGTGGAATTGATAATTTTGTGATTACAAAAGAACTAATCCAGTCCTGCAAGCTCTCACGACAACAATACATGAGATCATTGGAATCTGAAAAAAAACAAAAATGAAGAGAAAGTGAAATGTGAGAAACGAAAGATTATAATGAAGAGCATAGAGGATCTGAAAGAAAAACGGAGAAAGATAGAAGCCAATATTTTTCTCTTGAAAAGTGATGCGGAACTAACTTACGACGAAGCCGAGCGAACGGGACAAATAACTTTGGTTACAAAGGCAAACGCATTGAGAAGAAGATCCACTGAACTTCAAGGTGAGATGCGAAAAATGACTGCTGATTTGGAAGAAAAAGAGAAGCTACTGAAGAACACTTAGTGATTTGTTTATACCGTGCTGTTGCTTACTTTCACCGCTTCCATTTACCAATATTAAGTTCGGGTAATAGTTATTTTTGATAGTTTAGACCTCTTCCGCTATAGTAGCAATTGTATTTTATATGTATCAAGTACCGGTATAAGTTGTTATTCTATTCTGAAACTAAGAAACAGGCGGCTTTCACACCATGGACGTGGTATGTAGCATGTGACTGACAGTATTTGCCGTATAACATATCTATTCAGACAGCTATTCAGCTGACCAACTTGTATAGTTGCTGCTTGATGCTGCTTCAAACTTGCTACATGATTTTTCTTTTTATCGAGCATGTTCATTGTTGGCATTCTGGCAATTAAGCAACATGCTTAATACGATCTAAATCATGCAGTCTATTCATTAATCAGCTCTTTGTTCCGATGCCGCGTCGGCTATTGTTTTTGATGCTGTCATTGTCACAAGCGGTATGCTGTAGCCTATATGCTACGCTGGTGTGAAAACCGTCTTAAAGATCTGTTTTTATTATAATAATCATTGTTTTACATGCGATTAAAAGTCAGTAATTTCCAAAGATTCATGATGTGATTTTCTAGAAAGAGCTGAGATTTTGAAACTTGTTTTGTTTTTTACGAATATACAGTTTTTCGATACTATAGTCTTTTACGTGTTGGTGCTATATTGAACAAATGGGGTAAAATTATCAACAGCAATTGAAATGTACTATAATACCGGTACGTTAAAACGTCATTGCCGTGATTAATCCATTATTCACTACGAAGATGATAGATGACTCAATGGCAAAATTTATTGCAATAAACAGCCACGTCGACTAGGCTGTTGATGCACGTAGGCTTATTGCTGCGCGAATTTCGTATTATACAACTTCAACGCACAAAATGTTACCCGGGAAAAACCCTGGAATTTCGTTTTTCAAAAAGCGTGGGAACCCTGATTCTTGTATTTTATTCTTGTCTATTAAAACCAAGTGTTTGGGTTACATATCAATTTATTGGATATTTTATTATATTGAATTACGTGATCAATTTAGAATGCTATTGAAAAACCTCAGAATGGAATGGAGTGGCTTCTCATGGTCAATATTTTCACAATGTCATAATACCAAACTATCAATAGGCCTATTGTTTTCAATTTGAGGTTTACCTATTGATTGGTGTGATCAAAAATGCATTTCCTGTATGAAGGATGTTTCGATGCTAACTGATGATCATGGTAATTCACAAGTATAAATCAGTCATCTGTTTTTGAAAGACTGATTTTTGTTGAGCTATTGTATCTCAATGGCTTTTATTACCTTGATTAACAATGTGTGTGCGCCTCATATTTTGAAAAGATTTAGTGATTTGATTGAAAATAGGCTATCGTGAGGATAATAGATAGCTTACATTATAAAAGTTCAAAGTGTGAAGTTTTGGATCCGTAATTTTGATAGTTGATGACATCTTTTATAAGTAGTATGATGACACCTATGTATTTTAGGCTGGAAAGACGTATGTATGCCTCTCAGCTCAGATCGAAGTTAGAAACAAGTGCCTGACATTCCCCCCAGACAATGACTGTGAAATTGCCTGAAGTTTTATTCAGTTTCCTTAAATTTCCTTAATTTTTCCCTCAAATTTTCTATGCTCAAATGACAACATGCCTACTAAATTATAAAATATAGGGATCATGAATGAAATATAATCATGTAATTATAATCGAATGACGTGATATTCTAGAAATCGAGAAAAGGATCATGTCCTCAGTTAAAAGACCCAACGTGATCGCCAGATCAATACAGCTTGTGGATTTTTAGGTCGTGCAAACCCTGTCTACAGCATGTACAGTTCATTTGTGCATTTTCGAACAAAAGTTGGGTCTTTGCAAGATGTAAAAGAAATATTCGTTGAGGATCATGACGGATATTCGGTGTCTTGCGCCCTCTGAGGTGGATGGCAACGTATAGTATAATTTCGTTGCCCTGCAAACTTTGTGAATTGCGCATGGAGACTTCGAGGATTTATGGAATGAAAGCTCTTAGAATTTTTATTTCGAAAACAAAGAGATTCTTGCTCCTGCTAACTGCTTACATTATTCACATTTGTTCATTGACTTTTAAGCGTTCTTTTCTTTACAGGAGTTTGGAAAGTGATCATCTCAGCAGAAGATGTATCTCTCGATAAAAGCTTCCTATTTCCGCCGAACACAGCTTTGAGCCAAGTAATGCATAGTTGGAAAGGGCATTTTGGCGTTTTTGGCAATTATGTCTTCAAATCTGAAGATAAAGAAGAAGAGTACGACATCGACTTTTCACTGAATGACATTGGTGAATTGAAGGAAAATTCTAAAAAGGTCTTATTGAGTGTAGTTTTGTCTGATCTTCCCACACCTGCGACCACCCGGAACATTTATGTCCTCTGTAACGGGCGTTACAGACACTGCCGCGTCAGACCTTTTCAACGCTTGAAGAACATTGTTCCGAATTCAAGAGGACTGACTTTTCAGTTTAACGGGGAAGACCTGCAAGTCAACAAGACAATTCGTCAACTGAAACTTCCAGAGAACGCTGTCATTACAGTCACGAAGTCAGTGTGTGTTGAAGTGTCAGAAGGCTCGCGGAAAGCTGGACAAGTAGGATCTGTGAAGTGCCATGTACAAGAAGGCTCGTACGCGTGCCATCTGAAGCAGGAACTAAGGAAGTTCGAGAAAGAAGACTTCTTTTTGAAGTCGAAGGACACGATCCTACGTCATGATGAATTGATGGACTTCAAACAGCAGTTGGATGTGTGCAGACCAGAATATCAAGTGTCCATTGATGAACAGACATACAGATGGAATGCTAAAGGTGGGAGAATGGTTTTCGAGGAGTTTGCCGCCTACCTCGCAGAAGAGTCGGGCATTTCTAGACGGGAGCTATTGAGATATCTCTACACTTGTCGTGGATGCGGACGCCGCATTCAAAAACAGGAGCAGTCAAGCCAGCAGTTAAATATCGAGTGCTGTCCAGTTCGTTCGATGAATTTGAAGGTGGAGACGAAATCAGTGCATGAAAGTGAGTTATAATCGTGATTATTTCCTGTGTTTTGGCAGATTACCTTTTAGTCTAAACTTTTTTGTGCAGTTATATGATCTTTTTGCTCAATTTTAAGAGATGACGACTATAGCATTCATTCAAATTTTAGCTCAGTCTCCAACTGTGCGTATGTTTCATATGTTTTAATGATCTTGGATCAATACAAATTTTGCTTTTCCTAATGAAGCACATTGCATCGCGATGGCCGGAATGTGGTAGTGTTTCTTTGTTGGAGGTAGAAAATCTGCACTTTTAAAATAGAGGAAAATATAAATGACAATTATCTTAATTTTAAGATAAATGCACGACATTTTTGGCGGTGTATTTGCATGTTTTTTCATGCAAATTAGTTTAACGAACAAACATTGTGATGCAGAAAATGCATGCTTGTTGCTACATGTAAGTTCAAGTTGTGTAAAGGTTCTAAAGCATTTTCGTAGACCTAGACGTTCATTTGTATGTAATGCGAATTAAACTTTCCAAGTATTTATCAATCATGCAATCATTTTGAATGTGGACAAAAGATGATCGAATCGGGAAGATTTCCACTTATAGATTCGGCAGTGATGAAAATAACTGCAATTAATTGTCATTTAATTGCAATTAATTAATTGATTGTTTAGAAAAATAGACACCAATTAAACGGCAATTAATTTTTTCCAATCCCTGTGCATGATTGGAGCCAATCCAATCAACAAATTAAATATCAACCAACAGTGATCATGTTGAGGATGTATGAATATATGTAAGGTTTTGCCTATATACAACGGCAAGATTGCATGTGCAGCTAAAGCTCAATTGAGCTCAATAAGTGTCACATTTAAACATGAAACCCTTGAAATATGACGAGAAAAGTTGGTATAAAACCTGGAATGGACCTAGTAAAACCTGAAATGGCCATAGAAAAATACGGGGTTTTGGTCTCGGAGCAGCTGCTTGCAACGTCCAGTTTGGGATAATGTCACTTTCAAAGGTTATATTTTGTCATTGTCTTTGAATCCATTCAGATCATGGCCTATGTTTGATGATTTGCAAGTGATGTGGACGTCTAAACAACACAATTGAGTACAAACAGACACAATGCGTTTAGTAGAACAGATAGCAGGTCTCCTACAATCTGCTATTCATGTCATCAGATGATTATAAGTCGAGGACTCTTCTCGAATTATCTAACGCATATGAGACACGTGGCGGAAAGCAGATAAAGATCATTTCAACAGTATAGAAGGCTAAAGGTCCTTTCCGAATGCGTCATCACAATCACTTCTTTCAAGTGTGCATCTCAATTTTTACACATCAGAACTTAAACTGCTTTCTAGGCTTTTAGAATTACATGTATTTAGTTATGTATGTACAATTGCTCTTGTACGTACGGAATACGTGTATAGTACGTTGTAGGCCTATATGCAATACTGTACTGAAATGTATGCAGCAGTGACATCAACCAGCTTGCTGCTAAGGGACTTTTATATCGATGGATGGTGCGCTCCGCATTCATGTGATAGTGGAACTCGAGACTGGGTGCACTATTGCTACAAAAGGAGGCCAACACCGTTGGAGAGAACGCCCTGAAGCCACGTAGTGACATTTGACTATTAAAGTATACGTACATGTGCTGTATAGTGTACTGAATCTTCAATCTATTCATTTCAAAACACGAAAATGACTTTGTGAATATAAATCATCATTTGAAATGAAAATGAAGAAACTCGAGTGTCCGCGAAACAACGAAATTTCGCGATTTTGATAAAAAAATGAAATATTTTATGAATACCCGCGATACAGCGAAGCCGCGAAGTAGGAGGGATTACTGTAATTGGTAAGAGGATTCGAGGAACGGTTTTGGAAACATGCGTCTTGCCAGCATTTACATGCGGATTAGAAACGATGTCACTATCCGAGCTGAGGAAGGAAGTAGGATTGAAGAAAACGGAGACACAGGAAGTGGTGGAAGAGAGACTGAGGTGGGCAGGACATGTGGTAAGGATGGGAGATGAAGGGTTAGTGAAACAAGTGTAAGAGATGGATGACACCATGACAAGAAGAAGGGGATGGCCAAGGATTATATATTTTCTTCATTTTTCTGAGAGAAATGCGTCATTTTTTGTACTTGATGCGCTTGACAGCCTGTGTATCTACAACTCAACGTATTTCGATGAGAATAAAATATTTGGAAGTCCACACAAAATTCTATCATCGCCATACAGGATGCCTTAAATGACCATCAGCAATAGCAAAAGGTCGAGTTGATTAATATTTTCCATTTGAATGACTGACAATGTGACGCTTTAGATGATCTATTTATTTTAATACTCAGCATATACTTACGAGCTTTCAAATCAATTTGCTCTGCATGTATATGATCTTAGTAGGCCCCTAGTTTGAGGTATTTTCTATTTTAGAATCATGCAGCTGAGGAGACATGTAAGGGGTTTTCTCATCTCTCAAAGTCATTAATTTTCATTCTGAGAATTGCATTTTATACGTATCCAAAAGTTTTGATCTTTATGGCATTTTTTCGCCTCACACGTAACACACATGAACGGAAGCAAAATCTTCTATCTTCACAGTGAAATCATTTTATTTGTATAAAGCGAATAGGAATAGCTCATAACTAGTGCAATTTTTTGTGCAGTAAAAAGTTGAAAACTGTACATTTGATGATTGTGATGTTTCTGTGATACTAGCAGCCTTGACATATGATAGTTAGCAGTTTTTACCCGAAGATTTATTAAGCAGAACCTTAGATGCTTACAAGTTCTATTTACAGAAACCATTGTGTAGCGGCATTGCAATGAAGAAACAAATGATTTTTGACAATATCGTTGTGAGGCTTCTTTCGACTCTTATACGACTTAAATCAACGATGCAGTTCGGAAATGTGGAACTGAGAAATGCAGCTAATTTGTGGTCGTCTGTCTTAAGTTTCATTTTCAAAGTGTTCATTCTGCACTACTGTTCACTGTAACCTATTCTACAAGCATGTCGTTTTATTCAATCTCGTGTGATACGCACCTCGAAAAGTACCGTTACCTGCATTTCAATGACATTTCGTAGCAGTCCAGTCCTTTTATTGCCATCATTGAGGTCGTTTTGTATTCATTTCAGATGACAAAGCTGATGAATTGGTTCTCAGCTATCAAGAAAAGCTTAGTAAGCTTTTACTGGAATACGATACACTAATGAGAAAGCACAATGATGCAGAAAAGACGATATCACGTATGAGATCAATAATCGAGGGGTTGCAGGCAGATCTGTACAATGAAAAGACCAAGAGAAATGAGAGTGAAATAGATTGCCGAACATTGCAGGAAGCTCTGAATCGTTACACCAGTAAGTCCCATTAGAAAGTTCATCAAGGCATTCAGTTGCTGCACTGGACACTACTACAATTTCCCAATTATTGTTTATGGAAGTAATCGCACGATTATTTCATCGGAGCTTTTGTGTTGATTGACCACCGATAATGATCAATACTTCAATTTATTTCGCCTTACCACTAGTACGTTTACTCCATTCTAAGTAGTACCCACAATAATTTCCAGTTCTCCAGTTTTTATGAATGTCGTGCTTCTACAAAACATTCTTGAATTTTCCATCCTACTCCCAATTTGGGTGGATTCATTAAGTAGGGGAGAACTGGGTGTCGTATGGGCCATATGGAGCTATGGGCAGTTTACTGACATTATTTAGCATTTAATAAGTCTATCAGTGTTTGTCAAAGTGTTCATTTATAGCTCCCATGTTTTCAATAACAGCTTTGAATATTATGTAGGCCTTTAGACTCCGCCAAAAGTCTTTGGCCACCTTAGGCATTTTACTTAATTGACTGTAACTTTCTTCAAAGTTAGAATTACTAAAATATTCTCTCAACTTAACTAAGAAACTACCTTTATAATCCAAATTAATGTATTAAATACAATACAAATAGAACATCGTTGTTATCAAAAACTCAATTTTCAGTATCTGGTAGAGCCAGAGTTTGGCCTTTGCTATAGCACATGCTCATTAGGGAATCCTTGAATGTCATCGAGTCATGTTCAGTGATGAAACTATGGTATCTCAGTTTAACAGTTGTCGCCCACATGTTCGACGCCCACCAGGAGAGCGAAATAATCAAAGGTACGAAATTGCAACCTCAAAGAATCCATCAGATGTGATGATCTGGGGAAGTATTGCAGCTTCAGGACGAGGTGGCCCGTTCTTCCTTCCACAGAATTCAACGATGAGAGCTGCAAACTATTTTGAGATGCTGAAGGATAAATTGCCGGTTGGATGCCACTGTTTGAGACAGACATTTTCCAACAAGACGACGCGGCGTGCCACATGACTAGAACTATGAAGCAGTGGTGAAACACTCAATCATTCAATGTCTGTCACCGTGGCCCGGATCCTCCCCACACCTTGCATGCAATCCCATCGAGGATGCTTAGACACTGTTGAAAAAGAAATTATCAGCGAAGAATGCCACTTCCTTGGCAAATCTCAAAGAATGTATCCGTGATGTATAGGCGCGTGAAATGTTAGTCGAAGACTGCCACACCCTCGTGAACTCTATGCCTGGCAGAATCCAGGCAGTGATAGCTGTCTATGGAGGCCCTACCAGATATTGAAAACGATGTTCTATTTGTATTGTTTTTAATACATTAATTTGGATTATAAAGACAGTTCTTAGTGAAGTTGAGATGATATTTTAGTAATTCTAACTTTAAAGAAAGTTACAGTGAATTAAATAAAATGTTTAAAGGTAACCAAATACTTTTGGCGGGATCTGTATGTTGTAGCAAGAGAGCCTAGTTATTCGTCAAAATTGAAGTAATGTCGGTTAACCACCAATCTAAACCGGTCAGTCAAATATGTTAATCGCTTTTATGTGTAGGGAGCATCTCAAATTTGACTGTTCTGGATCATCATTAAATGTATGTCGCGTTATTGCAACTATTGATGGATGATCCATAATACCCCAGCAGGTGGCCCATAACACCCTGTTCTCCCCTACTTTTTGCTTCATGATGGGAAAGATTTTTAATCAACAACCAGACAAGTTGTTATGCCCAAGATCTTTCGTGCCACCACCAGTGGACACCATGATGCGAGTGAAACAGCTGTAATCAAGTTACCGAACAGTACAGTTCAAACATTGCACGAAGAGCAGCGTCGACAGAGATTGTCAACTGACATGAATACCAAAGATGTGGGAAGTAAATTGGAGGACATATCAAGAGTAATCATATAGGGTAAGGAAACATGATCAAGATGACACCGGACGGAATATCAGAGAATAAAAGATAAAAAATAATACAAAGCCTAAAGCTCTCAACTGTCACCAATTGATAACCAGAGCTGGAAAAATTCCACTGAAATTTTTTAATTCCAATTCCATAATAAGATTCAATTCCGATAATTGCATGTCGCGTATAGTGTCTTAAGATAATGTATCTAACGTTTGTTCGTTTCAATCTAACCCATGTGCCCTTATCCTATCCTCTTTGTTCCTGTGTGCCGTTCCCTGCGTCGTTCCTATGTGCGTTTTCATGCTCATAGTTCATATTTCTAGTGTACCGGTCAGCCTACGGTCATATATGTAACCGGTCAGCCTACGCCATTTTCGTTTCGTAAACGAGATATTCAATATCTCGTGAAAAAAATAAAAGAAAGTTAACGGTCAGCAAAGAATCAAACGCTGAGAGAGAGAGAGAGAGAGAGAGAGATGAGACGCGAATAAATCTATTAATAAACTGACAGGAGAAAGAAATTCACTGTGCGAATAACGTGATTGTTGATGAAAGAAAAAACGACGATAAAAATGATATCATGAAAACTGATTAATTGGTCCATGTTAAAAAAGGAGATTAAAAATTCCGTGATAAGAACGAAATGTGGTCGGGTCGAAAGCAAGCGAGCACAGATTAAAGGAAACTCTTTCAATTTTCAAAGAAAAGTGGTTTTATCGTCAAGTCTCAAAAATTTGTATAAATTAGAGACGATGAGAAATTGACACAACAACAACACATACGACATCTTCAGTAGCTGCTAGAAGAACTCCGGGCTCTCGCGGTGTCACATAACTACAGAAGTAACAACAACAATGACCTGCCAGCGAACAACAACACAGCAGCATATACGGCAGCACATCAGCTAGCGCGATTGAAGATTGACGGTATAAGTGACACTGATATTTATGATATTATTTTGGTATAAGTGAGTCCGATCGAATTGAAGTGAATTCAACATTAAGAAGTGAACTGTAAGTGTAAAGTTTTTCTTTTATCGTTGCGTATCGTATCTATATAACTATAGTCTTAAAAATTAATATTGTTAATTGTTGTGATTGGAAGTTGAATAATAGTTCATGTAATTGAATAATTAATTATTAGAATAACTTGCTGACACTGTCTATATCATGATTTGAACTGACAGGGTTGACGCCCTTTGATGCAGCGTTAATTATCCTCTTTCCAAACCAACTGTTTTTCGTGTGTACAGCAATTAAGTTAGTTTCCAATTTTTTTTGCTTGTCCTATCAAGAACTAAATTCAACAATTGTTTTATTTTGATTAATTATCTTACTTGATAAATAACTAAATAACAGATTGAACAAAGATGATTGTCTTTTCATGGCCTGCTTAATCGCTGAAATAACATTGTTCGGGGCTGTAGGCCCATCGAAGTCATAAAAAACACTCTTTATTCAACAATAGAATAAAGCTACCTCTGTCGATCTATCCCTCTCTAATCTCTGCAATTAACACAACGGCCGAGTACTGTGATTTCAATTTTTGTACAAACAGATTTATCACGGGTATATCGAAAAAGTGGAATTGAGGTTTATCAAGGTCAATTCCAATTCCAATTCCAGTAGATTTTAATATCGTCAATTCCAATTCCGACGAAAAATGGAATTAATTCCGGATCGGAATAAAATTCAATTCCGACTTTTCCAACTCTGCTGATAACTCGACTTAGTTGCGCAAAGAAAATTCCCTTGTCCACAAAGCTTCCATTTGGACATTTTATCAATCATATTTGTGTTTGAAATGTCAACATCATGTCTATTATTTATACTACGCTTTGCCACTCCAGACTTTTCGGACATCCTTCTTCATAATGGCGTTTAGGCGCTCCTTCATCCTTGTCTCTATAGGCCTGACTGCTTCTCCCACATAAGACTATGAACACGTTGACTCGTTACTAGGAATGCGGTATACGGAACCGAGGCAAACTGCAGGATCAGGTCTCTTTTGCACAAGTAAGGAGCGGAGTGTATGTAGCGACAGGTTTCATAGATGTCTACCTGTCTTAAGACAGATACCAGGCACTCTGAAACTCTGAACATGCTGCAATGCATGTTGTTTGCGTTGCAGTGACCTTTTGACTAGGGCCCTGCGAGTCGGTCTTTTGTCAACCTCGAGTCGAGTCGGCCAAAATTTTCATAGATATTTAGAGGCAAAAATGTGTTAAGGCCTACTTAGGCTAATAAAAGCAACAGAGAGAATAAGAAAATCGTTGATGGAGTGAGTGGGTTATCCTTTGTTGAGTATATGTAATTGTGGACATTCGACATACATAATACAAATTTCAAAAAATCCATGCATGCAATCAATTGTTTTTTCAATCAGTTTTTTAAGCTTTGTCTATATTTTGCCTTGTAGGCATTCTCATACGATGATGAAAATCATCCCAGCAGCCATTTATAATAGAATATAATGCTTACTAATTCAAATTATTAATTGAAGTAGTCCTAATGATGATTGATGGCGTTCTCCAATCCGCAAGTGTACAGATGCAATGCTACTGTAACCATTGGATTAATCAGTTCTTAAAAGAACTCAATGTAGCTTTCTCGTGGCAACGAATTAAAATTGATCAGCTTTGGCCAAATATCTGGTAAAAGTGGAAATCTTAAGATTTGTAACACTACTCATTCTTACTGTTAATATACTAATACCATAGATTCCAAACACTGCCGCATACACGTTCAAAACCGACG
Source organism: Prostheceraeus crozeri (assembly GCA_907163375.1). Taxonomy (NCBI): domain Eukaryota; kingdom Metazoa; phylum Platyhelminthes; order Polycladida; family Euryleptidae; genus Prostheceraeus; species Prostheceraeus crozeri. The sequence goes on along the minus strand of CAJQUW010001472.1, from coordinate 29,657 downwards.
TCTAATATACCTTAACGACTACAGATGCTGATAGTGGAAATACAATAGGACGATGGTCATCATAGGTTAAGGAAATTAAAAATGTATATATAAAACAACATGCAACACTCATATGTCTGAGACCTTCCGGGTATAATACTAAGAGATTTTTGATGTTGGGTACGTTTTTTTACATGAAGGGGTCCTACTGATGGATGTCCGCCAAAGAAAGCGTGTAAGAAAGGTGGCATACAAAAATCAGCGGAAAAGAGGAATGGACGAATTACGACCCTTTTCCTCATGAAATTTGCAAAACAGTTTGTCGTTTTTCAATTAGCTTTATATACATTGTATAAGATGGATCACATTCACTACATCACCAAACTTATCCCTTAAAATGTCGAAATGACAATTCGTTTGACTTCGAGAACTTTATTATACTACAGTACTATGACAGCATTATGATGTGACGATTTTCAATGAGAGTTGAATTCAAGGACTTGACGCTGACGTTATTGACTAGCAGATATATGAAGTCGGAGATGTATGTTATGTCGAACGGTTATGAAGTCGGAGATGTATGATATGTCGAACGGTTATGAAGTCGAAGATGTATGTAGGCGAACGGTTATGAAGTCGGAGATGTATGTAGGCGAACGGTTATGAAGTCGAAGATGTATGTAGGCGAACGGTTATGAAGTCGGAGATGTATGTTATGTCGAACGGTTATGAAGTCGGAGATGTATGTTACGTCGAACGGTTATGAAGTCGGAGATGTATGATATGTCGAACGGTTATGAAGTCGGAGATGTATGTAGGCGAACGGTTATGAAGTCGGAGATGTATGTTATGTCGAACGGTTATGAAGTCGGAGATGTATGCTATGTCGAACGGTTATGAAGTCGGAGATGTATGTTATGTCGAACGGTTATGAAGTCGAAGATGTATGTAGGCGAACGGTTATGAAGTCGAAGATGTATGTAGGCGAACGGTTATGAAGTCGAAGATGTATGTTATGTCGAACGGTTATGAAGTCGAAGATGTATGTAGGCGAACGGTTATGAAGTCGGAGATGTGTGTAGGCGAACGGTTATGAAGTCGAAGATGTATGTAGGCGAACAGTTATGAAAACGAAGATGTATGTAGGCGAACGGTTATGAAGTCGGAGATGTATGTAGGCGAACGGTTATGAAGTCGAAGATGTATGTAGGCGAACGGTTATGAAGTCGGAGATGTATGTAGGCGAACGGTTATGAAGTCGAAGATGTATGTTATGTCGAACGGTTATGAAGTCGGAGATGTATGTAGGCGAACGGTTATGAAGTCGAAGATGTATGTAGGCGAACGGTTATGAAGTCGAAGATGTATGTAGGCGAACGGTTATGAAGTCGAAGATGTATGTAGGCGAACGGTTATGAAGTCGGAGATGTATGTAGGCGAACGGTTATGAAGTCGAAGATGTATGTTATGTCGAACGGTTATGAAGTCGAAGATGTATGTAGGCGAACGGTTATGAAGTCGAAGATGTATGTCCCGCGAGGAAATAAGTGGGTATGAATCATACTATGATTTGAGTATGAATTTTTCATGTGTATGAAAAAAGAAATTTTCATACTCAAATCATAGCATGAAAATTTCATACTTTTGCTAAAAAATTAGGTTTTAACACTTTTTGCTTACAGAGCTAGCTGTGTACTTGCGAGCGAACAATTGTGCAATCGCTGCCGTGAACCGCGTCGCAAGACAGGTGAATCAAGAAACTAAAAATCAGTGGCGTACCCGCAAAGAACAGGCAGATTATATCGATGAACAGACAAACGATGAAGACGAAGAAGAGACTATTGTGAATGAGCTTGCTGATTCATCAGTTAAAGAAACTATTTAATTATTTGACGATCGAGCCTAAGTCATTTTTCTTATAGATGATATACTGTGAAGGCTGTAAGGATTATATTTTGCAGTTGTTGTGGACTAAGAATAGTGAAAAAGTTTTGGAAATGCCTACTATTCTAATTCTAGTAATACTTAGTCATGAACCATCACAATGCATGATCTTCTTAATTTTAAACGAAAATTTATTATGCAGCGGTTCTCATTTGTAGCATACATCAATGCCCCTTATGTTTAACCTTAAAGATTGACAGAATGACCTCAGATTTTAACAGCTGAAGCACTATTTCCTTTGCAGCCGCAAACATTGCGTTTCGCCTTCAAGAGCCCATCAGTACGGTTAGAAATGGTTCAAACTAGCCTGTGATATCGAAATGGTCGAGCAAGATAAAGAACGGCGGAACAGATTGATCTGCGTTTATTTATCATGGTTTTGCCGTGCGGCTGATAAATGAGATATCAGTGTCAATGCTTTTGGCTGGGCATAATAGGCGGACATGTCCAGATTTAAAAAATCAAGCTCTGAATAACTTAAGTCACCGACACAGCTTTCTCCCAAAGTATTTCAGATCTTGATTTTTATCAAGTATATGTACAGTCTCCCCCATCTATATGCCCAGCCAGGAGCATTGACACCGGGATCTTTCAATTATCAGCTGCACGTCAAGGACAGGATAAAGAAACGCAGATCAACCTGTTCGACCACTTGGATATCACACGCTATTTTGGGCCTCTCAATCTATACTGATGAGCTCTTGTTGTGCGGAAAACGGTGTCGACGCCTTCTAATGAAACAGGTGTTTCAGCTGTTTAAGGATGTGGTTATTCTTCTATTCTACATGACCAACACTATGATGAACACTATGTAAATAACTTATTCATCATATTCCGCCTACATCGTCATTCTCAGACCTGACAACTTCCCCAGTTGACTTATGGGATGTACTATATTATCTTGTGTTTATACCTTTATATTGTAAACGATTTTCTCTAATTTCTCTTGCTATAGAAAGCCTTCACAGTATTTTGATCACTAGCATTATTCTCTGGACTTGATGAATGTACAGATTTATACTATGTAATTTTGGGAAACATGAACTATCAAAGTCAAACGCATTTTCATTTTAAATGTTATTCCTGGAATAATAGATTAAATTATCATTTGAAGATCAGGATAGTATCCTTGGAAGAAGATCTGTTGGAACAGATCAACTGATCTGTTGTATAGATAGCATTGATGGTTATTTAATGGGAGAAGTGTCATTATTGAGAGGTTTGGATTCAGCAGTAAACTGTTCAAGGTCTGATTTTTTGCATTTAACGTGCAGACTTAAAAATTGTTTCTTAAATAAAGAATTCATCATTATTATTATAAACTCTATCCCTTCGTAGTCATAAACGTAAAGATTTCAATGATCAGCATAGGAAGAAAGGATATACACTGTAGAATGATTTAATACGATTTAGATGATTACATTACGAAAATTCGCGCAGAATTTAGGCATGGAACGAACCACTGCGCGGATGACAAATAGCAGTATGAAATTTTCATACTATGATTTGTGTACAAAAAATATTTCACTTTCATACTATGATCATACCCACTTATTTCCTCGCGGGACTACTATAACACTTATTTTCTACTTGCTCACCATTTGCCCAAACACAATGTGATTCTTCGGTCAGCAGCTCAAGAACATATCTCCACACAATCGTCGATCTGCAAAATTCTTTTCCACAGTTCATCCAAATGCATATGATGACTCTAATGCACCATTTCTTAAACGTGCCCAAAAGAAAAAAGTCACGGCATTGAATCTGGTGGTATCGGAGGCCATTCCAAAGGCTCCCATGACGGCCAATCCAAGATTTAGGAAATTGCTGCTGAAATAATTTACGATGGGTCTGCAGTAGTGCGCTGACATTCCGTCCTGCATGACATTCGGTATATTTTATACAGCATGGAAAGGAAGATTGTACCATGCATTCTCGGTTTCTCGAAAGAAAAATGGCTCCCTCAGAGAAAATGCCTGTTCAAGCAATTAGACTTATTGTAGCAGCTATGGCACCTAAAAAGTCGGTGCAATTTGTGACGATGAATACCTGTTTTTCTTAGCATGAACGAGTGTCCGAATAAACAACATCCATGCCGAAGAATCCGTTTATAGATAATTTGAAAACAAGTACAGGTATTCGTTTTAATTCTTACACCTGTATTTGGGCATTCGCATGTATTCCTTTTATGCCATGAGTAGAATGGTGAAATCGCTGTCTTTCAACATGCAATGAAGATCGCAGCACGACTGCTCTGGATGTGAATATTTTTCCATTGAAATGGTTAGGCCTACATGCACCTAAATGGCGACAAAAGCATTCATCCTACGTGCTCTTGCATTTGATACCTCGTGGAATTACATGTATATGCAACTTTTTGTGCATTGGTTGAGTGAATGATCAAAATTATTTTCTGAAACAATACAGGTTTCGATCTGATGTGTCGAGATGAATACTACGTATTACCTATTATACTATTCATATTCGTAGATAGCGTCTATGTGGTCAATGAATGGATGACATCCAGAATACACCACCAGACTGTGGTCTCCGTGGCACAGTGCTTAAGTGCTTGTCCTAGCGATCTTTTGGTCCAGAGGTCGAGCCCCGAAGTTGTCATTGGAAGTCGGCAGGAAGGGCATCCGGACTAAAAGTACTACAACGCTCCATAAGTCTAACTATGTCAGCACCGTCCAAGCCCCAAGTATGGGGAGTAGTGACGTAAAAGCTTCATTTTCATTTTTTTCATCCAGAATACACCAGTGTTAGGGGCTAGAGATGACTACATTTTTAGTTCAGTCATATAAAAGGAGGCCCCACAAATGGATCACATCGTTCATTCTAAGATTTTACCTCTGAAATTAACATACAGTATGACTCAGCAAGTTTGCATCAAGCCTGAAATTTGCGAATTTTGAGTGTATAACCATTTCAAATCAATATAAAAGCAAACACACCTCGTGATTATTTAGAATACATTGTATAGGATAAGAAAACATGAAAGTAGAAGCTTTCTAAGTTACCAATATTAAGTGTGTCCACCACGGTTAGCGATCATTGAAGCTATTCGTCTTGCTACATTTTCAACCAAAGGCGTGCACATTTCTTGAGTTGCTCCATTTCGATTCCATATTTTTATAAATGAAGATGCTATTTCGCTGCGAGAATGAGATTTGCAATCTCTGAGTCTGTGTTCCACAATGCCCCTTAAATTCTCAATTGGGTTGGAGAATCGTGGGATTGAGCAGGACAGCTCAGAACGTTGAGGCTATGCATATCGAGACAAGCTATGGTTCTTCGTGAGTTATGAGAGGGAGCATTGTCCAGCTGAAGAACACTTGAGGCACCTGGAAACCATTCAAGCATTTGTTGAGTCACTTTTGGGTTTTTCTCAGACAATTGACGAATATGGCGAATGTCTCTTTCGTCGAATTTCTTGTTCTGTCCTCCGCAATTCTCATAATTTGCGGTGAAGTCACCAGTTGCACTCTACTGTTTGAGGACTCGTTGAGCGGGTGACTGGTTTATTCCTACAGCTTCGGCAACTTGTCTTTGTAGTTTAGAAGTATGGTCAGCCAGGATAGCTCGTATTTATTTAAGGTCCGTCATCACGTCGCTATACTGTCGGAATAGGCCTGCCCATTTCAAATGAGTAGAATTCCAAATTCTATTTATTCTAGATATCTTCGGAAAGTAATGCCTATTTCAAGTAACAGGATATTCAAAGTTTGTTGACTATAGTATCTATGTACATGTAACATAATGAAAGTAATCCGCCTATTGATGGTTAACATACAGAGCAGCAGTGGAGAGATTTACGGAGTCATAGCTATATTTTGATGCTTGATGAAACTCGCTGAGCCATGCTGTATACATGTATGTATGTACATGAGAGTATTTAATTCAGGTGGGTGGGGTGAAAATGATTGAAAAATGCATTATTGACATCCGCAAAAATGATGCACGAATTTTTCAAAATTTAAGAATCCAACCACTGATTTCAATGTCATATTCAACTAATCTTATTCAGTTAGAATCGTGCGTCGAATTGTTTTTTACATACATGCATGATATAATCATTTCAATGATATAACTACAAAATAAATATTTTGAATTACAATACAATGTCACCTATTCGATGTTTGTGCCTGTTATTTTGATTTATCAAAATTAGAATAGATTTTCTAGAAAATCCAGTGGAAATACTGTATTAAGTCACCCCGTTCTGCGTACGGTGCATGAAGCTTTATTTCGTAATAAACATGATTCCTACTTGCATAATGTAAGTCCTACTTGCAACCTTGACATATTTAGGAAGCTCTGTAAATTTCTTATATTCCTGGCAGGACAAGGCGAGCTACTTAGCGCCTTAGTCGGGGAACTTCGTCGGCATGGTGATCGATGCTGTTGATATTCAACCATTTCATTCAAATTGTACCCAGTGATGGATAAGTTTATCGACCGACTATGTGAAAATGCAACAAGCACACACATGAGGCTTCTTTTAGAAACGTTGAGGGACTCAAGGGAACGTGCAGTAGCCTACATAGCACACATTTGTATGAAAATATAGGAATTTCCCGCTCTATCGATGTCTTTGTGATGACAGAGAACGTTGACAATAGACCTGCGAAATACAGATCATGGGAAACGTTATGTGCTCATTCTGTGCATGTTTTGACTGAAGAATTATTTGATTGTCATTCATTCCTAATGTTTGTTTTGCTCTGAACGTTGATGATTTGATTTTGACTTTACAGATATTCCCAAGAAGGATTCAGGTGTGCAATGTTCTCCTCCTCCTCCTCCTCCTCAGTCTTGTAAGTTGAATTTCTGCTGAAATTGTTTTACTTAACATTCAGTCTAGATAGAATTTCATAGAAACATCATCGAAAGGAACGTGAGCACGGGTTAAATCTGCACTCAAATTCTCATTGATATTTCAAAAGTAAAGGAATTTTACAGCTAATAAATTCAAATATCTGTCTCTCACGAAGCTGGATTCAGGGAACTAAACTTATGTGTTAACAGATAGATTCATGACGAAGACAGACATTAATAGGACTTTATTTGTTACAAAACAAACATGTGTTAACTTGTCATTCACTAACTTTTCAATCATTTGTGAATACATCGACACTGAAGCTCCAAATTGATAATTACAGACTGAGATAAATGCTGTTCGTTCCTCTGAACTGAAACGCGATATCGATAACGAACAAATTTATTACTAGTTATAAAGTTCTTTGAAATCTGAAGTTCTCAGAATGAACTGCTTGAACATGACGGAGTTTAAAAGGTAAATTTGTAGCTTAGATGTCTCCTACTGACATTCTACGATAACCAAATTCTATTTAGAACAACGCAGACTCATCCTCCTTGACGGGAATGATAAAAAAGATGAAATCCGACAAAACAAGTTAAATCTGAAAGAAATGAAAACAAAAATTATTCAATATTTTTCCATTTCGATGACTTTTGATTGTCATTTTCATTGGATTTCAATCATTTGAATGCGGAGAATCCGTTTTTGAAAGATTTTCTTTTAATAAATGAATTGTAGACAGAAAAGATGAATAAGAGAAGAAATGAATGGAAAAGACGTTCACAGGACGATCAGCAGTTGTCAATTCTCCGTTTCCAAACAGTGAAAAATGATTCGATTAACAGAACGGAACCTTCAACTGATTTTCCTTCCAAACAACTTCTTTGCGTGAAATTCTTTCATTTTCTCTTCTTTGCAGTTGGATTCTATCTGTGGGACGAAACGGACGCAGGGAAAGGAGGTTTCCAGGACTTCCAACTGCCACAGACGCCGACAGTCGGCGATGTACGAAATGCTGTGGCGGAGCTGTGTGGGAGACGTCCGGAGAATACAAAGATTCAACGGGAGACGGCGAAGTCGAAGGTTGGAGAGAAATGCTTATTCGGGGTGAGGAAGGAAGGAAGAGGAGGCTATTACACAACAGCTGATGGAAAGGAAGAATTTTCACTGCAGCAGGTGAAGGATTGGAAGTTTGAAACTCTAGAAAACGATGCGGAACTTCTTCTCCTTCCTCCGGGACACTGTCTGTGGCTCCAAATCCTTCCCCGATGAAAATTCAACAATAACTTCAAATTTCCTTCCATTTTGCATTTGTCATCTTTTCCCTTTCATTTCCCAATAAATTGTTTTCCTCATTGAAGATTTTCATCAAAAATTTAGAAATGTCGTCGATTTTTGGAAATTCAATGAAAATAACTTTTGGTTTCCATTTTGCAAATAAATGACCACCGACAAGAATTCTTGAATGAAAAAGATGAGAAAGTACTTTCCGATTCATTTTCACATCAAATCAGTTTCATATTTCTTTCCATCCAATTGTCTATCATCAAAACATTTTCTACTCTCACAAACACGTGGCGATGAAAAGCGTTACAAAGTGAATGAATGATATCTGTGAAAGATTTTGATCATCATTGATTTTTTTGAATTCAAAATGAATTACATAGTTGATCACAGAATGGACACATCAGGGATAGATATCTTCATCTGCACTATACGATGAATAAGCATGCGCACATAGTAATCGTAGATATCTATAATTTTGAATCCATCACCGCTCTTGTGGAAACATTCCCTCGAGGAAGTATAGTCATCGATCATGAACCGAAAAATTCAAATGAAAAGTAATAAATAGTCACCTGTAAAATTCCTGATTGTAAAGCCTTTTAAAACTCGTCTTTTACTTTCATTTATTTAACCTTTTCACTACGGCTGGCATACCAGGTATGCCATGCAAATCATTCCGCCAGCAGCGGTAAGGTTTTCCCCATCACGCGCACATTTTACGATTGTCTATTGAACTGACAACGAAGTCATTGCTCTATAATAAGGTTAATTTTGCCTGTCGAGGTATGTTTTGTTGCAAATAACTAAACACTAAACATGAGGTTAAGTTAGTGAATAAAACTGCAATTTATGAAAATCTTCTAAAAATATTAAAACAAACTCGATCTTACATAATCATTAACAAACTAAACTCTTATTCATTATTGGTAGCAGTTAATAACAATCACAAGCTAATCGAGTGAAAAAGTTGGAAGCACTTTCCAGTTGAGCACAGTCCAGGTTTTCCCGCACAGGTAGTGCATTGGAACCGTGACATCTTTCGAAGACCATTTTTAAAAACAGATTCTGCATCTCTTCTGGGGCTTTGAGCTCAAATCAGTAGCTGGAATCTTTTCCATACAATGCTCCTGGCTATTTGCAAGCGACATTCGCGCTCCAGAGTTGTTTGCTTGTTGAGATTCTCCGCTAGTTTCAATCAGTCGACGACGGTTAGGTTTTCGTTTGCGAGCAGAGCCAGTTTCAAGTACGAGATATTCGATGACTTTGTCTGTGTAGCGTAGAAAAGTGAGTGAGCCACCGTACCTTTGATTAAGAACAAAGGAATTTCTGACCAATATATGAATTTGGTAAATAGCGTATTTGGTAAACCACTTGTATGTTTTTCGTGTGGGGGAATATGGTTCCAGGCATCTGTCTGCGAGATCTACCTCGCCCATTTTTTTATTGTAGAGCAAAACTGAGTTGGGTTTGCTGACAGGAGTTGAAACTCTATCCTTTGAGCGGGACACAACTTCCGTGGTACCAGCGTGGGAAAAAGAATCTATCATGTAGATCAGTTTTTTCCGCTTGCTTTTTTGTCATCATATCGACTGATTAGTACGTCACCCTTGCGCATAAAAAGACATTGCTGCGCTTGAAAATTGCGATTGCGTAATTGAGGCGGTGGGCCTCTGTTGCTGCGGATGGTTCCAGTAAGTAACGTATCATATTCCAAGAGATATTCGGCGAGAGCACATGAAGAAAACCAATTGTCGAGGAAAATGTGATATCCCAAATCAAAGAGCGGACGAGAAAGTTGAACAACAACTTGTTCGGACTTCTTCAATGAGCAGTTTATTTCATCATCCTAAGTGTTTTTTCCAGAATACAGAAGAAAATTCCAAACGTATCCAGTACTCGCCTCAGACAAGACAAAAGTTTTCAAACCGTAGCGGGCGCGCTTATTTGGCACATATTGCCGAAAGTGCAATCTACCTTTGAATAAAAGCACAGTCTCATCAACAGAAATTTCACGTTCAGGCAAGTAGTTATTCATACAAATATCACGAACCCTATCACAAAAAGGCAGAATTTTATCTTCACTCTTTGAATCAGTAGAAAGCGAGTTGTAGGATGCAAAGCGAACAAATTTAGTTACCCAAGCAACACAAAACGTGTAGGGAACGTGGCCGCAACGTTCCGAACGTGTCCGAACGTGGCCGGGGATTCATCACGTGTTGACAACGTGTGTGACACGTTGTCAAAACACGCAATTTTTTGGTGAATTCGTGACGTGAAGGCCACGTGTGTGACACGTTGTCAAAACACGCAATTTTTTGGTGAATTCGTGACGTGATGGCCACGTGTTTGACACGTTGTCAAAACACGCAATTTTTTGGTGAATTCGTGACGTGATGGCCACGTGTGTGACACGTTGTCAAAACACACCATTTTTGGTGAATTCGCAACACGTCTCGCACGTGTCGTGCACTTGCTATTAACGCAATTTTTTAAGAAAGTGCCCAGCAAACATATGACGTCATAGTGTCGTCCTATATTGATGTCACGTACCATTAGACGTCTATATGACCAGAGCGGGATGTCACTGACCTCACATCAAAGACGTCAGAATGACCGCCCATGTACATCCGCATGACCAAACACATGATCAACGAGCCACAATTGCGATGAATTAAGAAATTATGACGTTCCCGCTATGATGAATCATTTCCACTTTAATTGCACTAACTTTCAGACTAACTTTCTTCATTTCCAATCTCTTTTATCTCGCTCATTCCATCACTTTGTCTCTCTCCTCGCTTCTCTTGATACTTTTTCTCTGTCATAATTTCTCTTCCTTTTTCCTCCTCATTTTTCTTCTCTCTCAGTATTTCTCGTCTTTTCTTTCTCTCTCTCTCTCCTCTCTTGATTTCTCCTCATTTTCTTCCTTCTCTTCTCTGTCTCCTCATTTCTCACCGTTATCTTCCTCTTCTTCTTCTCTTTCCTCATCACTCCTTTTTCTACTTCTATTTCTTATTCCTTGATAAATTCCCTTCAATTCTCATCTTTATCTTCCTCGATCCTTCATTTCTTTTCTCGCCTCACGTCTCTGAATCTAGCTTTCCTTCATCTCTCTCTCTCTCTCATGATTTGTTTTTGAATTGATGTTTATCTTCGAAAGTAAGATTCATCATTAATTTCTACCCATGCATCTCTTATATTAATAGGATTCATACTTGGCATCTGAAGAATCACAATTTTGCGACTGCATTTGGAATATATTATAATTACAACATTTTGATATTATCATACAATAAGGCTTTTTATGGCTGTGCTAATTTGATGCATGGACTGAGCTATTTCGATGGTTTACGCAGCATTAAGATAAAGCGGTCATTGCATGCCCATCGCATTTCATTTCCGAATAGAGGAGAACTGCGCACAGATTATTTCCCCACTCCCGCCTGAGCGACTGACCTTCAATCGACGCGCGCGTCCCCATTGATAATCACATGACAGCGAGAAAGGAAACGTGCAAACGGTCTTCATTTCATTCCTGGCTACTCTGCGCATCGAACGTGATTCATATCTAACATTGCGGTTTTAGTGAAACGTCTACGACTTAGACCAAATTTTCTTGAACGACGCCTTAATCACCGTCTTTTATTTGGACATTTAGAGGAACTCAAATCCGCGAACCACATTCGACCTCCACAATCAATTTACAGATCATTTATTTTGTATTTTCAAGTCACCGAAGCTTTTGTCGTCTTACAAAATATATTGTGATTTGGTTCACCTCATTTAGTGACTTGACTTTATCTCCTACATTCGTCGCTGAAAACCAGGGCTTTGAGTGTCATCTCGTGAGAGACAAGACAATAGTTTGATGCATTCTGACAACCAAATGTTTTTGGATGATTAACATCATCAATTGCCAGAGCTGCAGGTGAGATGTTTATGCTCCTTTCATTGCCTAATTTGAAGTGAATTAACTGCATTATGCTGTATATTAGTTATATTTTCACGAAATCATTTGATTTAAATTTTGAAGCTTCATGAAATCGCAAAAATAAAAGAAATATGATTTTGTTGTCAATAAAACGATAGCGTCATCTGATATCAATTAATTTGTTGCAAATTTCTTCGCTCTTGAATTCTATCCGAGTAAGATAGCTTCCTCAAGCTTAAGATAATTTATCATAATTAGAAGCTGACATTCTCCGAATGTTTTGTAATCTTGGAATGTGATAAATTACATTGATCACCAGTCGCGGGAATAATTTAATAATTATTGCTGAGACTACTCTTATATATACGTGCGTGTACACAATTCTTAATATTTTTGGACTTTTATGCATGCAGTATGTTATGATTATGTGTGCATCTATTTGTGTGCATATATGTGTGCATCTACGGCCACAAGAATCAATACTGAAAGTATGAATGGATTTAACCAAATCAATTCAGCGAGTTCGTCCATATGGCGAGGGAGACTCTTTTGATCACTGTGTAGGCCTGGACTTGTTTCTGAGAGGTGAGTGATTTCTTGCACATTTTTGTCACTGTCTCCGAATGTTATGGTTTTGCAGTGATGCTATAATAAGCTGCAAATCCTTGGAACATTTCGTGGCAGTATGACGTAGAACAACAATGTTTTTTTATTTTTTATGTAAATGTTAAATGTTTGCAGGGCTAAAAATTGGTGATCGCGAATAAAGCTATAATTGTAAACTGTAATTAGTAGTTTTATAATGCGAATTAGAAAGTGACAAGGTTGATGAGAAGTGTAGAATTCATTTTTGATTGAGGATAAATGTTTAACAGGTATTCTATATTCACTAATTTGATAACTTCGACAGAAATGAGAGGCACTATGTACATTGAATAATTTCATAATTGACCTAATGGGGTAGAAATAAGAGATAGTAATAAAATGTAAGCCTGTAGGGGGCTAGTGCTAAATTTGACTAACGTGGCTTTTTGACGTGCTCCGCACGTGAGGAAAACATTTTGAACGTGATAACTGAACGTGGTATGCACTTTCCTACCACGTGTTTAGAACGTGCTCTGACGCGACACTTTCGACGTGTCGGACACGTTCATGAGACACGTGCGCCGCACGTGTAGAACACTTTCATGGTTGCTTGGGTATTGAGAAAAATCGGTATCGTGGCAAGCACTCCATTCGTTCAAAGAAAGGACTGAAGTATTTTTCGTCTTTGCTCCAGTAACGGCCCAGTGTGAAAGCCAAAGTCGGCCAGAAGTCGGTCTGACTTCCGCCGGTTGGCATAATTTTTTAATTTCGAAATCTTGTACTTTTTGAGTAAAGAAATCATGATAAAACAAAGTAAATGATGCTTACAGTTGAATCTAGACAGTTTGTGATTGATCGTTTATCAGTGTATAGATTTTTATTATGTTGGCAAAAGTTGGCATGCCAAGCTGGCGCATAAGTTGGCAACCGAAATTGGTCCCACTTCCCTCAGAGTTCTGCTTACTTCTGTGTTGTCGTTGGTTTGGTATTATATATTTTTACCTCTTTATGAATTGTTTCCATTGTATATATGCAAATAAGGTGGAGAAGTAGGGCCTAATGCATTCTTTCACCACAATTGGAATAATTTTCAATTACGATTATGTGATGCATTGATTAAACTTTCAGAATAAATTATTTGCATATCACCTAAGCCTACCGGAGTTCCGGTACTATTTTTAACAAATGCATCATTTTGGTCTCTTCGGGTACCAGTTGGGCCTACTTCAATTATTAAGTGCTATCGATATCAGTAAGCCCTAATTAGGCCTAATTTTTATTGCGTTATTAGGATCTTTTTAATTCATATTTAACAATAATTTGTAGACCTGCATTTATGGATAATATTCATTACCATTGATATTGATCATATTGATTTTGTGTTACCGATGTTTCCTAATAATTCGTCATAATCGCCTTCGAATTTCAAAAGTAAGGCAAAGAGCCTGAGGACTCGTCACTCCGCCCACTAATACAGGAAGCAAAAACAACCAAGTGTTGCAAGCGAAGACCGATTTCTTGAAAAGATTTTTCTCAATTCACTTGCTATCAAGGACAAATGTTTCCTTATAATTCGTTATAATCGCTATCGAAGTCAAAAAACTAGCATGTACGGGACTATAGATGCACTTCTATTATGGCCTCCGCAATTGTGAGCATCGTCTACGAGCGTGTGCGCGCAAGGCACAGAAAACTTAAATGGTCGGAGAGTTATCAACAAAAACATTGCATTGTTTCATTATGCAAGCTGGAAAAGAAACAAAAAGAGACTGGATCTTATACAGGAAAGTGGTGTTCTTGACTTTATTTCGGTGTTATTCGTTCTAATAATGCTCATACACTGATAAACTTTTTACAGCCGCTTGTCAGTCTCTGACCACGTACCTCAGTTCTATTCGCTGCTCCGCCTTCGGATCATGTGATGTAGCATATTACACTTTATAATGGAAAATGCAGGCTTTATAATCCTGACATTGTGGTGAATTAAATTTTTTTGCATTATTTTAAAAATTGTGGTCGTACTATCGAAATCAAGTAGGCCTTTCATCGTCACAAGTTGTCCATTTAGATCAGAAGGCAAGTACAGGAACAATATAAGTAGGGGAGATTGGGGACCTATGAGCATAGGGGACCAAAGTGCATCTGCCAGTTCGACGTGATAAAGACCGAATTCGAACTTCTTCTTCTAGTTGAGTAATTCTCTGATCAAACATGACTTTCAACGGAAAAATCAAGATTTATCTCAAAATATTTTATTTGGTAGGTCTTGAAATACATTTAATGCAGTCGAAAGTAAATTTTTGAGTCTCCGTTGTTTATTTTTTCTAAATTTCATTCGTCAACATTGTGCCTAGAATAACAATAATTTCTAACATTTAAGGCATCTAGAATTGCTTCATAATTCGGGGATGGCATCTGTATACCCACCCGCTTGGCAAGCTCACGTTAGTTTACGTAAAACATATGTTACGATAAGTTACACTTCTCACGCAATTTTTGTGTAAAAATTGGCACAAAAATTTGCGTAGTTCTCACGTAAAATCTGACGCGATCCTTACGTAAGTCTCACCTGTGTCATTTTACGTTATTATAAGTTACGAAATTTACGCACATAAACGTTTTTTCTTTAATTCCTATTTACTTTCATAATAATTTTCAATTATCCATTAAACACGACAACTGTCATGCAACCCCATTCATTAAATCCATAAGAAGATCAAATATGGTAAAATGTTGATTTATTCACTCAATAATTGAAAAACAATTAAATTAGTTCATAAACTGACTCAAATAAGTTTGCGTTGGGAGTTTATTGTACACCGTTGTCAGAGGTTTCCCGACCGAATAGTTCCAAGAAGAAGGTTGATTTGTAATTCCCGTATGAGCTACAGCTGATGATAGCGACCTGAAAACGACAAGTTACGGGAGTTAGGGCGATTACGGGGGGAGGATTTAAAGAAACGAGTACGTAATCGCAAAATATGTGATTACTATACATGTATGAAAACAACCTAAGTCCATTTAGTTCGTTTCAAACAATATCTTTAGATCTATCACTAACATAATAAATACTACGTTAGATAGCAATACTTGATATTATGATTTCCAGTTCTATTTTTACTTTCGCATAAGAATATTATCCACGTGAAGAGAACTACCAAATTCGTAAATAAGTTAAGAATAAATCTGTTTTGCGCAGCATCATTTCACGAAAGAACTGAACATATCATTATTGTTCTACCATTCTTCAAAAAGCCGTTCTCGGGAACATAGTGAAAGTAAAGCGACCAATAGTCATATTCATAATATACTGGTTCCAGAAATTAAAGCACGATTCGATAGCTGTATAGTGCTATATTTTTCATCCCAATGCTTTATCTAAAATCCTTTTTTAACATAATACATGTATGATGGCATATAATTGAATTCTAATAAAGCATAGCATAACCGCATTGTTATATTTCATGGTTGCCAGATGATTTGATTTGAAGAGAAATACCATATGAATCACATTTTCAAAGTTGTCTATGATCGCCGTGCTATATTTTTCATCACCGCACTATATTTTTCATCTGAAAAATATAGCACTCCGATATCATGCTTTAAGACAGATATATTACTTTAAATCTCGTGCTTTGAAAAAAATAGCACGAGGACCTTCGGTCCTCGTGCTATATTTTTCAAACCACTCGATTTAAAGTACTATATCTATCACTTGGAAATGTAAATTCATATACCTATGTATCATATTGAATAATTGCCTATAAAGAAGCTTATCTACTTAAATGAAGGAAATCGAGACGCGCATACATAAGTCTCGAACATAGAATAACGTCTATTAGGAAACTACTTTCACGTACAGTATTAGGATAAGTATCAGTACTAACTTACTTTCCAAAACTGTCCATAATTTCAGTTGATTGAATTATTGTAATAGGCTTGCCAGCATCGTAACAGTCCATCGATAATTTAGTTCATACTGCCACTAATCTCCAATTACATTGATATTTGCTGAAAAATAGATTACAGGTGTCATTGTCTCATCAAAAGTTTGTGACTTTGTACCAACATGAACGTTTTTGAAATATATGAACAATCTTTGAACAAAGCAAAGCAATCAAATTATCAAATGATAACAGAATATAATTGATCAACTTTCATTCACCGTGAAATTTATGAATAAGCAACTTTGGACAATGAAAACAATGTTAAACATGGTACATAATATGACAGCAGATACGAGTTGGTGAATAATCTAGAAAATCAAGACTCACATTTCCACACTACTTAACATGATAGCAGGTTATAATTAATTAGCTAGTTGAGGTGGCCGAGATCCCCTCCCTGATCTAGTCATTTAATTGATCCAAAAAACTTAGTTCCCATTCCGAATAGATTTAAAAAATAATAAGTGCAATACTTCTCATAGTAACTTTTTCAATGTTACTTTAACTTATACATGTATTTTTTATATGTTTTATTATGAAGCGTTTTTCTGCCAATATCATCAAAAAGTGTACTTAGTCAATACTTTTATTTTTTTTTCTAAATGTGTTTATTTCTCGCTGCTTAATTTTATTGATTATATCTATCTAATTGTATGTGTATTTGACGTGATCGATGGTATCGAAACGTGTGGCAGGGTCATTTCATATTTCAAGCGGACATGACCTCTGCAATTTCAATTTGGTTTTTATCGTACGCACGTAAATATGCTTCTGTATCCTAACCAAAATACAATGAAACTTGTTAAAAAGCTCAATTTTCCCTGACGATGACCTGATTTCATCCAATAGTATTTGATAGTACATGTACTGGTACTGTACATGTACTTTATGCTTCAGTTATGTAATGGAATATGCATTTAAGTTCTTTTTGATGTATATGTATGTATATCAGACATTCCCATTGACAGTTAGGATAAAACTTATAATTTCTTTTAAGAAATCTTTTTATCATCACCGATGGCCATTTTTATTTCTTTATTGCGTTTTTTAACGAATCTCCAGATCCAAGGAAAAGTTGGTGAAAACTCCATAAGACTTCTATCCCCCCACCCCGTCAAAACTATTAAATGTTTAGAGCTCAACTTGTACTTGTTTGAACAAATAATGCTATAAATTTCATGTCATGATTTTTTAATATCACTAAAACGAGCTTTTTAGATAAGTCACTTCTTGCAGAAAGTTCCTCCTTCACTCAAGAACACTGTAATAAAAGAAAAAAACACATGAGAACACCTCCCCATAAGAAAAAATCACATGGCATGAGCTCAGGAGATCGAGGACTCCAATCAATCGGACCCCCTCTTCCGATCCATCTGTCAATAAAATGACTGTCTAAAGCAGTGATTCTTAACCGGGGGCCATGTGGCTCCCTGGAGAGGAATTCAACATGCCAGGGCAGGAATGACGTACATAAGGAGGATTTGGGGAGGAAGGAGGTTCGAAGGAGTATTTGAGATGAACAGGATTTGTTGATTCACCTTCACGTGTGAGTTATCGTCAGTATTCGTTAATCGCTTCCAATATTCAAGATGTTAATTATGCAGCTACTGTTTAATAGCTATTGCGACCACAGATTTAGAAGCTACCAATATATCTCTGTGTACGAGTGTTCCATTCGAATTATTTTAATTAGGGGAAATTCAACTACGCGGCTATAGATCATCACCTGGACGTTTTTGTCTGTGGCCTGCTCAGTTGCACCGACAAGATAGACTAGAAGATAGTATTCTGGTCAGAGAGAGCTAATGAAGCGAGGCGTCACATTTCCATTCATAAATTAAGGTCAAATGGTATGGCACCCCATGCAGTTGAAAAGCACCCAAAATTATCAGCCAATGCCCACACGCTACTACTTCCTTTTCCAACATCGTACCTGGTCGAGTTCGGTGTCTCGGCGGTATCAGATTTGATACCCAGGAAGAGAAATCGACTCAGCATCAGCGTGCGCAGTGATTTGAGATTGAAACTCACGAATTTGACACCTCAAATTCAGGAATTGTGCGGCAAGTATCAGGCTCAATGCAGTCATTAGTTTTTTGATGGATTTCTAGTAACACTTCCCATTTGCATGTAGGCCTACTTAGATTCTTCGTGATAGGCTGCCTGAAGTCTGCATTTGAAAATGTTTGTTACTGCTATATTTGACTTCTTTTTTTAACTTGAATAGTGGCCTACTAGTTTAGAGGGAGGAATTAAACATACTTTCAACTGTTAAGGAGGAATCCGAGCAAAAAAGGTTAAGAACCACTGGTCTAAAGAATTGCGAACTGTTAGCGCATGATGTGCAGGCGCACCATCTTGCACAAACCATTTGTTTCCGTCGTTCAGCGAGAAAACGTAATCTTTCAGGAGACGTAAATAATTCAGCCGCATTTACGTTTTCATTTTCATTGAAGAATACTGGACCGACTACTCCATGCGAAGATAAACCAGCCCAAACCATAACTCCTTTGGAATTATGGAATTAAATGCATGATCAACAGTGAAAGGAGGGTTATCAATCGACCAAAGCACACAACTGTGGCGATTGACGTATCCACTCAAAGTAAATTTAGACTATCTGTGCATATGACATTGTCCACGAAGTAAGGACCATCATTTTTTCGGAGTGTATCGCAAGTTTCAAGACGTCGATCAAAATCATCCTCTGAAAAGTTCATGAATCAGCCGTGGAATATACGGTTTGGCCTTCACTTCATGGAGCAATCTCTGAACAGTTGAGCGACTGATTTCTGTAACGGAAGACAATCGGCGAGTTGACATGGGAATCATTTGGTTGTCATTAAGTTGTTGAAGAACTCTCTTTTCGTTTTCTTCACAACGAACAGATCTTGGCCTACCAGGAATGTCTTTTCGAAGCACATGAGCGAGTTAGGAGGACAATTGGAGCAAAAGAAGTCATCACACTAGAGTGGTTGAAGGGAGAGATCCTGGGAATTCGTTAAAATCGTCGATTTTGACCATCATTTCTCTAAGACAATAGTGAGAATTTAATACTTGGATTACTATTTGGGCCAAATCGTTCCCGATCTTAGTTACAGACACTATGATGAGGTGACAAGCCAATTAGGAGGACAATTGGAGCAGAAGAGGTCATCACATTAGAGTGGTTGACGAGAGAGATCCTGGGAATTCGTTAAAATCGCAGGTCGATTTTGACCATCATTTCTCTAAGACAATAGTGAGAATTTAATACTTGGATTACTATTTGGGCCAAACCGTTCCCGATCTTAGTTACAGACACTATGATGAGGTGACAAGCCAATTAGGAGGACAATTGGAGCAAAAGAAGTCATCACATTAGAGTGGTTGAAGGGAGAGATCCTGGGAATTCGTTAAAATCGTCGATTTTGACCATCATTTCTCTAAGACAATAGTGAGAATTTAATACTTGGATTACTATTTGGGCCAAATCGTTCCCGATCTTAGTTACAGACACTATGATGAGGTGACAAGCCAATTAGGAGGACAATTGGAGCAGAAGAAGTCATCACATTAGAGTGGTTGACGAGAGAGATCCTGGGAATTCGTTAAAATCGTCGATTTTGACCATCATTTCTCTAAGACAATAGTGAGAATTTAATACTTGGATTACTATTTGGGCCAAATCGTTCCCGATCTTAGTTACAGATAGTATGATGAGGTGACAAGCCAATTAGGAGGACAATTGGAGCAAAAGAAGTCATCACATTAGAGTGGTTGAAGGGAGAGATCCTGGGAATTCGTTAAAATCGTCGATTTTGACCATCATTTCTCTAAGACAATAGTGAGAATTTAATACTTGGATTCTACTATTTGGGCCAAATCGTTCCCGATCTTAGTTACAGATAGTATGATGAGGTGACAAGCCAATTAGGAGGACAATTGGAGCAGAAGTCCTCAATTAGAGTGATTGAAGGGAGAGATCCAGTGAATTCGTTGAAAATTGGAAGGGTAATGATGTAAGAAAATATGAAGGGTAGAGCTGAGGAAAGAAAATACCTAGGAGAAGAAATAGATGCAAGAAAATAGGAGGGGTAAAACTGAGGTAATAATATCAGGATGTAGGTATTTTTTCAGTGTCTCATAATAAATTAATGGATAGAGTATACACTTAGGTACTTACGAAATGTGTTCTGCATCTTATTTAATTATTCAAGTAGATTTGTAATCCTTTATTCCGTTTAGAAGTAATTATCTAATTAATGTACTTACGCTTATTACCAAAAAATAGGAAAATTGTAGGTTTACTTGAATATCGGAGATCTTAACCACAATATCACCAAGTAGGCCTGTACCGTACCGTTCAAAATTGTTTTACTCCACAGCTTACAATAGACAAGCATTGGAGGTTATGCCTAGGATGGTTACGTACGAATACTTAATTAATTACCGTACCTAGACCTATAGCATATTTATGTCAACATATCTAGGTTATTACCAAGAAAATCAAGATTACTGTAGAACACTCTCCTCAACATCTTATATAAAAATGATTATCTACTTGTAGTGACGGTCCTTCAAACTTTTTAAAATTACTTTTATTAGACTTTTGCTATACTGACAGCAACATGCTGACAATCTGGAACATTTTATTGCTGTCATCGAAGTTGTCAGAACCATATGGATTTAGTAATATGATAGGGTATTGGCCCAAAATGAAATTCCAGTGTTTTGAAATAGATCCTAAACTATCTCAAATAGTATCCTATAGAACCCATGTAATCATTTTTAAACCCTTAGAAGATGCATTGCTCATACAAATAATGTTCATGAATATTTGCAGTGTTGTAGTCGCAAAATCAATGGTGGGACAACGGTAAAATTACGGAGCGTTTCATGACATTTTTCTTCTATACGACTCATATATACGGTCACATCTTCGTGGTGGGGGTACGGCAAACTCAAAACATTTCATTGGGTGTACGCTGTACTGCCACGTACCCCCTCCACTACACTGAATATTTGTGAAATACATGAGATCTCAAGTCTCTTATTAATGTAGGATCGTCTCGTCACTAATACTTACAACCGCCTGATCACGTTAAGTAAGTCTCCTTTTTCTAATATAGAAAATGTTTGAAGATTTCTGCAATAAAACCATAGGCACTCATTTTGAAACTGAATCAATTCGCCATCTACATAACAATTCCTTTAGGGAGATACTGTAATAATTCCAAAAACCATGCATCAAATTAACACAGGCTGATATAGTTGGTGAGTTAAGATTTTCTTAGATGATAAACACCACAAATACGAGTCCCGACACGCGCAAGGATTTAAGAACATTCAAACTAGATACTTTCAGGCACGTATATGATAAAGGAACAATGGATTAAATTTCATGACGATTAAAACAAAAGAAATGTTCAAATCTGTTTAGAAAATCCATTGTGAACTCCATTTCGTAACACAGCTTGTGATAAGCATAATTGCAATATCACAAGATTCACATAATCAATGAAGTGTCCAACAGATCTTTTAGAATGTCCCATTTTTCAAAGTTCAACCTTTAGACCGCAAAGCATACTGAGAAATGGTAACTTTATGTTAAATATGCATTTACCTATTTACATGTGTCTGAACACCTCAGTGCGTCAATCACATAAATAATTGATTGAAAATTTAACATTTTAGAAATATTTAACACAATGATCACAACCACGATATCACAACTATGGTCCGATGCATCTTTGGTCCGATGTGTATATGTTGTCGACTGATCAATTGAACAAATTTTTTTGTCATTTTCAGTATGGCATGTGTTGCCAGATATCGATCCGTTCGTGATCAATAGAATGATGACTTTTGCACACATTTGGCCTATAACACATTATTTTAAATCACACAAGTTACAAGCAGTGAAAATAGTCAGCTATGTAGATTCATCGCCAATTAAGAATCACCGGTTGCTATGAAGTATAATCAATGCATCAGATCAAATGTGATGCCATCATCTGCTGTTCTTGATAGAAACTGGGAATATTTTTCATTCTGTAGTATGTATGAAATTGTTTAATATTTGTCAATTCAAAAAGCCAACGCCCATACCTCAATTAAAACAGGAGTATTTATCTTCCCGCTGGCAGATGTTCCACTTCACATAAACAGATGTATACTATTAGTGACTCGCCAGTAACATATGATTCTCAAGAGATCAATATCACTATTCAGTTCATACTCAAATACCAGCAGGGCTGCAAGGATGCATCGTTTTTTCTGATTAACCAACACCTGATGTATGCTGATATGAAATTTAAGTTGATAATCACTGCCTGTTTCTACTGGCGACATTTGTTTAAATAATAGCGTTATTTTTCAAAAAAAAAACACTGACAAGTCATAGAAACGACAATATCAACAGGTTTTTTGGAACTAGAGGGAAGCAGAATGTACTGAGTCATATGCTAAATATCTGGTGAGCTCCGTTTTTGTGCTCGTAAGAGATTCACCACTGCATCTAGAGCAGAGACAATCGAGATCGTTAGCTACCTTCAGCAAGTTCCATTTCGTAAGTTTATTGCCATAATTGCCCTCCGACTCAATTTTTCCTTAACAATCTTGGCCAGGATATATACGTACACGCCTACTGCTCAGCTAGATAAAAATATTTTGTTGTAAACAAATTCAAGGGGCATTTGCCAAACATTGAATTTCAATTTAACAAAAACTCTTCGGCACAGCTATTTAGACTTCGAAATACGTGATGTATATACGAACAGCTCTTGATGAAAAAATTACTTCCCCCACGCGTCCAATTAGGATGCGCATTTTATGTATGACTAATTTTTCAATTTAGCACTAATTATTAATTAATGTAATCGAGCAAATGTTATCGACATCTGTTAATTCGAAAAGCCACCCAATCTGTTTACACACAAACTATTATCACCTGAGGGCATTAGGCCGGTAAATAATCCGACTAAACTGTGAAAGGATGTTTTCCACGTAAACTGGGCGTGGAAATAAACCTGGCGCCACGCTATTGACTTAGTTTGTTATTGACCAAGATTTAATTCATCAGTTATTTATTTCCCAATCGATACACAAAAAAAACAAAATCAGACTAATATAAATTGTTAATATCACATTCTGTGGACAATCGAATACCATTTTTGTTTGCGGCAGTAATTATCCCACACCTACGGTGGAACAGTCCGTAAACTAACTGATAGTACTCCGACCGAAAACGGTTTTTAGGACTAGCCATCACAAGACAAAAAGATTCAATAAACCAACTATATTGTTTACACCAGGATTCTAAATAGCGTCGTCTCATCGGATTCCAACTTTGTTTCACATGTAACCCATGAAATTGCGATTTTAATTAGTAATTGCAGAAACAGTTGAACTCTCTGTGCGGATGACTATTGAATGGACAGCTGGATTAACAATAAAAATCTGATCAAAAAAGAAATATCTTAAAGTCAATTAGTCCGATTTTTTCTGAGATGTATGACAAACATATCGTGCAACATAATTCCCTGTTTATTTCGTATAATTCTCTAACTTTTCCGACTGCCCCACGGCACTGAGTAATGGAAAATTTATGCGATTAATTCCGCGTGAAAACAGTAAAAAATATATTTTTCGAAAAACTTACACGACGTGAAGCTCTCCGTGTTTTGACAAACATCAACACGGCGACTACCACACGCAATCAAAAATTTCCCACGGATACCCAACCGCCCAGCGAGATTTGGCGGAGGGAGTTACCGGTTGTTTCCACACGTTATTTTCCGTGATCGCGCTGATCCGTGTATTAATTAAAAATTTGATGTGTGTGGGATTATTGAGTTTTTAATTGATTTAGAACGATTGCTGTCGAAAAAATTATGATGATTCTACTTTTCGCCCACTATTCGTCGACAGAAACTTCATCTTTGTTGAATATCGGCGAAAGTTTAGCTCTACTTTCGCTAAAACCGATCTCGGTGGAGAATCTACATCGCCCATCATTGAATAAAAACACACTTAAACTTTCCATTACATAACGATCCCATTAACATCTCGTGTATATTGTGAGTGTGATTTTCCCATAATTATTAGCCAAAAAGCTCCGTCACTCAGATCGCCAAGGGGCTTACATTATTCTCCAGCTGATGCGAGCAACTTTTTTCCCGTGAAGTGGGGACAGAGACTTTTCATTACAAAACTGCAGAGCAGTATTAACATAGCAAAATCGCGCAATTTTTGCTTTAAACGTACATCTTTTTCTTACTCTCTTCGGTTTATAGCGGACGCAGTTGACGTGGCAACATGTCATGTGACTTACATGTATCTTTGCTGTTTCCTCAGTTGAATAGAAAGTATATTTGACGTTGTATGTTAGCCCCGATGATATTTATAAGCTTGTATTATATTTCTGTTAGTATTGCGTTAGGACCATGTCCGAGAAAGATTATGTATCCACTAGGAAATACTTTACCACAAAATCCAATTTTGTCTTATCAAAGAAATATGTTGTCAACAGAAGGATTAAGAGTTGTTTAAAATCTAAAGGTAAGTTTTAACTCATATTTCAAATACTCTTCGTTGTCGATGTTGACGGCATAGCAATAAACGTACACCTGCATCGTCTATCCAAATCTCACTTGTCTCTGGGTCAATTTCTCATATGAGAACTGCACCAACAAATAATGTTATCAGATGAATTTAACAGATCGACTATTGAGCATCTTACGCTTATATCGAGACACTTAGATCATGCAGTCTCAGGTCCCCCCCCCCCCCCCCCCCCCCCCCCCGCCCCCCTCTTATTTACTATCTATTTGAGAATGAACATTGTAACATCAAATATGGTAAGTGGCTGAAGCTCTGTTACCGAATGACATTAGGCTCTACAAATCAAGACAGTTAGTGAGAGCAATTGTTAACCCACACGGGAAAATATCAAAATATACACAACCGCAGCAGGAATAGTTGCTTATTGAGTACTAGCTGCGATTCTTTTATGGCATAATTTCATGCAGCGGTATCATATCCAAAATAACCTATCAACTCATAGAGAATTCCACCTATTTTTGGTGCGAAACTTTCGTCATTTTATAAAAAAAATATGATTTTCTTATTATCTCCTCCGCAACGAAATCGAGTTCGTTTGATGTGAAACTGAGACACAGACACACACTGAAGTAAAAAACCAACTCCAATTACTTCCTTTAGCTCTAGCACTGATATCTGTAGAAGTATGCGAAATAATTATGTTGGCTACATGAATGATCTATATAGTTTAATAACCTAGAAATAAGCATTATTTTTTTAACAAAGATAAACCAAACACTCCAAGTATGAATGAGATCCACACCACAATTGTGAATATTCACAACGTTGAATCTCAAGTTGGAAATGTGCTGCATAAATTATGCAATTTTCAATCATCCACTCCAAAAGAATATCGTTTGTGTTTAGTTTATATGCTTTGATAATTACTCAGTGGTTAACAATAGCCGCGGCTAGTCTTAATTTTACACCTGCGCGGTTAACAATTCCAGCTACCGCATAAATATCTCAAATACTTATAGCAAAATATAGCAACATTAAACCGACAATTATAGCATAATTATAGCAAGTAATTGATGAAGATGCAGCGATTTATTAGTGTGCGGAAACATGATCTGTCCCTATAATAAGTAGGTAACATTATGAATTATTCGTTTTGATTTAACAAATTAAGTGACACTCGTCTCCAACATGCGCAAGAGAGTCTGTTTTGTAACTTTTAGCGAACCAATGGACCAATTTGATAAGGAACTTATAGTTATTCCCCCATGACAATGTACTTTTCAATCCAACCGCCCAAACTTGCTAAACCAAAGACATCTCGTCACATATACCGTCCAATTTGCTATTAACCAAGACCATGATTTCATAACAACGCAAAACAATGGCCTTTTTTGCTATAACTAAGCATCACTGAAATTAATCAAATACAATGAGTGTTTTAATCCTAGTTTGTCTTATTCCCTGATATTCCCTTTCAATCCTTTAATAATCACCATAGACATATAGGCGACCTCTGACTTTTCAGAATTTTAGAATTTTTTAAAATGTCTATATTGTAGTTTTACTAAGTTTTTGCGTGACAGTTCTACACATATACATACCAACTTATACCATTACGCATATACAACCGTAAAAAGAAATCTAATCAGATAAATATTTACAACATAAATTCTGTTGCACTCGTTTGTCGAAACATTCATGTTTTGTGCCTTAATCATCCTATCATTTTATTAAAGAAACACAGGTAATAGCAAGTTGAGGTTTATTGACAAAAAACTGTCTTGGTAATGCAATTTGGGGGTTTAATTTGTTTTTCTTGAATAAGCCACATCCATTTGGATAAACATACATCTTATTGACTCAACCCAGATTTTCCTTTTCTTTTAAAGACTGACCAGTTCAGATATTATCCGAAAATTAGACTCAAAGAATATCGAGATATTTTATGTCAGTGCATTAACCTGAAACTTCTTCTAACGAAATCCGGAACGTATAATCCAGACATATAAACTCTAATGATTCATTTGCGTAAGTAACGGGCAATTTTGGTAAAATTTTAAAGCATATAAAATCCGTAGCCACTAAAACACCAATATTTACTTTCTTTAATGCTGTGTTATTTGAAATATTCCTGAAGTGAAACAGATACTTCGGAGTGCATCCCATTCAAATGTAATTTACACACGAATTAGGACTACACTGTGTTTGCTAATTCATTACTCAGATACAATAGTCTGACGACTCTTTGGAAACCAAACAACAACTTGTGAATGCCATCGCGAGAACCGGTTGCTGGTTGCATTTCTTTCTCGGAAGCTCACCTTTATTCTTTCTCATTTGTATCCGGAATATTCAAGATCACAGCACCAAGAAAATTGCTCGGGCAACATCCCGGCTCGCTAAGAAATTGTCTCAAAGTTACGTGCCGGCCGTGTTTCGAACGAAAATCCGATAATTCTCCAAACCATCTCGAAATGCGTCCTACCCTCACGATTCGCGCGCCGATGCGTCCTGCGGTAAAATAGATTTGAAAAAGCAACAATTAAGCTGTTTTCAGAGTCTGCCAGACTCTAAATTCTTTATAAACGCCGTATTTTCGCCAGGCTTCTTCGATGGAATCTAGACCTTTGAAACCGGGCCATCTGCTCGCCCCGTCACCAGCAGCTCGTCAATCGTCCACATTTTCTCCTGTTTGGTAGCAACTCCGCACCCTTGTGAAGCAAAACAATAGCATCTGCGCTAGCTCTCGCGATACCGAGCTGCTTTATCCGTGCATGCCTCCGGCCACACTCTCTGGTATCCCGAATTCATCAAATCTCTCAAGGTAACTCCGACCGATTCACAAAAATCGCTGGCACCGAGATCATGGCTCTGTTGAAGATACGCGATTCCTTATCATTACTCCACATTTGCTGTATCCGCGGTTCGTGCTATAGCTCTGTAGACACCAGCATACTATAAGTTCACCAATCTAACTCCGTCGCGAAAACAAATTCGACCTTACCGTATCCCATTTTAAACGCGATCGAGCGCCCCGCTATCTTCTTCTCATCGTGTATGTCCGCGATCGCGGTAGTTTTATAAGCTCTAACTGGTGCCTTTTATAATTTGAATTGCAACGTATTCATAAAAAAATTTTGTTTAATGCTCACAACATTGTTTTATCATAATATGATTATCTAGACTACAAGAGTGGCATTGCATTTGGATATGCCCTATTCAATCAACGTCATATGGCCTAGTCCATGTTTCTCCCCTCTAATGCAACGTGCGTCACAATAAACCTGTACCATGTAATCGCTGATAATTGAATCAACTACATGTCACGACACACTTCCGTGATAACTATGAGACTAGTGCGACTTATCCGACCATTTATAGTGAAATGAGAGAAGTCCTTGAAACAAATCTTTCAAGCATGTTTACCGAACGGACTAACAAGAAGCTCGTATCGAGAATCCGTCAACCCAATAGAGAAAGTTTAAATCGCAGTAGAATTTAGGTTTCGTTCCTACCAACCTAGATTTCGATCACGACCTAATTTGTTCAAGTTACCAAGTTCCGTGTTACCCATTGTTTTGTTGCCATATTTTACAATGATTATTATCCTAGGCCTGTATAAAATTACCGTGAACAGTACCCAAAGCGGTAACTTGCCGAAAAGTTACCTACAGTCATTTAAGCGTTAATTACGGAAATTAAGAAAAACATATAGCAGCAAGCGCGCCCCGGCTCCTCACAATCCAAAGCCAATTGCAAGTATGTATTATTAGACAGACATTTGAACACTATGCACACCTAGAATCATCACGCCCCATTTGAAGTCTTTTACTTGACCCACTACCTCCCTGAGTGTTAGTTTTGCCCAATTTTTGCAATTGCATTTTTCAGCCGACTTGCCAGCCATAGACATACGTGTAATTTGTATAGAAGTTGGAAAGATATTGGAAACTAAAATCGATTCTAGGCCCTAATCATTATTTAATAAAATCCATTGAAAACTCTCTCTTATTCGCGTGTCTTCAATTTCTTAATAAAACAGCTCACTATATAGATACAGTGGACTACAACGGGCCTCAAAGACTTTCACCACAATTGACTTATGAATAAAAGAATTATTTTGAAAAAACAGTGCTTTATACACATACTGTCTACAATTGAAAAGATCAACACAACATTTTGGGTAGAAAATATTCACTTCAGCAGAACAAATTGTTCGTGAAACTCGATATAATCTCCGTTCACAGACCGCAAAAAAAATGATCTTAGTGATACCATACATTAAAATGTAATCCTTCATCGAGTTCGGACTTGCATAAATCGGTGTTTATAAAAGCGTAAAAATTGCATAACAAAACTATGATTATACCGAGTAAATCAATACGATTGCGGAGAATAAATGGTACAAAACATAGCGAAGATAAGCACACAAACGCAGAACTACAAAAACATTCGATAATCAGCAACGGACAGCACCGATAACAAAGATGTTAACAAAGATGCTCATAACAACACATGTAGGGCTAGCAAAATAATTCATTGTTTTTTAGCACAGTAAACGTAGCAAAAATTAGTATGCATCTCATGAATAAAGTTGGGAATATTTACTTACAAT
>CAJQUW010001471.1:0-173164 GCA_907163375.1 Prostheceraeus crozeri | reverse complement strand
AGATGGCTGACGTTCAGACAAGACTGCGATCAGATGATGAGCGCTCTCCAATGAATGCAGAGTAATGCATCTGACTCGAACACCCAGATTCGGTAGAATTCCATAATTTGTTTTTACGTGATTGATGTGACACTATGTTTAGTACTGCAGATGAGATCATAATCACGCCTTTCGTCCGAAGGGAATAGAATAGAATAGAATAGAATAGAATATGTTTATTTTGTCAAATGAAAATCAGAAATACAGAAATCAAAGTAAATACAAGTTAAATGTTGGGCCTCTTCGTCAAGTCTGTGAGACCATTATAGACTAGGGTAGACATAACCGTGAAACAGTTCTGTCGGCGATTTGTTTTGCAAAAAGGCACAGAAACGCGACAATTCATTCGGTGGGAAACAATCGGAAAAAGAGGATGACATTCATTTTGGCACTTTTCAAACATTTTCTGAAACATATTGCGGCGCATTAAGTGGAAGTTACTTATATTGTTCTTACAAGGACACAATTTGAAACATATGATTTTTCTGGCACGTCTGAACAATGAGCTAATCACATTTTGCACATCACTTGAAAATATCCCGAATAAAGTAGTACAATATTGAAGCATGCTGCCGACAGTGGTGTGAAAAATTAGCCACAGCTCATCGTGACTGAAGATGTCTCTCAGCACTCTGAGTAAATACAGTCTACGAGAGCAAGAATGCAACAGAAACTTGAAATGAGCACTCCAGTTGAGATTGGAATCCCACACAACACCTAAAAACCTGAATTCATTCACGATGCTGAACGGAAGGGGAAACATGATTTCAAAATTTTTCTGAAAGACACACAATGCTTTTGTTTTTGAGGCGTTGAGTTTCAATGAATTATTTTCTGACCAATTTTTAATGTTGAAAAATTCCTCTACAATGACTCTGCCACAGATTCCGCCACATCGTTGCTAAAAATTGGACACAGTTCGCAAATGTCGTCTGCATACATGCACAAAAATGTCTTTTTATGTTTAGGATAAATGTCACAACAGTACAACACGAACAAAAAAGGCCCTAAGAGGGAAACCTTGAGGAGCTCCACTTTTTCTGGGAAGCATTGAGCTAAAAGAGTCTAGAACCTTCACGTACTGGAATCGATCCTTCAGATACGAACACGTCAACTGAACAAAGCCCAAGGGAAAGTTAAGATGGAGCAATTTTGAAATCAGAATAGGATAACTAATGCTGTCAAAAGCCTTTGAAAAGTCATAATTGATAAGAAGACAGCCACCAACATCAGCTTCATCAAGATGAGCGGTCAACTTGTCATGAATGGCTATCGAACAGGAAGAAGTATTTGACATAGGTCGATAGGCAAATTGATATGCGGGTATTTTCTGATTGATGAAATCACGCATGTTCCTGAGGATCAAAAATTCCAAGAGTTTGGCGGGAATGCTCAAAAGAGTTATCGGACGAAGTTCATCCAGCGATGCGGGATGGCATTTCGGTATGGGTGTGACAGCACAGATTTTGAACGCTGATGGCACATGTCTCTCACTTATGATGCAGTTGATAAGATGACATAATGGCTGACAAATGAAAGGAGCCGCTAGTTTGTAAAATTTGTTGCTGATGCCATCTGAACCAGTTGATTTTGTGACTGACAACTTGTCGAGATACAAAAAGACCATCACTCGGCTCCACCAGTGGCACCAACTGTCGTCCAACATGAAACCCGGATCATCATTCTGAGTACAAAAGCTAACAAAAGTTTCATTGATGGCATTAGCATCTGTGACATTGTCTGGAAAATCTAACAACAAGGACACCAGGGGATTCGTGGCATTCTTTCCTTTGACATCAGCAAAAACGTTCCACAAGCTCCGGGTTTTCGTCTTTGAGCGCTGTACCCATGTCCTCTTGCATCGAACGATTTCTTCTTTACACTTGCTCTTGTAGTGATTGTATAATTGGTAGTCTTGTCGTCGAAATGCTTCCCATCTCTTACTGATTAAGTCTTTCAAAAAAGGCGTCATCCATGGCTTGTCACGAGAAGTCATGGTGACAACTTTGCAAGGTATAGAAGATAGACACTTTACAAATGACGAATAGAATTGCTCACATTTTCTGTCAATGTCATTTTCACGATATAGCTCATGGAAAGAACACACACTCAATTGACGTAGGAATTCAGCTACATTGCTGCGTCTCAGATCATACACTACTCGAAGATGATGACTCGGATCACGATCTTGGCAGATATTGGGCTTCATGAACACCTGGCAGTGAGATCCACGGCGCATTGAAGTCAGTGGTGGACCAATATCTGCATCAGGATAGACACTGTCCAAAGAGCGACTGACCATAAATCGATCCAGCGTGGCCATTCCACGAGTGGGTGAAAGCACTTTATCCACCAGATCATGGGATCTCTTTAGAAAATCACAGCTGAAACGATTGAAATCTCCACCAATAATGATTTGCAAATCCGGTGTCATTATTATACACTGATCCAAAGCATCAGAAATTGAGTCAGATAGTTTGGATTCTTGAAAAGCTGTAAGATTTGGTGGTATATAAATTGTAGCAAGAAGATAGTCAGAGTTGTTATAGTGAATACGGGCAAAGATGGATTCAGAATATTCATTTACACATGAAAAGGAAAGGCGTGTCATCCGAAGTGATGAACTTATCCAAACAGCAACACCACCACCCATTCGGCCAGTCCGGTCACAACGCAAAAGTTGATAATTACTTATTGCAAATTGTGCACTATCATGGGAATCATTCAACCAAGACTCAGTTATTATGACTATGTGAGGATGAAGAAGGTTCACTGAAAGTCTGAGCTCATCAATCTTACCAGGAGTGGCTATTGAACGAGCATTAGTCATCAAAAGAGTGGGAGCAGTGGGCAGTCAGGATTGAATTCGGTGAACAATTTTGCCTCGTCGAATAACGACGTCTTCTCCAGCTTCTTTGCGTCTATTGCACTCAAAACGAAGCAGCTTCTCCTCTTCTTGCTGCTGAGGAGTTAAATCAGTTTTAATGAACTGATGTACTGATGTACTTAATGTACTGAATATACTGAAAAAATGACAGTCGTCAAGCAAGGTAGGCCAACACTTGAAATAAAAGTTGAAAGTACTCACAGAGAAAGAATTAAGAAATACAGAAGACATTTTAATGCATCAAATTTCAAACATGTGAGTGGTTGGCCGGCCGCCAGAAACGCAAGAAACTGTTGATCTTGCTTCCTTTTTTTCTCGGGAAAATGTGGTCTGGACAGAGAGGGGATATAGTAATCTCAGTTCCTTGAGTAAGGCGGTTAAGAGACATGGGCAATCACTTCTCATGTGCACATTCACTTGGCCTTAAAATATGTTCGGAAAATTGTTATTAAAAATTCAACTTTTATGAAAATTAATGTTGTAACATAAAAAATTTCTGGTATAGAAATAGTATTCCAATGCCGAGTGAAGGCCTATGATCTGGGCGCACGGGACGCCACTGCATTGTATATAGTATACAAACTGGTGTAACTCGTTGCGGCCAACCAAGATGTAAGGGTTGTGAAGTAATTGTAGAGGTAGTCAAGTTGAATTTCAAAAACTACAGGTATTAAGATCTTTCATTTACGAAGTAATGTGGACTGTCAATCATCTAACATCATCTACAAGCTGATATGTGATACCTGTTAACAATATTATATCGGACAATCTGGGGATACCTCTAGACATAGAATGACAGTACATAGACAGCAAATTAACTACTTAATATACACTTCTCTCAAAGTGAGTAGCCATATATCTAGCTGTGGGGGCAATTTCAAAGCCATGCCATTTTGCTAGTTACCACCAAATGCGAATCGCTTGGACAGAGTTTCCAAGGAAGCTATGTTTATCTGTGCATTCCATCCACCTCTAAATGCTTCTTGATGTCTCTGCATCGTTTGCATCATTTTGATATCTACATTATTTCATGTAAAGTTTTGTTGAATAAATCAGTTTGCCTTGAAAAGCCGCCGTAGCGGCCGAAATTGATCGGCAGTAGCTAACTTTGCTTTTGATTTTCTGGTAGGTCTGAATAGGATTGTGGACCCTCTTGCATCCTTCGTAGAATTATTATCAGTGTCTTTGATTGTGATATTTTGCTCTTTCAGTGCCGGAAGCTTAGTGACATGATCAAGATCAAGAAAATGCTCCTTTTAATAAGGCTGAACGTTGAAGGTTGTCATGTATGACGCGGAATCATGACACAAAGGCTGCTATCATATACAGTCAATTCCGAGGCAATTTCGTCAGAACTGCAACAATTTGCATATCTCACATTTGGTACTGACTCACCAGTACTCGACTTCATTTGATAAAATCGAAAGTGCATGCACATTGGGGATTAAATCAATACTAAATTACTTTTATACCTAAAATATACCTACCTATACCTACGGTCGCAGCGTCTTCTGTTTCTCATTAGCTCTTTGACGGTTTCTTCTTTCTCCAATTGTTCGACTTCGTATATCCCCGTGTCCATTTTAAAGTCTCTCCGGCTTTTATATTTATACACTAATTAATCCTCAGAATGTTTGGCTCTTGTGCAGATTGACATCATGTGAAGGTAGTGTCAAGTACAGATTCAGTATTACATTGTTTGAGAAAAGTCAACTTAGCATCTGAAATCTAAAAGAACTCACTTTAATTCATAAATTAACGATTCGTCGGCGAACGGGGTGCAAAATGCACCAAGCTGCACTTTGACGTATTGCTGTGGAAAAAATACCGATTTAATATAGCCATATTTACATGAATTCTCCTGACGTTTTACATATTTAAATCATGCAATATATCAACTTTCATCGATATCAAGAAATGGGATTTTCAGATCGTCATAAGCTAGTCGGTGTTAAGAGTGTATTTTGCACCCCAATAAGTTGAAACAACCAATTCACTAATTTTGCCAGCCATAGTGACTCGAGAAACCAAAAGAATTTAAGTCATCGCTCTTTTGCCAACTTTTGTAATATACAGAAGCTTTGATTTGGCTCTGAAATTACCTAAGTAGGCCTAGGTCTACATGTAGCCTTTATGTCCTTCCAGACGTGTGGCTCATAAACGAGCTAGAATGAGTCATATACAGAGACTAAATTTCGCCACTGATTCCAGCAGATGAACATCTTCATGCGAGTATATAAGGTCATATAAAAAAATTAGAGATCAAAGAACTTCAATAACGATAGGCCCAATTTGGTAGGCATATTCGCAGCGCTTTCAAACCGAACCATTTGATCACGCATAGGTACTCATTGAAAGATGACTATTCTCTTTAGAGCAGATGATTGATCATCATGACACTCAGGCAGCTTGAAATCTTCATTGAAGCTCGATTTAACGTCCAAGGGAGTGAGATAGCACAACTCGCGCGAGTTGTTTATTGACAGTGTAAAGCGGGAATTGTCAGTTTGGCTCCTCACAAGTACCCCCATTACGTCTTCTCATCTAAGCATGTGTTGATAGTTGAATGGGTACCACCGAAGGCTGCAATCAAGTAGTACCTACAAAACTAGAGAAATTTTGAAAAATGGCCATTCCATTTGTAGCTATTGATCGAACTTGCTTGAGTAGGCCTACTGATTTAAAGTCTACATCTATTTCACGACATCCAATCGTAGTCGTCATGTGTTTTTTAGTAAAAAATGTCGCTAAGATTGCCTTAACTGATGTGTGGACGGAATTCCATCGCCAATGAATATTTCACCGACTGTGGAAGTGGGAAGCTGAACAAGACAATTTTAGTCAGTTCCATTCCGCACTGCAGCAAAATCAGTGGCTTATCATTCTAGATGGCACAAAATGGCATCGCATTTGTCGCTGATTTCATATTGGATATAAGAAAAGTCCGGTCTTAGTTATATAATGAGACGGCATGCACAGATTACTAACAAAACTTCATGAATGGTTAGCACATGACATGTCACACAGAAAATGTAGTAGTTGCCCGCTTGCAGTTTATACTGTGACAGAAATCTACTGCTTTGGAACTGAAGGCAGCAGTTGAATTTCAGAGAGTTGCAATTGCATATGAACTGTAGTAAAACTTCTTGATGAATAGGCGACAACGTGTGTATTATGGTGACAAAATGTCGCAGTCGAGTAATATTCCAAGTGGAGTACCACAAGGAAGTGTCTTAGGATCGCATCTCTTCTGTGTGATGATTGATGGGTATCCTCCAATTTGCCAAAATACTGACATTATTAAGTACGCTGACGATCTGACGCTGCTGCAGTATTTACGAAGCCCCGACGAGGATGATCTCGAATTGAAATGGCTAAATTTGCTGTATTGGTCTAACTTGGGCGGTCTTCCCATCAACAGAACGAAATCCTCTGTTATGGATGTTCAGGGGAAGATGGACCTTCAATTGATATCTCTCTCTGGCTTGGAATGTGTCTCAAACTTAAGAATTTTGGGAATTGTGTTCTCGGATGATATGCGTTGGACTACCCACATCAGGAAGCTGGTCTGTAAAGGTTCAATGAGCATATGCATTTTATGTTATTTAAAGCGCTCTGGTTGTCGTGGAGATAGCATCATGAAAGTCTATAGGTCAGTGACTCAGTCCATCCTACTGTACGGTTGACCAGTGTTTTGCAATCTGCCAGCATATTTGCAATCCCAATTCATGTGAGTAGAGCGCCGGGCAGCTCTTTAATTGCTTTGCGTCAGGTGTTGACTTCAGAGAATCATCCTCTACTAAGAGAACTATTTCTTCCATGTCTACCCAAGCCAACGAATTCTTGCCCTTTACGTCCACCAAGTTCCCGAACGCAGTGCCGTAACTGTAAATCGCGGGTCACCCAAATGCGCGCAGCCCAGCTTTGATACGACATTACCTCACATACACTTTTCAAGGAATTGCTAGTGCAGACGCATGTGTGTGCGTGTGCGTCTTCGGTGTGTATTTATCCATCCATGTCCTCTTTTCTTAATGGTCCATGAAGAACGATATCATCTGGAAGGTCAACACTTCCGAGTTGTTTTACACTTAGCCATTTCTTCCATTTCACAAACAGATCACAGCATTTTTTTCTGAGAAGACTGTAGTGCTGAATGGAGAGACTGACAGAATTTCTTCCTCCGACGAACAGATTCATTTGGCAAAATGTACTTGTAAAAGGCGGCCTTTAAAGTGTCCTTCTAAGGGCGGGCCTAACTACATCGCATATCAGCGCGGGCCGCTACTTACGGGGCTCGGGGGCTGTAGTTTTGGCTCTGCCCAAACGAAACAGTTTAGCTCATCTTCTATACGATTTTGTAAATAGTTTTGTAATGTCCATTTCATTGATTGTAATGTGCTTGCCTTCATGTGAGCCAATAAATAATATTCTATTCTATAACTACTTATTACACGCGCCCACAGAAAAGTGATCAGATCGAATTGAGGCGATAGCCAAAGCACCAATGAAAAGCATCAAATGTCGGCATTTATGACAGCATGGCATTTCAATATTCCTACTCAAGAAGGGTGCCAACATGAATTGCAGATTTTGTCAACAAGTGACACGCAAACTATTTCATGAACGTTATTTTTAAAGCAAATTTGCTTGTCGAACTCGTGCACAGCAGGCTTCTCTTCCATCATCTGTTATGACCGCAGCTCTGTTAAACATATAAAGTTGTACATTTAGGGCTACACGTAAGTTTTGAAATATATTGAACTATTCGGATGAATCAACCTGATTGTAATAACTCGGTTATTAAATATAAGAAGCAAAGTTGATACTAGACCAGAAACACAGCCAAAAAATATGAGGTTATCTGGATTTATTGGCAAAAATCACCCAGATGCAACGATTATTTTTACCATGAATATCTGCATTATAATGCGGTTGAAGAAATTTCCTTGATAATCAGCTTAATTTCTATTTAATTAAGATACATCTGTTAGCAAATGCTCATTCCTTTTGATGTATAAAAAGTTTATCTTGATATCAGTAGGTTTCATGCTACTTATATAGAGGTACCAAATCGTTAATATATGAACATAGGAATAATTTGCGAAAATGTACCTTTTTAAAAATTGATCGAATAGTTTTTTGAACTGCAGGAACGCAATCTCCGCAAAAAAGCTGAATCTTTTTGATATAAAAATTTTCACTGTATGTTGACATTTGTTTTGAGTCGACACTCTATATACTCGTACTTACTGGTGTTTCAATTGTCTTCGCCAAAGCTAGCTATGCAATTATTGCAATTAACACCAATTTCTCGAGACAATTAAAACAATCAATCTCTCTCTCCTTCTCCGAGTCTCAGGAATGCCCAGTTTTTCATTCCTCCTCATTATGCCACTCAAGATACCGCATATGGACAATAATAGTTGCCCCTTAGTCATCAGATTATAAGGCCAATTCATTTTTTGCAATATTATAAGGGACGGCCAGTTTGGCGGATGAAATTTTGCTTCCTTTGTACATAAACTATCCAACAAGAATTTACCATTCCTTCCAAAATGTAGGATAACTTTCTGTTACTTACCTTCTTTGATGCTTTATCCCAATCCATCAATCTTAGATAAACCAAAAATGTTGTGACGCTAGATCCCCCACCAGCAATTAGTCCAATCCAAAACCCTGCAATGATAATGAATGGTACAGTAGGTCTTAAGGGAACGCGCGCGTCTCTGTTTGAAATGCCCCACAGGTTTATTGAGGTTCCGAACTAAAGTTATGGACGCGTGATGACGCGCCGCGCGCGTCCGATGTGAATAGACTTTTAGAGATAATTCAAGTATTAAGTTTTATGCAGCCTGTTTCAGTAGCAGAAGCCTTTAGCAAATGATTAGGCCTATATGTACATGCATGAATCCATTAATGCCTGGTATCATCGGCAGCAGATATTATATCTAAACTACGTGGTATATAGCATATTATTGCATTAACTTCTGTAAGTAATGGCCATAGCTTTTCCAAAATATTAATAAAATATTTTACTT
Source organism: Prostheceraeus crozeri (assembly GCA_907163375.1). Lineage (NCBI taxonomy): Eukaryota > Metazoa > Platyhelminthes > Polycladida > Euryleptidae > Prostheceraeus > Prostheceraeus crozeri. The sequence continues at coordinate 164,197 of CAJQUW010001471.1, read as the reverse complement.
ATAATGTTGAAGGGTTTTTCATTTGTTTATTGTGAATAGGGTAAGTGATCTCGTTTTGTAGTAAGCTAGACAGAATTTAACCCTGAAAGGCTCAAAACTTAAGACTTAGCGTAAAGGTTCAAAGTAGAGTATTTTGTTGCAATGACTATAAATGTAAAACCGCAAAATTGTAAGGCTTAATGGCATTTTTCACTATCATATGACTTGCAGACTGAGCTATCAGCGACAGATTATTTTGATTTATTGAATTGTGCACAGTATCACAACATTCACCATCGCGTCGTATTACACGTATGGACTGAAATTTTGAATACATGTGTAATTTTTACATGTATAGGGTACTCGTAGATACCTTATACCTTTAGATTACACCTTACCTATTACCTTTAGATAGATTAAGTGAATAAATATAAAAAGAATTGGTTGCGTTGCAAAATTCTAAATTAAATTAAATTCTACTTTAAATTCTACTTTCTAGTTGGTTGATGGAATGCTACCTTCATTTTACTTTATAAGTTCGAGATTTATTGGAAAATTTAACAACTTAATATATTATGAAAGAGAAAATAATTACAGCTCGCTGTATTGTAGGCCTATATGAATAAATCCAGCATTTACCCAGTGCATGCTTCGGCGAAACTTTAAGATAAGATAAGATAAGATAATTTATATTTAATGAAAATCATTTAAAAAGAACTTAACATGCATGAACTTTACGCCAGCCATGGCCATGAATGGCACTTAGTGACGAGCGTTACACATAGAACATCACACAATGTCATCAAAAAAGTGGTCAAGATCGACATTTTGTAATCTCTTTTTGAAACATTGAATGGATGGAGCACAAGTACAAGTGTTAGGCAAGTAATTCCAAATTTTGTATACACGATAAAAGAAGGTGTTGGATAGACAATTATTAGCTGGGAGAGTAATAGGCTCAACTTGAGATAAATTAAACTGTCGACTGCGAGTGCAGTAAGCAGAGGAACGTTCACTCAAAAAATCTTTAATATCAACATCAATCAGTCCATGATAAATTTTAAAAAATAAACATAGATCTTGTACAATGCGTCTTCTGTATAGTGAATCTAAGTTAAGTAGGCGAAGGCGATGCTGATAATCAGTATAAAAGATATTACAACGTTGGCATAATCTCCTAGTAAAAAATCTCTGTACACGTTCAAGACACAAAATATCCTGTTTTAAATATGGGTTAAATACTTGGCAATTATGCTCAAGAATTGGTCGTACAAAAGACTTATATCCAACAATTAACTTATCCTTATCACAGAAAGTAAAAGACTTGAGCAAACAACAAGCTCTACCAAATGCGGAGGAAGCAATTTTAGCACAATGTGAACTGAATTTCAAATCAGGAGTAATAAGCACACCAAGGTCCTTAACCGACTCGTGAATAGACACAACTTTATCATTCAATATATAAGAATTGTCATTATGAAACTTTCTTCCCAAGGATAGCACCATACATTTATCTGGAGATACTACTAATTGCCACTGTTTACACCAGCTATTTAAATTATTCAAAGAAACCTGAAGAGATGAAGTTGACGAATCATGACACGAACAGTAAATTTTTAGGTCGTCAGCAAACAATTTGTAAGATATTCCTTTCTCCATACAATCACCTATATCGTTTATATACATAACAAATAGAATGGGCCCGAGAACTGTTCCCTGCGGAACCCCACTTGCGACGGAAACACGGTCTGAAATAGAACTGTCAATGATAACAGCTTGAGTTCGATCATATAGAAATGCTTTTATCCAATTCAATAATTCAAACTGAATACCATACGCTTCAAGTTTAAGTAACAGTTTTCGGTGGACAACGGAGTCAAAAGCCTTATTAAGATCCACATAAACGCAATCCACTCGTTCTCTCCTCGATAGTGCATCAGTCCATTCATGAAGACAAGTTATGAGTTGAGTAGTTGTACTTCTACCACTAACAAAACCAAATTGATTTGGTATTTGTAAATCATTTTCCTTCACATAGGCCACAACTTTCATTGAGATGATTGTCTCCATTACCTTGCAGATGTTAGAAGTCAATGATATTGGTTTGTAACTAGAGGGATGTGAAGAACGACCCTTTCGTTTGTACACAGGAACGATGAAGGCGTGACGCCAATGAGTGGGAATATAGCCTGTCATCATAGAAAATTCATATAGTTTCGCCAAAAAAGATGCGATTTCCACAGCCACCTGCCGTAAAACAAGCGCTGGTAAGAAATCTGGTGTCCTTGAAAACTTAGGCGGAAGTTTTAACAGGCATGCTACAACATCGTCGACCGGGAATTCAACAGAACAACAAGATGTACCCTCATTTACTCTTCTCTCAAAAAGAGGTGTATGATTGTCATCTTGTGAGAACACTGACGAAAAATATCCATTCATAATATTAGCTTTGCCAGGCGACTCAGAAATAAGTAAATTGTCTGAATTGATTAACGAAGGAATGGAATCATATGTTTTCATTTTCTTGTTAACATAGGCATAAAATTTTCTTATGTCCCCATTCTCAATGATGTTACATTCAAAATTAGTTTTAAGCTTCAACACCTCGGCATCATATTCTCTGCTGACATTACGGTAAATTTCTTTATCTCTCTTATACCAATACCGTTTTCTTTTGAGTAGTGTCTTCAAGACTTTTGATTTCTTCAATGCACGGCTATTGTTAAGTTTCTTAACAGGGACAAACTTATTTATGGCACAATACATGATGTTTAAAAACTTTGACCATAAATCGTCCACAAAGTTAGTAGTAATTGAGCAGTTGCCACCAATTAAGTCGGACCAAGATACTTCGGCGAGATAGCTCCGCATTTGGACAAAATCTGTATTTCTGTAGTCCATTCTACTTTCAACTTTATTATCATCAAATGATTTCAGAGAGACTTGGATTAAAAAATCAATTGCTGCGTGATCACATGAAGTATGAAATGGTGGAATCACATCAAGTAAAGAGATTGCACATGGATGATTAGTTATAACCAAATCAAGAACGGATGAGCAGCGGGTGTTGCTGTCAACAAGTTGAACCAATCCATTTTGAGTTACAGATCTGAGAAAAATGTCATGAGGAACATCACCAAGGTTTTGAGGGACAGTCCAGTCAATGTTTGGAAAGTTTAAATCACCACATAGAAAAAAGGGAGTATTTTGATGAGTCAACGAATCGATGATAGATTTTAAGCATTCTGAAGAGGCAATAGTAGCTCTAGGCGGATTATAAACGGCCAAAAAACGATAAGACAGTGAATTGTGGATATTTAGATCTAAACAGATAGCATCAAAAAATTCGGCGCTTGGTAAGTCAACTTTGGAGGCACATAAATTTCTGTGGGTGAAAATGGCAACTCCTCCATGACCATCCGACCTGTCACATCGATGTAAGTTGTAGGGAGAGCCACCACAAAACAGAGAATCTGGAGTACCAGCTCGAAACCAAGTTTCAGTAAAAATAAGGGCATCATAAGCCTCAGAAGATAGTAAATTTTCCAAATTGGCGAGTTTATTATTCAGAGACCTTGCATTGCACAGGTAACACTTGATATTTTTAAAGCTGGATGCAGATGAGGACTTTATATTCACATCACTTGGGGTTGAGAATGTAGTCGTATTTGTAAAGTCACATATTGGAACCATTTCACCGCTAGGAAACAAAAGGCAATAGTAACGAGGAATATTGGAGTAATATCTCTTAAGCAGTCTTGAATAATTGGAAAAAACACAAATGAAGTCATTGACTGGTTCATCAAGGATGCGTCAAAATAGTTGATTACTAATATCCAATTCGTCAATAACCACTGAATTTTTTAAAAGTTTGTCCTTTTTGATATAGAGAATGTCAGTTGGCAAAGATTTTTCACGTTCATTCGATAGACGTTTCCTAAGGCGTTGTTCTTCTAACCTTGACAAATACGGAAGATCCTTGTTGACAAACACTTTCGAATACCAAGTTGGAGGTGACTTGGGTACCCTCAAAGATTTTTGATTAAACAAAAAATAATTCCTTTTTGTCATACTCATGAACGTTACTTTCATAGGTCTCATTTTATTACTTTGCTTGCGACCAACTCTTTCACAGGACAGAATACTATCAGCATCAAAGTCCTCGTCAAGTACCTGAAATGCAGCTTCAAGTTTTTCCTTGTCATCATTTAAATCAATGCCTTCATGAGCGATAACAGTCTCTGGAATTCCATTAACGATTAGATTCAACTGACGGTCACGAATATCTTTCTTTTCTATCAATAACTGTTGTTTGAGGACGACGTCCTTCAGATGATTCAATTCGGTAGCTTGTCTTGCTTGTTCGGTCATAATGGAATTATACGTAACTTCCAATTTAGATAGACAAGTAACGATTTCATCAAGTTTGCTGGTTAAAGCTGATTCAAGCCTTAGAATCATTTGTTTGATATCGTCATCGCTTTCTATTGTAGAAGTGTTGGAATTGGAACGCAGTTGTCTGACTGAACCCGGCATTGCACAGCGTGGACAACAGTTCAGCAACGGCGCATGCGCAAATTGTCACAATGAGATAAGGAGAAAATTTATGAGGATATTGCCAAATGTGGAAGACCGATGATAACAAAATTGATACCAAACTATGGCTGAAGTAATGGCGATCCGATCGATATAAGAACCTGAATGAAGCGATGGATAGAACAGTGAATAATCAAGAAAAATAACGAATACACCGGAGCTCGTAGAAACACAACCGTCGCTGACCACGTTCACGTTCATTACTTCCAGATGATGGATTCAGTATGTCTTTTGTGAGTTTATGAGCTCGCCTGAGACTTTGGCTAGATTCATTTTTGTATATAGATTTCAAATCACGAAAGACTGCCTTTTCATATAATTCTCCATCAAGTGTAGGATACCGGAAACCTTGACGAACATGGAAATTGTTGAAGACGTTCTTGAGATTGTGCGTCGAGTCAAAAAGTAGAAAAAGTTCCTCGTTGGAGTTTATCGGATGTTCAGCTATTGATGGAATTTCAGCGTTTTCTGACGATCGTATAAGAGAGTAGAGCGTTCGATTGATTGAGTGGTTATCAACAGAGACTACTTGTATGAATAGGAAGTCTTTCAGCAAATCCATCACTTCGTCGAAATGTGATTTTAGTTCTATTCCTGTCAAGTTCCTCACTGGAATTAGTGAGACTTTTTCAGAAAAAGATGATCTCAGTGACTTGACCATGAATGCCAATACAGTCTTTGCTTTTTCTCCGGATTTTGTTTGGCCAACCATTTGACCCGTTGCATTCAGCTCTATTTTTTCCGCCGTATAAACCTCATCGATCAGAAGAATACAAGTTTTCTCTTCATCAGACAGATGTTGACATCTAACACTCAAATATTGTTGGTTTGCGTCAGAGGGAATAGCCGATGATAATCGATTCAGGGTCTTGATAGAAGGAAGACAAAGAATTTCACACAACTGTTTGTAGCAAGAAGAACTAGCCGATCGCCAAAAGATGGCATGTGCATATAAATGCGATGAATATCGACGCCGATTTGAAGAAATTGACCTCAATTTCAATTGTTCCAAAATGAAATCTAGAAAATCATCGTCTATTTTCTCGTCAAGTGTTTTGATACAATCAAACAATTTTTGATACACTCCTGTGTCAAGCAATTCCGTTTTGTTCTTGATTACAGTAAGACAATTTGATAATTCAGTGAAGTATGCCACATGCTTACTGACACTAAGGAGATGATTGAACTCTTCGGCATTTATAACGGAGTCTAGAATATATCCATTGAAAGTAAAGTCAGATGAAATCTCCATGCGGCCAAGTATCCTGTGATGCTGTTCATCGTGGATATAAATAGTCAATAATTCATCGTCACGGAGAGCATAGGATGAATTCGACGTAACCTCTTTGAAATCCATAATTGATTACTGATTCTCAATTCTGTCAGTTTCATTTAAAGAATCGAATAGTTCACTCACTGCCGAAGGTTCGAATTGATGAGTATATCTTGAGCTTGTAGCTGTTGTTCTTGGTGTAGGTGCTGGTCGAGATAGATAGGATGGACAGTTTAGAAACTTTATAGGAATTGATCCAGTTTTAAGACGAGTATTCTTCAAAGTTGACTTTTCTCTACTTGGGTTCGTATCTGTAGAGCTGTAGTCAAAGCATGATGTGTCGAAATGCAGTGAACAAATGCGCGTCGAAGGTGATATTCTAAAGTTGGCGCGAGGAATGGCCTTCTCAAACAATTTGTAGTCGGCCTCGGGAATTCGAAACAGATGCAAGTTACGTGCTTTCTTTGCTCCATACCCAGTCCTACAATTTGGAACACAGCAGCGATTCGGCATTTACAGTGGATGTAACGACGGTTTTGATGGCGCAGCGGTCGTGGCGAAGGGCACAAAAAACGTAGTCGGTGATCAAACACAAGACAGATGCAAAATGCTTGCGTTCCTGTGTATTCTATGTCACTCGTAGCATGTGACGTCACATATATTAAGGAGCAAATTTCATAATCACGTCTGCAAACACATAGCAATGTTATATTGCTATGTGTAATACTTTTACATTGAATTGACATAAAACTAATTTAAATGATTAAGTTTTTCAAACCATGTCGAGAAAAAGCAACAAAAACACATATATGGATCTATAATGGCGCTTCATCACGTGCAAGTATTATCCAATCACGCGTTAGTAATCAGAATAGCTTGTTTCTGAATTTTCTGGCTATCTCCACGTCTAAAAATGATTATAACAACTTTGTCACTTATAAAATTACTAATATAACTGATATGTATAATTAAATGACTCTGAAATAATGAATTTAAATGGACTCCACTTGTATGACCTTGACTTGATTTAGATCCTGTGTCTACTCCAGTACCTCTATTCCTCCATGGTCTCGTCAATAGCGGCTATCTTTTCCCTTTGGGTCATCACACTGATCAGGCTTATTCTTCATCAATGATGATAATTAATCTCATGTCGAGCAGTCTTCAACGCCTAACTATTCCCATTCGCCAAGCATATCGCATTTTTCTCCAAATTAGATTTTTGTATAGAAACTTCAAAACAAGAAAATTCACCCGAACGTTTTCGGCCATTCTCTTCAAGGATGTACATGGCAATGAACTAACAAAGAAAGATGAGAGATGGAATGATGTTAAACGAATTCACATACGTCATGCACGTGTCTACAATTTGTAAATGTCATGTGATGTACAAAGCTCTACATTCAACCGGCATCTAACTCTACTCATTAATATTTAAGCAATAAGATCATGGAATCATAAAAACCAGAAGTTAATAAGATATCGAAAACTTAGAAAATAGAAATAAATGCAATGAAGACAACGAAATCTAAAAGTCAAGGCACACAGAAATCGCTTGAATATAGAGCTTTGTAAATCACATGACATTCACAAATTGTAGACACGTGCATGACGCATGTGAATTCTCTGAACATCATTCCATCTCTCATCTCTTTCTGTTAGTTCATTGCAATTTTACTATCCTTGAAGAGAATGGCCGAAAACGTTCTGGTGAATTTTCTTGTTTTGAAATTTCTCTACAAACTGATAAAAGTGACATGTTGCTTCAAATTAGATTTAATTTTCCTACATTACAAGAAATCGGATGTATTATTGCATTGCTCAACCTAATAAGCATTTACCAATTATTATAGAAAATAAGGCTTACTTTTTTTATTAGTATCAGGTTGCATTCTTCGTCGAAGCCGGAATTCGCATGTTTCTGAATGCTGAGTTGACGAATTCTATTGATCACAATCTTAGAAACATAAGTTACATCAATTATCAAAATTCAAACTTCAATTGCTGAATGTGATTAAAAGGTCATACTTTTATTTGTTGGAATCTGCAAATTCACTGAGATGCGGATAATGCAAAGAACGATTACAGATAAGTTTGAAGACGTAGAAGCTTAAATTTGGGTGATAATAGCGATTATGCAGGCACGTTTCTGTCATTATGCATATGAAGTATTTGTTTTAATGTCAAGTACACATCATAAGTATCATTTTCTGATCTGTATACTTACTGATGCTTTCTATCTTTTTCTATACGCATTATGTATATTTGCATGCCCCTCAAAAGTGTGACGACAATGCATGTGATTCAATTAGCGAGTATACTTAAGTGCATGCTGTCATTGACTTTCAAAGTCGATTCGAAATCTAGTAACGACACATGATAATGCAGCATACGAAAGGACATTTTTCTCACTCGCGTCCTATTTTTTATCAGTCAGATTCTAATTTTTGATTAGTCTAGCCCCAGTGACTCGGACATGGGATTGGATCTCAATCTTTTGAATCGAGGTGACTCAAACGAGTCCGGTTGAGTAATGATTTTGATGACTTAGTCAATGACCATCAGTCATGTGATAAGCAAACTTATTCATACATGATCTCGATCATACTCATACTCGATCACGATCAGTCGATGCTCTCTTTTTGTCATTGAGATCATTCCTAGCACTTTGACTGTGTTGCATTGATTCCGTAGATTTACAATATCAGCACTGTTCAGACTACTTTGTATTGTATGCTAACTATCAAGAAAAGCCAATTAAAGGTTACACCACGAGCGATTTCACGAGCAGGAAGCGCGAGTTTAATCGGGAGCGGTGTAACCGAATTGTCGCCACAGTTTTCTACCAAACTGGCATTACTTCCTCGATGCATGCATGAATCATAGATATCGGACCGCGACAAGCAGAATTTCATTGTTTTATTGGTTTGTCGGTTTGTCATAGACTCAACGCTCAATTTCTATCCAGCATTGTTGAAATTTAGATGAATTTAGGAAGCATTCTTTGCTACCCGAATGTTCTCTATCTCTCTGTTGTGTTTTCTATTCTTTTTGTACCTACCTTCATGATTTTAACTTTCGATTGCTATTGTTGTGATGGAGAGAATGGACTTCTATGATATAAAATGATCAACTAGAGCACGTTTTTCTCTAGAAATTGCGATCCAAGAACTTTTCTGCTTGGATATAAGCAGTTCAGACGGCTCATATAATCTTTGAAATGTTCATCTTACCGTTAATTATAGGGGAACGAAGTTAGAAGACCTCTATGCTTGAAACTCATTAACTTTGGATCAAATTGTTGAATTGTTAGGTAGAATTTCTTTAATTACATAGACATCAGTTCAATATGCTGCATCACACCTGCAAAGTAGTCGCACTTGCCATACTTGTCAGTCTCACAACAGTGGGTGCAAGTAAATTAGAGCACGCTGCTGGGCTGTGACTTCTTACACCGTTACTTTCCGACAAGTGGACGCTATTCAGTTTGACTAGAAAGGAAGCATTGGAACATGTAACGCTAATGAAATGGCACAATCTGCTGACATACTGCCATGGCAATGGAACAATGAGCAGCCAGTTCAATATTAAACACGCCAAATTGTGCAAAATTTCAGTGACTGTCATCAACCGGATCACACAGTCGATGTCAAATGCTATAGAGAAGTTTGTGAACGTTTTTTCGTGCGCATGCTAACTTTTTTAATAATGATCGGAGGACCCAACATTATCGAGAAAACTTTTGCGCAATTATCTGAATTCTTTAAATCTGAAGGAATCGTGACGATCAGAGCATTTTGCAGGAATTTAGGGCAATCCGTAAGCGGCGCACGACTATTTTTCCTATCTCTGCAAGGTATTAAAAATTTCTTTTTGCCCACTTATTAAGTTCCTGCATGTGCCATCTGCCTGAATCAGTTTGCACTTCTAGCAAAGTGACACGCTTCAATCTAATTATGTGTGTGCGACAAGTGGACGCTATTCTGTTTGACTAGAAATGAAGCATTGGAACATGTAACGTTAATGAAATGGCACAATCTGCTGACATAATACCATAGCAATCGAACAATGAGTAGCCAGTTGAACATTAAACACGCCAAACTGTGAGAAGTTTTAGGGCAGTTTCACACATGCGACTTTTTGCCGCGCGGGAGTCGCGCGGGTGTTTAACATCACAGCCTATGGAGCCTTTCACACATGTCACGCGTTTTCATTTTGCCTCGAGTAAATCGCGCGATTTTGGTTTTTGACCTGCCGATGATCTTTAGCATCATGGCAAACTTAGAACATTTCTGAGTTCAGCATGATGTGGCGATTAAAACAAATTCCGAATCGCTAATTTTCGTTAAGTAGAACCGATTTTGTGAGGAACAGTATATTTGATTTCCAAAGTGCTGAAGTTCTCGAACTTAGTGTAAAGCAATCAATAATGTAGCCAATGCAGGTACTGACGACAATGACTGATGTCAGTCATTACCACCAATTTACGTTTTGACCTCGTTCTCAACCGTCGGTGGTCAGATTTTGATGATCCACACACCAACCTGATCCCAAAGTATGAATAATCCACCATGGCGTCCACCATGGAGAGAAATTCTTGCCTTCGCAATCCCCTTTTTGTGGAACAATGGCCAACAGAGACAATTGAAAAGCTATGTCCGAGGAAAACAACGGCATTGTCGCGCGGATTCCAGGGTAACATTGCAGCCTATGGAGCTTTCCACACATGTCGCGCGTTTTAAAAGCGGTTAAATTGTCACATCAATTTTCCTGGAAACCGCGCAATTTTGAGTTTTGACCGACCAACGATCTAGAAGATTTCGTGAATCTGAGAACATTTCTGATTTCAGTATGTTACGGTGATTAAAACGCATTCTGAATTGCTCAATTTCGTTCAGTAGAACAGATTCTATCACAAATAATACATTTGAAGTTCAACAGTGTTGAAGTTATTGACCTTCGTATACGTCAAACAATAGTGTTTTCCATGCGCGTGCAATCGACGATGACTGCATGGAATTGGGTTTTCTTTCGGTACTTCTATTCTTTCCCCCCACATTTCTGTTGTTGGCACCCGGAAGTATTGCATCGTCAACGATCTTCTCTTGCTCCTACTTGTTCTCACTGACGTGGCATAGCGTTGAGTGTGTAAAACTCCTCTTGTCTGACATGTAGAACATTCACAACCTCAGAATTAGACAACTGCTCGTCATTTGTCTGTAGACAGCAATCACACGAAGTTCATGATCACAGCTGTACCTTGGATTCTAACTTAGCATCCACGGGACCAATCCTTCATCCCAGGGTTCAAGTAAGACTTCTCAGTCGTGTTGCAGTGTCACTCAGAGACAGATCAAGTCTATTCTAAACCCAATGTGACAAACTTTGGCGAAATTTGATGATTTTGGAAAACTTGAAAAATGTAGGGGGAAAGAATAGAAGTACCTTTCTTTCTCCTGCTAAGGATGAAGTTACAGATAGATGTTCTAAAATTGCAGTGTTTTGTAAAACCTTGATGAATTGATGGATCGAATAGTAGCGAAAAGGAATTTGAGTGCAGATGATTTATTTATTCGTATTGGAACTTATGGAGGTGGAGGGTGTTTAAAGATTGGATTATCAATCTTTGAATTAGAAGACCGCTGTAGAATCCCTCCATCGTCGGGGTTGACATGTACATGTAAGGTCAAAGATTCCGGCGTAAAGCATTGTCTTATACTGGCATTAGTACCCGACATTCAGAAAAGCTGCAGCAATACTAAATTGTTGTGGGTAAAAACTGGTTTGAATACAATGAGAAATTACTTTACTATTGCATGTGACTTGAAATTATGCAACATGCTGCTAGGTCTCATGGCACATGGAGGCAAGCATCCGTGTAGTTGGGTACTGCTGAAAATGAGCATTAAGATCTCCAAGTATTCCACGAACGATATCATCATTGAGTTATCAGTTTTGGAAATATTTTGAATTGGGCAGAGACAAGCAAATGTAATGACGTTTTCTTATGTCATACACCCATCCACTGTATGTTTATCGGATCCTTCAACTCTTATTATTCAAATCATACCCCCTCCAAAGCTTCACCTGCTGTCTAGGCCGATAGCTTCACTTTATTCTGGCCTTGAGAAAGAGTGGAGTCGTGCAGATCTCTGGTTACGCAGCTGCAATCTAGAGCTTCAGTCAATACACGGAGACAGTTTTACCGGAAACAGCATTGTAGGATTATTTTGTGCAATGCAGACTCACTTGAGGCGATGTGTCCGAAGGATCCAAAAGTTATGAGATTTGTAGATGCTTTACGATATTTCAACGATGTGACTTCCCGCTTTGGATCTTCCATGCACTCACAATTCAGGAACAAAATCAATCACTTTCAAGCGGTGCATGAGCAGTTGCCACTGAATGTGACACCGAAGATCCATGCTATGTCCATGATATATTTCTGTGAGCTAACTGGACAAGGACTCGGACAATACAGTGAGCAACGCATTGAATCATTGCATCACATCTTTGAGGATGTCTGGAAAATTTCAAAATTTTTGAAACTCATCCTCAGTACAATGATCGATTATTATGTTTGTGTATATAATTCCCGACATGTTTGAAGAGAATTTGATTCTATTCTAGATTATGTCCCTGTTTTCTGAATAAACACATGCATATTTCATTTTGTCTAATGTGGATGACTTAAACTACAATGAAGCATCTCTATTAAAATTCAGTTTCAATTGACATTGAATTCTTAACTCGTAAAATAGCATTTTTGACCATATAATACTACTTATAATTAATACTTTCTGACTGCCTTTTCGAAACTGAGTTGTCAAAACATCAGAAATACTCTTATATGTGCTCAGAGACAACTCATTCATCATTGTAGTCGAAGTATTAGTCCTGAACAATTTGTGAGAAATTGGATTTTTTGGAAAATGGCGTCCACTTTGGAAATAAAACATTTAGAAAAAATCTGTACATTGAAAGATTTTATTTTTTCTCATTTCTTACTCCTGGAGTCTCATAAAACTGAAAAAATTGGTTTTGCCGATGATATACTTTTTAAATCCAAAAAATTCATTCAGGCGCACCGTGATCCCCGTCTCGCGCAGGCGGTCAGAATTTTCAGGCTTCACTGCGGCAGCGAGATATTTAGGGAAATCGCTATCCTATTAACTCCTACTGTACATCAATAATTAATGTACGCTTTTTGGATCCAAATCAAGTGTCTTTTCCGAGATAATTCTCATTATATCTGGCTCGATGACTTCCTTTTGGTGAATGGCGGCCCGTCACATAGCGACCTAATATCTTGGTATCTTGATTGCCAATTAGCTAGACAGAGTGTTCACTATTTTACAGCTGTACACACAGTCTTGCACGTTCTCTATCTCACACATTGAACAGCCTTTTTCCTATTGTGGATTAATTTAATAGGTTGCTCAATTGAAAAGAAACGATAAAATGATGGAATATACATGAAAGCACTGCAAATAAAGCACACAAGACAGCAAAATTTAAGCATTTTTCTTATAAAACATTTAAAGTAGCGCATTAAATACATGGTTGCATTTGATGGACAAGCAGAAGAAATGTGGAGATCAGCATCACATAAATCACATGAATGCACGGAATTCACGGAATTTTAAACACCAATCCTCAGGTATAATATTGAATTACACACACAGCTATGAAAGCATCGATGGCGGATTGACAATGCCCTACGAGTGCTTCGATATTATATTTAACTTTAAGATGTTTAACCGGATAGGAAACGGCGAATGTCTGCTAGTAAAGTACATGATCATATTCTAAATGTAGCTTACGTCAGCGGATGATAACCGGCGTCAGTTTCATGCCATGACTCATAAACTGACCGTTTGACATATTTAGTTGGCATTTTGTATATAAACCCTCCGAAGTTATCGAAAAATGCATTCGCTTTGCTCGACGCCGAGATGATTCGTAAAATATTCTGCTTGATAGTTATAGCTCAACACATCGTTGCATCATCACAGTACAAAAAGCCTTGTGACAATGACTCGGATTTTTCCCAGCCACAGTTCGTCGATGCATACGATCGTGCATATCGCATCCTGCAGTTAGAAAGGCAAATACGGATGATTACAAGAAAGCTAGAAACTCCCAAAGACAATGATTTTGAGAAGGTCAGACAAGTTGTGGAAGTTCTAACCCAATCAATCAAAGGAATTACAGGTGACATCTCCAACCTAAAGAGACGCATATTAGCCATTGAAAAAAAGGCAGCAAAGCCTAATAATAACGCAAAGCCCATCAGCCGCGACAAGCAGATAAACATGCTTAGGAAGAGACTTGGCAAAGTTGAGAAGAGGGTAGTATCATCAGAACTACAATTAAAAGCAGCGAACATGAAAGCTAAAAAAGACAAGGAATGGATACATAATGTCAATATTAGAGCATCCACTCTTGAAAGACGAGCAACCAATGTTGAGAAGCGAGCATCCACTCTTGAAAGACGAGCAACCAATGTTGAGAAGCGAGCATCCACTCTTGAAAGACGAGCTACCAATGTTGAGAAGCGAGCATCCACTCTTGAAAGACGAGCAACCAATGTTGAGAAGCGAGCAACAGCTCTTGAAAGACGAGCAACCAATGTTGAGAAGCGAGCAACAACTCTTGAAAGACGAGCAACCAATGTTGAGAAGCGATCATCTACTCTCGAAAGAAGAGCAACCAATGTTGAGAAGCGAGCATCCACTCTTGAAAGAAGAGCAACCAATGTTGAAAAGCGAGCAGCCAACGTTGAGAAACGAGCATTCACTCTCAAAAGACGAGCAACCAATGTTGAGAAGCGAGCATCCACTCTTGAAAGACGAGCAACTAACGTTGAAAAGCGAGCATCAACTCTCGAAAGACGAGCAGCTAATGTTGAGAAGCGAGCAACCACTCTTGAAAGACGAGCAACCAATGTTGAGAAGCGAGCATCCACTCTTGAAAGACGAGCAACCAATGTTGAGAAGCGAGCATCCACTCTTGAAATACGAGCAACAGCTCTTGAAAGACGAGCAACCAATGTTGAGAAGCGAGCATCCACTCTTAAAAGAAGAGCAACCAATGTTGAGAAGCGAGCATCCACTCTTGAAAGACGAGCAACCAATGTTGATAAGCGAGCATCCACTCTCGAAAGACGAGCAACCAATGTGGAGAAGCGAGCAGCCAACGTTGAGAAGCGAGCATTCACTCTCGAAAGACGAGCAACCACTCTTGAAAGACGAGCAACCAACGTTGAGAAGCGAACATCCACTCTCGAAAGACGAGCAACCAATGTTGAGAAGCGAACAAACACTTTTGAAAGACGAGCAACAACTCTTGAAAGACGAGCAACCAACGTTGAGAAGCGAGCAAACACTTTTGAAAGACGAGCAACAACTCTTGAAAGACGAGCAACCAACGTTGAGAAGCGAGCATCCACTCTTGAAAGACGAGCAACCAATGTTGAGAAGCGAGCATCCACTCTTGAAAGACGAGCAACCAATGTTGAGAAGCGAGCATCCACTCTCGAAAGACGAGCTACCAATGTTGAGAAGCGAGCATTCACTCTTGAAAGACGAGCAACCAACGTTGAGAAGCGAGCATCCACTCTCGAAAGACGAGCAACCAATGTTGAGAAGCAAGCATCCACTCTTGAAAGACGAGCAACCAGCGTTGAGAAGCGAGCATCCACTCTCGAAAGACGAGCAACCAATGTTGAGAAGCGAGCATCTACTCTTGAAAGACGAGCAACCAATGTTGAGAAGCGAGCATCCACTCTTGAAATACGAGCAACAACTCTTGAAAGACGAGCAACCAATGTTGAGAAGCGAACATCCACTCTTAAAAGAAGAGCAACCAATGTTGAGAAGCGAGCATCCACTCTTGAAAGACGAGCAACCAATGTTGATAAGCGAGCATCCACTCTCGAAAGACGAGCAACCAATGTTGAGAAGCGAGCATCCGCTCTTGAAAGACGAGCAACAACTCTTGAAAGACGATCAACCAATGTTGAGAAGCGATCATCTACTCTTGAAAGACGAGCAACCAATGTTGAGAAGCGAGCATCCACTCTTGAAAGAAGAGCAACAACTCTTGAAAGACGAGCAACCAAAGTTGAGAAGCGAGCAACAACTCTTGAAAGACGAGCAACCAACGTTGATAAGCGAGCATCCACTCTCGAAAGACGAGCAACCAACGTTGATAAGCGAGCATCCACTCTCGAAAGACGAGCAACCAATGTTGAGAAACGGGCATCCACTCTTGAAAGACGAGTATTCAATGTCGAGAAGAAAATTGCACCACCTAAGAAAAATATTAAATTAAGAAGATTTATTCGACGACTAAGATTTGGCTAATCGGACAATGCTTGGTGTGGCTTTGCATGCCTTTCATATGAGGAACGATTGTGCTTGTGATCGCATTTGAAGTTGATGAAAGCCATGAACCATAAACATGACTCTCAATAATAGTAGTTTTGTAGTGTACATTAATGAATCTCGTTGTATATTTGTGAAAAAATGTTATATAATCTTTTATTTCATACCCTTTGTTGTTTTTGACTGATCCCTTTGTTTGGAGCTCTCCTTTTTTGGTTTGTGAGATTATTGAATCATTATACTGAGCTTGTGTTTATTTTGAAATGGACATTTGTGTAGACATATTAGACATATATGCAAACATATTCTTCACATCAGGGAGAGACATTATAAACTTAACAGATTTCAGCAGATTAGAAAAATTGACGATTTTCTCCTCCTGTGTATAAACAGCAATGAATATTTTCCTGGCTATCCCGTGCCTGTATGCGCTTGGTAAGTGAAGCTTATTAATAGCACCAAAAGTCCTACATCTTCTCTGGATTTAATTGCGGGATAATTTGCACATTCTCTTGAAATAAAACGGGACATGGAAAATGCATCAGAATACGGGACGCTTGGTCACCCTAATCAAACTTAAGATAGGTGCCCTTACATCCCTTGCTGCTGATCGCAAGCATCTGTTTTACGCTGCATGCAGTTTCCTCTCGCAGGGAGAAGACAGAAATGTGTAGAAGCTAGAAAAGCTAATTAATGATATCGCTGAATCACCAACTTATTCCAAAAAATATGACTTTTATCACAATACTTAACTGTACAAGTAGTACAATAATAACAATGACAAATATAATTGTAAAAGTATTGCAAGAATATCGTAGCGTCTGACGACTGCTCCAAAACATGAGAATACCAGAGAGGATTTGGAGATTTATTTTCGAAGATCGCCTCCTCTCTGAAATCAGCATGTCCCGTGAAAAAATTGTCGTGTTTGCCATAGACAGGAGAGGAGTGAAGAATGTGAATACGTGCTGTACATGTACAGGGTATGACCTACTTCAAATGTCCCCAAACGAAAAAATCGAGTGGACTTAGATTTGGAGATCTTGGTGGTCAATCTACTGCACATCGCCTTCCTATCCATTGTCGTGGGAATGTCTTACCGCGAAAATTGCGCACATTCAGACCAAAGTGCGGTGGTGCTCCATCCTGCTGGAACCATAGTTGTCGTCATCTCTGTAATGGTAACTCATTGAGAATCGGCTCAAGAAAATTTTGAAGCAGAGGTAGGTACCGTGGTACGAATCTTTTGTAGCAAGCTCATTAAAGAAAAATGGGCCGATAACTCGGTTTTCCCAAATCGCGGCTCAAACCATTATCCTTGGAGCTCTTGCATGTTGGAATCTTTCATCCAGTGAGGATTATTAGCGCACTAGCAACGAGTGATACCTTGTGATTATTTTGCATAAGATATCTGTAACCTAATCAGTGTTTCAGTGTTATCACACTAAAATGGATTGCTTTGTAGATTGCCCTATTTTTCCTATGGTGCGGATCTATTGAGACACCCTGTACATTGTAAATGTGCATTTGGTTGCTCTGCATCTCCCTCATGTTTGAAACAATGCTTCAATGACTATTACGTATTTATCAACTTTGTCAATCCTTTGATTTTTAACAGAAATCGAGAAAAGAGCCACAATTATAAACTAATCATTAAATCATGGAATATAAGGACTTTATGTATAGTATTCTTAAAAAAAATGCGTATGCTTAAATTAACAGAGAAAGGAGAGCCAAATGAATGTGAAATTTCATGACTATTAATTTACCTTTTTAGCGTTTATTCTCATGTATTGGTCCTTTTCATATCCATTGGTCCAAGAGTACTACGGGTATTTCAAAAATTTATGTACGTATAAGGCCGACCGGTCCAGTTTTGAACCAAAGAAGTTTTGACATCTCATTAATGACATCTCAGAAATGTGTTCCCCGATAGCTTCTTTACATCTCTCGATTAAGCGAGCAGATGAAGTGAGCGACGATTGTTATACGTAGGTACTATGAGAAGCAACAAAGAAATACCAAACGAATTTCTCCAAAAATTCGGCAGCACAAGGGATATACCATACACTAATCGAAGGATCTGGTCAAGGTGGTTAATAAAATGATGATTATTAATTGTTATGAGATTACACAATTGTATTAAATGGGGTCAAAGATCAAAGAATTTAAACTTTCAGTTCAACTCAAATAGCTCTAACCAATTAAGAGAAAACGTGTGGCTTATCAGCTATCGTGGATTATTCAAACATGCTTGTGATGTTGAGTCGTTTTCCATTCATAAAGTTTCAGCGATCCTTAAGGTTTCTTGGAGTCATACTTGAGGATTCTTTTGGTTGGAAATCTCATATAGACTTCATTGAGAGGAAATGTGCGCAACGGCTGTGCACCCTGAGAAGAAGTCCATCACCAATGACGACGAATTCGTTATAGTAAACAACGTTTTGATAAGCAGCTTGATTGAATATGTTGGTATCTCATCGAGTAACTCAAGACGTCTTCAGGCGATTCAACGGAGGTGTCTCAGAATCAAGGGTAATATATCACTAACTGATCCCTCGTCAAGGCGAAATTCGTTTGCAGCAAGACTATTTGATAATTTGGAGAATCAAGATGCTATACACTCGGCTTCGACAGGCAATGATTAATTGTCTTGCTTTGTGGTGTATCTCGCATGGACTGTTGGGAGGATCGTTTTTGTTCTTGGTTGCAGACGTTTGTGGCCATGCGGGTGTCATAATGGATGTGGCTAAAGGGAAGATAAGTGAAGATCGTATCTCAGCCCCTTTATGCAGTGATGGCATCGTTGACAGCATTCGGACGGTCCTGGCATTCTCAGAGCCTCATAGATCTGCCATTTTGTTTCTTTTGTGCAGAAGCTTTTAACTTTTATATGATCATATATACTAATTGTAAGTCATATGACTTAAAATTACTGATTGTTATGTGCCCATGTACGATTTAAGTGTATTTTTGTCTTAATTGACGCAGAATAAAATGAAATGAAATGAAATAATTGCATACTTGTCTCCTTCCACTCTTCCTTCTGGTCGAGCATCAGTGCCTTTCTGTAGGACTACCCAACGCGATGCCTTTTTGCCGCACATGTGCATTATTCAGTCCCTCACTTTCTGTGACTAACTTTTGAGTACTTACTTTCATATAACTTACTTTGAACTTTATGTAACATGTATACATTTTTGATTTACATTATTGATTCAATAAACGTATCTCTCTCTAAAATCATACATTTTAGTACTTATTTTCTGCAGGTAAAGAAACAATCCAATTCGGTAAAGTCACCATTTTTAGGCGGTCGAGATCTCGAGATTACAGTGCTCCATCATTGGCATGTTGGGCTAAGAAAACCTCTTCTAGTTTCATGTGCTTCCTTTTGTCCTAAAAAATTTGTCCAAAAAATTTTTTTTTCGGTTAGTTTTTTTTTGTTAAAATCAGGATCGAAGATGGTGGCCATTACATCACAGAGGTTTACCATAAGATTGATGAGTTCAGCTTCCCAGTGGTGCTGTATACTTTCCCCGAGAGTAACATGCCTTTGAACACTGGCTTAAACATCTTTGCTACCCAACTCATCAGGTTCGCCAGGATTTCATCTGATGCTTCCGCCTTCACATCAAGAGCTAAGGGCATTTTTGATATCTTCAAAGGACGGGGTTATAAGATTAATTTGCTGGTTAATTCTTGCATAAAGTCCTTCTCCAAGAATAGGTTCCTCGTTTTCAAGTTTGGTTGTTTTTCGCCCCGCCAGATGCCATCCATCATTGGCATGGTGGACTAAGAAAACCTCTTCTAGTTTCATGTGCTTCCTTTTGTCCTAATAAATTCCAAAAATTTTATTTTCGGCTATAGGTTCTGCTATGTTTCCTCAGGGTTGGAGAGACTTTCCATGTCGTACATTCGATATGGTTGGCCTGGCCCCGCCATGTGGTATAGGTTGGAGGTTAGGAGCCGAAACCTTGCTTCATGCAGCCACATGGTTCCTCCCTGATGACTCCATACATAGCAAACCGGTTGTTTTGGTTTTTTAGGTTTTTTATTTTCACCTTTTGTTATTTTTAAGTTAGCTTCTCTCGTCAGGTCCATGACGAACTCTTATTTCAGTTCTTATATGATAAAATAAAATCGTTTATAAGTATCAATTTATGTCCCTTACCGTCTTCAGTTGAGTCGACTAGCCTTTGTGCGTATTTCAGTCCCTACTCTATACTGGAGTAGGTTACTCTATGTTGTTAGTATTAATTTGTATTCATTCGTTCATGACTTTTAATTACCTAATTATTTACAGGATTCTCCACTAGGGTAGTTGTTTAACTTTGGTATCTTCCGTTTCCTGGATCCTTCGAATTTTTTTTGACCGTGTCGTGTCTTGATTCGATTAGATCTCAATTATTCGAGATCGGAATTGCTATGATACATACACTTTGCAGATTAAAATTAATGCTACAATTGTAATTGTCTGTTTATGAATGTGCATAATGTTAACCTTTGAATCTGTGCCTAACCACATGCAGTTACTCCAACATCGTCACTTCTTCCATGCGAAAATTTTGATATGAAAATGATGGTTGGAAAAGTGAAATGTCTTATCAAAATACAGCCGAGTGAAAATAATTTGCGTAAAATATTTGCATTCATCAATATAATGTGAATCCTTGCAGCTTGACGGAGTTTCACAGTTTGACACATTCTCAAAGTCAGAGTTTTCGTTAACAAAAACGCATTATCAGCATTATTCAATTCATTGTTAGCGATAACTGTGGTTTTCTTTCATCCATGCATAGCTGTGTTGACAAGATACTGAAAATTATTCCATGTCAATAACGCTATACATTTGAATGATTCTTTCTTTCGTTGGAAGTTTTATTAGTCTAGCATATTATTCTGGCAACTTTATTATTTTCATGTATGAATTGATTTTGATGAATAATTTTTCTAGAGTTTGTAGTCTATCTGAAATTACAGTGTGCTGATGCATAAATAACACATCAGTACAGGAAAGTGTAGGCCAAAATCCGCATATCCAGACATATTTCGGCATTGCCATGCAGAATTTGTTATGTAAAGAGAGCAGATGGTACGCGTTATGAAAGATAGAGAATCATGACATAGAGTAGGAACGGATCGTCATACTTGAGGGTATTCATAGATTTCTCACAACTTGTTGAGTTTAGGAAAAACCAAGATAAATATCATTTGAGTTTATTTACTTTACATTCTCATAGCTTATCCATAGAGAAATCTAGCTAGATATTTAGAATTAATGACAACATAATTCTCTTGAGAATCTTTAGATAATATTGCTATATATTTGGGCAAGCATCATTCTCATCGCATTTACGCAAATAAGGATCGGTCATCCTAATTGATCGTAAATGAAATGTTTATATGCAATTATGAATGAGGAAAGAATAATGAAATTAAATCGGACACTTTCAGACACGAGACTTCCTTAGTCCCTTCATGCATTGCATTTATACACAATCACAATACTTGCGCCGATTATGCGACACGAAAAGCTCTTAACATCATCATGTGGTCATCCTACTTAAGTGTTAATCGTAAAACCGAAGTCGTATACATGAAAACATATTCTTTCAGACAAGGAATGAATTTACAAGATTACTTTCCGGAAAACTCTTGTCTGTATGGACTAATTTTTTCATTAGCTACTCGAGAAATGACTCAGGAGAAATGACAAAGGCGAGCTGAAAGCCGCTGAAAACTCGAGCAGTTAATAAAAACATCAGTCCATACAGATAAGAGTTTATACATCTTCTTCTTCTCTGAGATCTTGTTATGAGTTCAAAATACTTCAAAAGGCTTCTATCTCATACGTTGTCTCTGCTCGCGCGTGTCTGACGACGGGTGAAAATCAACAGAAAGCTCACAATATAAACAACGTATGAGATAGAAGCCTTTTGAAGTATTTTGAACAGATAAGAGTTTTCCGGAAAGTAATCTTGTAAAACCGAAGTGTGTCATCATTCAGAAAGTGTTTGATTTCTGCAGAAAAGGATTTGATAATTTAAAACCTATGAGAGCAAACTTAGCTCTTCGATGACCTTTGTCAGATTAGCCTAGGAGTCCAGATTACTTCGTTGCCGCAGGAAGCAGTTATTTGCTGGGAAAATTCTATTGTGCAGCTACAGCCGTGGCCATTGAAATAAGGCACCCAAGAAATTCTATGAGAACTAGTATATTGCAGTTTAGGAGAAGGCCCTATTTGATAGCGCACAAACATCTTTTCTAATGTACAAACGTACGTAAATGATGTGCATGTAATTTACAGTGAGTACTAACAGCGCTAACAGCGCTTCAGATTTTTTGAAGGATACCCGTTATCACGAATAACTGCTACTATTCTGTCAGGAATGCTTCAAACCAATGTATTGCTCACGACTTTTTCCGTAGTTTTTTGTGAGGTGGAGAATGTCTGGTAGCAATTCTGGATGATGTTTTGAAACATCACCTTTCACATGATGCCAACAATACTCAGTTGCACTGAGATCTGCAGAATTTGAAGGATCGAAATCCAATGCAAGAATATTATCGCCATTAATCCACTTCTCTAAGCATCACTCGGTGTGGCATAGTGCCGAGACATGAAAGAATATGGATGGTTTCCTAGTATTCATACGGAATCGCTGTAGGCAACCCTGAACTTCATATGGATGCAGACATGCTTTACTTTATGAGAACTGCATGGACTGCGGAAAAAGTTGTGAGCAAGAAATTGGCTCAATGTATGACTGACACATATAGCAGCAGTTATTCGTGAGAAGGGATATCCTTCAAAAAAAAACTGAATGCTGTCAGAATAGAAACCGTGAATTTTATTTTTTGTGAATGCTTGTACATTACAAAATATGTTTTTGCATCTTTCATGATCCTAAATATTCAAGATATACAATATCCTCACTTTCATAGATTTATCTTGGATGAATTATTTTTGGCCCCTACTTTCTATGTACTAAATCGTAGGAATGAGTGCCAAATACAGTCAACATTTGTGTTGTAACTCTTGTTTCAGCTGCAAATAGGACTAAGTAATTGCGACAGCCCATAACTAGACCACTGAGCAGTAATTGGTGATTTTCTGCAAATTAATTGCATTTTCTGAGTAGGCCTATTTGACACAAATCTAATATAGTCCCACTAGTAATCTCGAGATCTCAGCATTTGGAAAGAGATCGAGAATGAATTTACTAATGCGGCCGCAATACCTTTCAGATCATCACATCCACTAAGTATGCCTAAATTTCACTTATGTCCATACACCTTCTTGGTCCGAAACTTCTGTGTCAAGACATTCGAGTTGGTCACTAACAACTTTTGGATAATTTGAATATTCGAAAATACAAAATACCTTTATTGGTGAATTCGAACACTCGAAAGCATTCTGTAATTTGCCTTTTATATTCTGGTCAATATTATATTGACCTTAGCATGTAAATGTGCAAATTATGTAATGAAAATTGAAAATTAGTGGCATCCGTGGTTTGTGTAATTAGTTGCACTTTATCGCGGTTTTGATAGATCAATCAAAGTGGAACTGTCTTAAGAACCTTCATTGTACACGGAAAAAATAGATGTTGAAAGAAAGGTGATGATAGTGCGGACATTTCGCGGTTTGGCAGTTCTGTTTCACAGTGCCTTCAGTAGATCTACAGGAATGATATAGAGAGCTCCATAACAAAGGGAGCAAACTTCTAAAGATAATTTATTTGAAACCACAGTTTGAGACCACAGGTCGATCTAATGAACCACAAAAAAGATCCCAGAGAATTTGTCGCAGTTTACATGAAGTACAAGTATATCCTTCAGCTACATATGCAATGGGCTTTCTACGTACAGAACATTTATGCACATAACAGCATTTATTCGTAGAAACTTTAGTAATCAATATAAAAGGTTCAAAAGAAAAGATTCTTCGGGTACTTCCAAGAAGGAATACCGAAGTCCTTTGGAATCCATTGGAAGTACCCGAAGAATCTTTTCTTTTGAAACCTTTATATTATGGAACCGGGTACGGGGAGGACTCGGCCTCAGGGCCATATTACTTTGGTAATCAAATTTAAAAATTAATGTTGCATAATAAATTTACGCTTCTACACATCAGAATACATATCTTCTCCTTGCTAAATCATCTAAACAATTCTCTCGTCAAATGATTTGAAAATTATTTTTCTTTTTCCACAATAGATGGATTCAAGCTTACAACATCTTGGCGATAGTAGCATGTTTTGATTGAACGCTACTTATTTTTGTTTTGATCAAACGGTATGCAGATTCAAATGGTACAAAAAAATGCAAGTTCTTGTGATTCTTCAAAACAACAACAATGAATGGCACATTCTAATTCACCGCTGGTACAAATGCATTTTCCCGAATGAATATCAAGACACTGTTATAGTATAATTACAAAATTAGGCTTCAAAGAATTTTCTATAAATAATCAAAAAATATGCCGGTGTAGTTTCAATCTATGTACAAATAGTCCAAAAAAATTCAAAAGCTTGCTGACCGTAATGCTTAGTAATTGCTTGAATATATCGATGATTTCAAGCTAAATAGCGGAAATATTTCCTGTACTCGTTGTATTATACGTCGTAGTCCAATCATTAATAATATCGTTGAAAGCAGTCTCTCTGAGGATCAAACTAAGCGCAATCGAAGAGAGACAGCCGAAGAAAATGCATCCTCTCAGAATCACCAACTTCCGAAAATTTTCATCGCTGATATCGTGGTTATCGGTCAGGACTTCGAAGTTAGAGCTGACGGAACTTCCCCGAGGATAACTCTGTCGAACTTTCTCTCTTGACAGCAAACCTGCAAAAATTAGTCTTTTTCAGAATGTTATGTATTCATGTTAGAGAAACAGCTATTTAATGTGCTATAGGCAGTTCAAACAGGAATTTCTGACAGGATAAAATTATATTCTCGTACTAGCATTCTAGCAGGCATCCTAGTCAACTAATCACTTCTCAAGATACATGTATAGAAATTATGTCATGTACAATCGTTCAATGTGAAATGTCGCATAGAAAGGTAGTCTCAGGAGTTCCTGAAGGCAGTGTTTTAAGTACGTACCTTATAGCTCTTTTTTAAATTCAAGAAAGTGTTTTGTTGAAATGTATTTATAGCGCTGAATTCAAATTTGATTCACAATGCAAACTAGGTATGTCACATCACTGAATCGCATGTACAAAAATTCGACCTGTTTATTAACTTTTTCAATTTTCAATAAGGGCAGAGTGACAGAGCGATTTTGACATAGTAAGAGTACTTCAAAAGCACCCATATCGAGATGAGTAAATGCGTGTAAATGGTTCATATAGAATTTTATATGTGTCAAATATCATTTTCCCACAATGACTTTACCTAAATATTGATCTGTTTTAGTCATTGTTTTTCCAGCACTACTCAAGGCGTTAAAACGACAAGTATTTATCTCCTTCTCCATGTCACACGTCATTCAAAATGATGACATCAACATTTACTTTGCACTTCATATTTTATTTTCATTAAGCCCTTATAGACCGGGAGCTACTGACACTTTCTTCCTAAATTCGCGCACAAAGGACTTAATAGCATAGATTTGTAGATCTTGAAACGTTGAATACAAATATCAAATTCTTAGGTGTCACAGTCAGTCGCTTTCGGTTATAGGTAAGGTTAAATGATTCCCATTGGAATCCGACAGTAAAATTCAAGAAATATCTATGGATTGTGAAGCACTTGGCAATTTTCGTAGATTTTCTTTTGCAGAAAAGAAACGCTTTATCAAAATGCCATGAAATTTGAAACATGATGGAGTTCAGAACATCAACTTCGATCTAAAAGTTGAAGTGAGTAGCATAATTCAGTATTTGATGCTTGAGAGTCTATACAAAATGAGAAAATTTCATGCTTTGACTTAATTTTGGTGATTTTACTGACGCCTCTCACAAATTACCTGAAGAACAAAAGTCCTTATTCAAAGACAATAATAAGATCATAATTAATTTTAAGATGTTACCGACACGTAAATGGGCCCAGAATATTATTCAGACAAAACATAACTTGAGTTGGTGAATAATATAAAACTAAAAAGTTGAATTAATTCACGGATACTTACAGTTGAATATTAGCCACAAAGAGCATTATATTTCTGGACACTCACGACCCAATTCTGTAAAATGATTTTTATTCACCCTAGAATTCATTCTGCTGGTCAGTCTTTTAGGCAAGTGCATATGCTTAATATATATGATATAATATATACTATACCGTATATCATGTTCGAAAAATAAGTTATTTAAACTAAATTTGCCAAGTTGACTAACTCGAAAATTGAGCTTAGAAAAAGAAAATGCCTAAATAATAATGCTGTTTTTGAAATTTTCAGCAATCACCTTAATTTCCTTTCAATTTAAAGTCTTCTTAGAATTTCGTTCTTTTTGATATCTAAAAGGCTTCATACTACTTAGATATTAAAATCTCAAGCGCAGAATTGGATTGTTATCAGAAGTGAAGATTTATGTAAAACGATGGCAGATGCTGGAACTTAGTAAGGGGACAAAAATAAATTCTTAATACTTCGCAGAGATAAGAAAAAATCGGGCGGCCTTTGAAATTGCCGTCAATTCCATCAAAGTGCTTCAATTGCCACGTTTCCTTCAGATTCGAAAAATGCAGATCAATGCGCACAAGTTTTCTCGATAATCTTGGTCCTTCCTATCAATATTAAAAAAGACAGCAAGCGTACGAATATCGGTTCACCCGATGATTTCACCACCCTCTTCTCAGCATTCCTCACTGAATGCAACTAGAGTGTGATGTGTGATCAAACTGATATTCCAACACGCACGCCAACTAGCTGGTGTCCATAGACACAATGCTGGTGACCAAAAGCAGTCTGACAGCTTTTTGTT
Organism: Prostheceraeus crozeri; assembly: GCA_907163375.1. Taxonomy (NCBI): domain Eukaryota; kingdom Metazoa; phylum Platyhelminthes; order Polycladida; family Euryleptidae; genus Prostheceraeus; species Prostheceraeus crozeri. The sequence goes on along the minus strand of CAJQUW010001471.1, from coordinate 137,027 downwards.
TGAGGGAGTGTGTGCCATTTCCAATAGTATATGCGACATACGACTCATCTCTTCTATGAGCGAAGACTGAACGCGCACGGTGTCTTGTCTGCGGTCTCAAGATACAAAGCATGTAAACACGGGAAAAAATTGTAGAGGCCCACCTCTTGAAGTTTTGGCCTTTGGAAACACATTCTCCGTGAAAAACTGATTTGCTTGACATTATGTTTTTCACTGCATGCTAGCATTTGCTTTGAGTTAATACTCTACCTGCTACAAATACCAGACCTGCCCTATGACTGCGACTTTTTTCATAATACATACGTATAAGCCGATTATGTCAAAACGTTTGATGTCAGGTATAGACGTAGGTCTAAATGTGAACTCTCATATACAAGTTTTTTTATTCTCATGCGTCTCATGCACTGTAACATATCACTGCAAATCATAAAGTGAAACTTCACCTGTAAAAGTCGACCATCCAAATGTCACCGAAAAATGTTAAAATACTGGCGAAAATTGTATTCAGCAATGTTACGAGGGGCGTACCAAAAGTTCGTGACGTTTGTCTCTCCTATCTATAGACGTCTATTTTGGTGCAATTGCATATCGAGATATTATTTCTTATAGTTCTCACAACTGCATTTCACAAGAAAAACATTTAACTTCCATTTGTACAAATATTTATTGACAGAACTTAAGGCATATCAAAACTCTTTTTTCGATCCGGTCACCTTAAATTTCTTTACACTTTTCCCATCTATTCTCAATTTTTTTCATTCCATCTTCAAGCCAATCCTGCAGAAATTTCCCGAATGAAGCTTTCGGTGCTCTCTTTATCTCTTTCACCATTGAATCGAATGCCCCCGATTGTCTACTTCAATGGAGTGAAGAGATGAAAGACAGAGGTCAAGTCAGGGGAATACAGTAGGCGAGGAAGCAGCTGCCATGAACAGCTGCTTGATTGTGGTCATCGTTTTCGCTCCTTGGTCCCCTGCGTTATGCTGCAGACATAAAGAACGTCGCGAAATATTTTCCTGTCTTTTTTACGGCAAAAGCTTGCGCACGATCTGTGAGGGGCTGCTGTAGTCTTCGGGGTTGATTGTGTGATCAGGAGGGCAGTAGTGAACATGAATCACACCTTCGCAATCCCAAAAGACTGTCACCTGGAATTTGCCTGCAGAAGATGCTGTCTTGGCGTGATCCAGTGACTGCTCACCTCGCACTATCCATTCCATTAATTTTTCTTTTCGTCTCCGTTATGGCATGAAGTTTGGCAACGGAATTCCATCAACCGTGATGAATCTCCTCCAAAACTCTTTGTCATGGTTTTCCAGAAGACCAAGAACAACACAGGAGTTGGTGACCAGAGCGCCTTTCTGTGCTGCAGTCAGCGGCCTTGGCAACCAACGAGCCGAAAGCTTGGACAACTAAAGGCGGTCATGGAAGATACGCTCAAGAGTCCCACGCAACTGCAGGCTAGACTTATCCTCCACATCATCAAATGTTGGGCGTCTGTCAGACTGGATCAGCTGCCAAACCAAATCTTCATTTTCTTCGCTGGCTTGAATGGATGGATGGCCACACCGCTCACCGTCTTCCAATGACTTCCGTCCCTCTGGGAACATTTGATGGTCGCTATTGCAAGAGCATTGTCTCGAAGACCGCTTTTTGACACTCAGCCGATCGGGTTGGTGTTACTCGTTCCTTGGACAGAAAGAGCAGACAAGATCTCCAGTTACGATTTGTTAAGTCCGCTATGCTGACAAAGGTAAAATTGCTTCACTGGTTACCGACTTCAGTTCGTGTCTCTGTAGGTTATCGATCAACTGATAATACCTCACAGGCAATGCACATGATTGATACAACATGACAACGATAAATGATTAAAGAAAAAAGTCGAATTAAAACCATGGTAATCAAACGTCACGAACTTTTGGTGCGCCCCTCGTAGTTTCATTCATCTTCTCTAAACCATTTTTGGTATATATTTTTGCATCTGCCATGGATACGCTTTTGATTCAATTGCTTCACCCTACATACCAATATCAGCCATAAGAGCGAAGACTATTTTCGCCCCTATATGTCTCACGCCTTGGCACATTGTGATCTACAGTGACACGCAGTAAAACGTGATGTTTGATATGCATACCGAAATGCAAAATCTGATCCTCGAAATGTGGCATTACAATAACTGGCAAAAAATTTGATGTAGGTCATTTAATTTTCCATTTTTTTCTAGAAGAAGGTAAAAGTTGTTTATTGAATCTAAACGGTAAAGTGATCGCTTGAAAATTCAAATATTATTGACATGCTTTTACCAATAACCGCCACCTTTCTCCCTCATTCTACTGCCTTATGTGATAGTGATATATTTTTTAATATCAATGAAAGCAAGCAAACATGGTGTAATTCACTAAGGGAAGCTATTAATTCCAGCACATATACACACAGTACGCATAGATGCACGCCTAAGTGTAATGATAAGCTTGTCGTGCTTATTATATTCTTGATAGTTAAATAATGAAGTTTCAAGCCAAGCAATATACATGTATTGTAAACGGTAACGATCCTAATATGATCATCTAATAAATACCAGTAAAGCTTATACAGCACTTCCATGTGCAGGTATGTATGTGAGATCCCTCATGTGTTCACTGTTTGTGGTTAGGCTAATCATGAGACTTCTATATTAACTTGCTGTGGTATCTTCAGGCAGCGCGTTGACTTAATGGATGTTTACACATACTTCATGTTCACTCTTATTCATTCGTACTACGGTTTGCAGCTTATAACGAATCTCGGGATCTCGGTTGTTTAATCCTAGGATTCAAAATCCCGAGATTATGCAACAAAATACAATCAAAAGGTGCCGAGATCCCCGAACTGAAACCCAACTAACTGCCTGTTACTCCCATTTTTCAAATAGCCCCACTTCCACTTGTCTATTTCTGAAAAGACGGATATCGTTCCTTTTTACAACCCGATATTCCCGTCCTTTTCGTATGCTCAACATTCGCCTAAACATTCTGTTTTCAAGATCTATTGAAAATTGCATATCTTGTAGAACTGAAAGATTAAATTATAATTAGCATTGGCTTATTATCACATTGATTTGTTATGGCATCATTGTCGCTCTCTTAACAGGATCACTAGGAAGAGGCAATTGGCAGTGTTATGTGCAATACTCAGATATCGCAGTTGCTTTTTTTTGCTGGTCCTACATGTATTGCGATTAACTACTAATATGATGCACAAATTTGTATTTAATCATGAAATGGCATCATGTAGATGAATTATTGAATACCCATGGCAGCATTGTAACCGGAACCACAACCTCAACCTTACACAAATTTTCACAAAATTTGATTCCTTGCGCTCACGCCGCCATTTCTATTGAGGCTTCGTAGAAAACTGAATAATTTTGCATGAAGGATCTTATTACGATGAAATATTCACCACATGACAACTTCCCATCTTCACCTGCGATCTCCACCGTGATGAGAAATTCTACACCGTGATGATTATTCGATATGATTTTTCGTTTCTTGATATGATTGTATGTAAGCTTAAGTGGATTACAGTATCAAAGTCATAGTGAATCAAAGCCAATATGAAAAAGTGAAAAGTGAAATGTGATAGATAAATCTAAATATAAATTTAGTAAAATAGTATAAAAAAAAGTAAAATAAAATCTTACTTGTTCTTTCATTCGGCAACATATTTTGATGATGCAGCTTAACTCGTTCTTGAGCCTGTAATGGAAACAAAGGAAGCAAGTGAGAGCTATTCACAACTAGAGTCAGAAGATGCCAATCCTGATAACTCTAGCAATTTAATCCATGAAATAATTGAGAATTTTTAATTTTATGATTTTCTTTCACTGCGTAGGGCTGGTTTACTCTTTCAGCACTGGCTATTCCTTTTTAGAAGTTCCGAAATCCGAGGATTCGAATTATCTATCACTTTTATTTTAATTGAGATATAATTCAACCAAACATGTCATAAAGCTGTTTATCGATAATTTCATTGCTCAAAGCAGAACTTTCCATGTCCACAATTTCTGTAGCGCTTTATAAAACACTTGTTTGTCTAAAGCATTCTGAAAAGCAACTTCTTCATGGTGCTTTTTCGCACTCCGTTCAAGCATTAACTTTTAATGGGCACCCTGTAGTAAACAGAATCAACCTCATAAATTCCCTGAGCTTTACACTTCAAGGATATTGCTAACTGAACTTATTGAAATCAGTTAAATCCCTTAATATTCAAAAATCTTTAAGGTAGCAATCGAGTAGGCTACCAAATACCCATTAAGTGCTTTGAAGAAATCTTTCGGCATCAGTCAATGAACAATTCAATCAAAGTCGTGCAATCGCTTCGCTTCTTAAGTAGGTAGTTTAGAAGTTCTTTAAAACAGCCTACAACATACAAATGATTGCTGGTTGAGCGTGAAATGAAACATACCTTGCATATGAAAACATCGGTCGCTATCATTAGATAATAGTAGTAAAAATTTCTAGAACAGAAATATAGCTTCGAGCAATACACAAAAATTCACACAAATCTCACGCAGCTTCACTCATAGACATTTGTCAACCACTGCAAGATTGGGTTAGAATAAGTCACATGTGTAATTCTAAGCTTTTCATTGGTTATTCATGCCCCGGCTGTTCAGCGACATTCAGTCAATTCTAGCAGACATAAGTCATTCTAGTAAACTTCAGATAAACAGTCTGTTTCTATCACAGAATTAGACATTTCGTCTTTTCCTCTGTTTGACTAGAAAGGAAACATTGGAACTTGTAACGTTAATGAAATGGCACAATCTGCTGACATCACAGAATTAGACAGATCGTCTCTTCTGTTTGACTAGAAGGGAAGCATTGGAACATGTAACACTAATGAAATGGCACAATCTGCTGACACAATGCCATAGCAATCAAACAATGAGCAACCAATTCAACGATAAACATGCCAAATTATGCGAAGTTTTAGTGACTGTTTGTTATCAATCGGATCACACAGCAAAGAGACACAGACGCTGTCAAGTTCTACAGAGAAGTTTGTGAACGTTTTTTCATCCGCCTGCTATCTTTTTTAATAATCATCGGAAGGGCCAACATTATCGAGAAAACTTATGCGCAATGATCTGAATTCTTCGAATCTGAAGGAATCGCGGTGATCGGAGCATTTTGAAGGAATCCACAACAATCCACAAGTGACGCACGACTATTTTTCCTATCTCTGCAAGGTATTAAACATTTCTTTTTGCCCACTTAATAAGTTCCTGCATGTGCCATTATTGATTCAGTTCGCACTTCTAGCAAAGTGATACAGTTAAACAATCTAATTCTGTGGCTGACATAATGCAATAGCAATCGAACCATAAGCAGCCAGTTCAACATTAAACACGCCAATTTCTGCAAAGTTTCAGTGACTGTTATCAACCGGGTCACACAGCCAAGAGACACAGTCGATGTCAAGTTCCACAGAGAAGATTGTGAACGTTTTTTCGTGCGATTGCTACCTTTTTTAATAATGATCGGAGCACGACCGCGAGCGACGCACGACAATTTTTCCTGTCTCTGCAAGGTATTAAAAATTTCTTTTTGCCCACTTAATAAGTTCCTGCATGTGTCATTGTTTTGGATCAGTTTGAACTTTTAGCAAAGTGATGCGGTTAAACAATCTAATTCTGTGGTTTCTATGGTAGCTATCGATGATCATGACCTGCATGCTTGCAATTCTAATTAGATATAGCAAGTGACAACAACTTATGGAAACTGAAGTTGTATTTGTAACAACAAAGGACAATTTACAGCTACATACATCATCAGTGTATTAGGCTTACTATTTAGACCTGAAATCTAGTCTGAAAACTAGGATGCTGTGTAAAGTCGATGCATTTCAAAGTTTATAAAATATCAATTCTTAAAGCCTTTCTATTTTGCAATGTGGAAACCGCGGCACCTTCGTTTGCCATCTTTTTTCTGTTTTCTGCAATTGTTGGTTATTTTTATAATGAAAAGTCGTAATAAGTGTTGACACTTTATACTGCCATTTCTTAACTATTGGAGGCCATACGTCGAGTGGTTAATAGGCATCAAACGAAAATTTTCATGCAGAATTTCTGTTAAATTAACGATGATTTTACAGAAAAAACTTTCAGTTAAACAATAATATTGCTGTCTTTTTGTTGCAGTAAAAGCTGGTACAATTTTTATCAATAGAAACCCGAAAGGTTCGACTCTCTATCATAATCTTTGATACATTCATTCACTACTAACTCCAAGAATTTTGTCCAAAAGGATTTCACTTATCCCATTGGCTGACAATCGATTATATGTTTTTATTCTCTAGATTAGGTGTCAGTCAGCTTGCTAATACATCCATATTACCCGAAATTTAAACTATTTTTGTGGTATTGCAAGACGCAAAATTTTTTCATGTACTTTTGAACTATTTTTTTTGATGGAGAAACTAATTTAGGAATAATTTTACTAAATTATATATCCATACTTTCAGTGTTCAATTTCATATTTTAACTACATTCATCAAATATCAAAAAACATCTTGAAACCGGTGCTACAACGCCATCCAGAGTTGACAGATCTGGCCCTAAGCGTAAGACGACTTCCGCTGATGATCGTCAATGTTGAAAATGATCCGCCTGGATGGTCTTCTGTCCGCAAAACAAGTGCGTGGTCAGCTGGTACAACGCGGTGTCAATGTTTTAACTCGCACCGTACAAAGAAGACTCAATCAATTGAATTACAAGTCTGCTAAGCCAGTTTAGAAATCCAAATTGACCCCAGCAATGAAGGCAAACCTCTCCAGTTTGCCCGCGACTATGCGAACCTTCAAATCTTTTTTTGAAGACAGTGTATCAACGATGAAAGTCATTTTGAGTATCAGACAGCAATCAGGAGACGTGTCTGGCAGATGCCGGGCAGTCCTGCACAAGTTAATGAAACTGTTAAACACCCAATAAAAGTCATGGTCTGGGGCATTGTAAGCTGTAAAGATCCTTTACGTCTCCATGTAGTCGAAGGGATGATGGAGTATAACCAATATATCAATGTTATGCGAACCAGAATGCTCCCACAACTTCGTGAATGGCTCAACTCAACGGTAGGCTGCATATTCGTGTATGATTCGACTCCATGCCACAAAGCGAAGGTCGCATCGCATTTTCAGTAGTCTAATCAGGTGAATGTCATTCCTTGGCCAGGAAATTCACCTGATTTGAGTCAAATTAGAAACTTCTGGGTATGTCCAAAGAGAGATTAAGCCAACAGACCAACACCACAAAGATCAACTCAACTCTTCGTACATGGTTTCGAGATGAAGAATTTCACGCGAAGCTGCAATGGTCCATCAAAAGCATACCCAAGAGACTACAAAAAGTCATTGAAACCAAAGGTGGTCACACATCTTGTTATTGAGACTAATCGCATGTTACTCTGCTATATGCTGTATTTTTGTCTTCCAGTTTTTGTTTTTTATTGAAAAGGTCATAAATATCATGTCTCACCATTTGACAAAAACGTTTTCATGTATAACAAATTGTAAATAAATAATGGATTTTTCATATTTTTATCATGGTTATTTATGGCTATTTATGCTAATTTTTTCTATTTGAGATGATTTTGATTCTAAAACATCGAAAACATTTACAGAAATAGCAAAAAATCCTTTTAATTACGAATATAATGCATGTTGTGGCCAAATTCAGGAAATTGTAGAGAAATACATGAAAAAATAAGGATTTTATAATAATATGTCACCAACTGTTAGTTAAAATGGGTCGCGAGATGCTTTCCACATCCAGTTTTGGGACGTGAAAAAAAAATTTGGGAAACGCTGTTGTAGGCATTGCAAAGAATACATCACAAGTTAGTTTGCTTCTACTAAAAACCTGCATTTCATTAAAAACAAAATCCACTACATTTGGCAAAAATCTAAAACATATCTAGAACATATAAAATCTAGAAAATATTGGAGATTTTTTGTGTTCATCCCAAACCCGGTTCAAGTGGTCAATTTAGCGGAACTTTCAAAAGCCCGGACATAACTGGCGGAAACCAAACGGCTTACCAGAATTCTAAAATATCCGAATCTCGATCAATTCTGACATGTCAGGCTTCATCGTGCCATTCACACATAGTCCGGCAGCCAGAACGAGTTTCTGCAGGGAACGAGGCCGAAAGTGAGACTTTCACAGAATGATGTACACCCTATGCCTACTACGAATCGGCACGTCTGCCGAGTTCTAGTGATGAGTTCCTCTTCTTGTCAGACAAGATCAAAGAAAAACACATGTAAATCCAATGGGACGCAGATTGCAGTTTTTGGCTAAAATGAAATTTTGTATGTTTTCTCTGATTAAACAAAAAGTACTAAGCCCAGAGTCATAATGTTTGGCAAGGAATGCCTTCAGGTCATTTCCTCTCATTTTTATGCACCCCTGTCTATATGGCTAAACTCATTCAGATTTGGCGAGCCTCTTAATGTCGGCAAACACAAACATTTTGAGCAACTTTATCCACATTCAACCACATTCTCACATACATTTCCGATTAGATGCATGATAAAAGCACATGCACATCATAGGAAATGACCTAAGACATTCCAAGCCAAACATTATGACTCTGGGCTTAGTACTTTTCGTTTAATCAGAGAAAACATATAAAATTTCATTTTAGCCAAAAACTGCAATCTGCGTCCCATTGGATTTATATGTGTTTTTCTTTGATCTTGTCTGACAAGAAGAGGAACTCATAGGGTGTACATCATTCTGTGAAAGTCTCACTTTCGGCCTCGTTCCCTGCAGAAACTCGTTCTGGCTGCCGGACTAACAATCGCACATGGGCGCTTCTAGCTCAGTTGGTGGAGTGACAGGTCTAGATAACCTTGGGGTCGTAGGTTCGAGTTTTATAAGATGCTCATCTTTTGCATAGCAATTTGATCCACTGCAGGTTTAATTCAGTCACTGCTAATTGCACTTGCGATGGGGCTTCATGTGAGTTAGACAAATCTAAATGCTTTGGTGTGCTTCGATTCCGCGGTACTTGCCTTAACATCGGCACAATTATAATCTGAGTGCGTCATTCTTTTGCAACGTCGTGCTCACACTGCTCACCTTCTCCGCTTCTCTATCCCAATCCATTAATCTTAGAAAAATCAGAAATGTCGTCACGCTGCATGCACCACCGATAGCCACTCCGAGCCAAAATCCTACAATAATGAAAAGGAAAGAAAGACATACCAGTTCGGATGGTATAGCGCTTGATTGAAAACATTCACTGATTGAAAACATTCTGCCAGGGATGCGGAGTCGGAGTCTTATCAAATGATAGGACTCGGACTCCGGCCTATAACTGGACCCAAAATATAACACAAACAAATTATTGATCCTTGTGCATAGCTGTCACTGTCTTGATGTCAACTTTCTCCGTCAAACAAAAGTACAGCGACACTGCTGCATGCAAAGCTTGCAATAGTTGAGGGAATGACCCGTGATAGTGAAAATGGGATTGTCTTTTTACTCGGTGATTTAGTAGAGAAGACAAGCCTTCCTAGCCTCGATCACACTTACACACCAAAGGTCACATCAGAGACAAAAATGAAATACTTGTTTGTTTGAAAACATTACCTCCTACCCTCACGTTTATCGTGTGTGATGGCTCTTTTAAAATCGAAAGCGCAGGCACTCATCATTTTTGGAGAAGGATGGGGGACTTTTCCTGCCTGGTAGAGATTGGAGAAAAACTTTGTGAATTGTGAAGCACTCATCAGCAAGATGGGAGGAGCCGAGTCGTATGCATCCAACTTAAAACGACATTTGATGAACTTTCATCGAAAATTATTGATAATTGATACATAACAATGATCACTAAAAAATCTGTTCAAGTAAGCCTATAATGATCTATGATGCAGGTCACCAGATTTTTTTAAAAACTAGGCTTTATGTACTGTACTTGCCACTCGGAGTCGTAGTCGGAGTCCTATCAATAGCCAGAGTCTTATCAGCTCCCGGAGTCGGAGTCCTATCAAAATGATAGGACTCCGCATCCCTGCATTCTGCAGTCAGAAATAACAGGAAATTGAGCAGTTATTTATAGCATGAAACAGTATGTGTAATTGTACGGAAATACGTGGGTCATCCGAAAAGTTAAGTGCATTGATGTGTTGAGCGGCACCTATTCAGCAGAACAGGCTGATTCTCTTACACCAGTCTTTACGAGATGCTTTCGCGAGGTACGCGAAGTTTGATATTTTTGACTGCATGTGAAACCGTGTCACGTTATGCATAGAGATAAATTGTATATTTGCACATGTAGGGTTATTGACTGCTAGGTTATTTAAAAGTAACTCTACAACTTTGAGTTGAATTTTCAATATCTGTAATCACAGCAACTTAACAAATGAACATGAAGATAGGACACATGATCGGAATTTCGTGAGTAATTATTTTGCGTCAAACTCTACTTATTCCATTCACAACATTAATGCGAAGAACAAATTCAGTGACAGACTCACTTTTTGTCTGACTTACCTGACATTTTAAGGTCAGTCAATATCATCAGCGGTATTCCTATCGTCAGACCAATGAAGAAGTAGCATACAAATATTACAAGGGCTCCAACAGTTTGTCGACCACATCCGCGGATAGTGCCATCCACACCTGCCTATTGAAACAGAGGAATAAAAGCTTTAAAAACGAGGGTTCATCCAGACATCTACACTTATACAGCGATACCAGCAAAGTCCACCGATTCTAACAAACGGCCACAAATTGCGCATTATTTTTACCCTGGCCTTTCCGTCGATGATGTGGCAAGTGTCATCAACTCCAACTCCAATTAATGTCGTGATGATATGGTTATAGCGCTCGTAGATAAGAAGTTGACCCTCGCCCCCCTTGAAGATTTTTTTGAATATCTTCTACATTAAGCAAGCTATGGTCACCAGAGTTCTGATAGCTTACTTTCTGAGTATTATACAAAGGATTATGACAAAGGATAAAAAGTTTGGCATTATACTTTTGGCGTGAGATCTATTTTAAATTTGAATGTTTTGGAATATTTTGGCTGATTTCTGTATATTGCGGTATCAATTCTTGATGAAATAAGTTGAGCTTACGTAAAGGATTCTTCCTATTAACGTAGAGATATGCAAGGTTTTGAATTTGAAATTATCTGCTTATTATGTATGCATGTCTCCAATTTGAAATATAAATTTCAAATGTAATGTATTATTATTTTTGTACATGTTAGTTCTGCATTCAATCAGCAATAATTGAAAATTTTCAGAATCATGTTGCTTTTAGCCTCAGAGTCTCAAAAAAAGTTAATCGAATTGGGTTGTTTCTTCACTTGCATAAAGTAGATACTAAAATGTGCGGCTCGTTTTGGGGATGCATTTTGTAAGTGACTTCCAATTGAAATCTCAAATTTTGTTTTGACCACCTTTCTCGATCGCATCAGGCTGGTGAACGGCGTCGATCACTCCAACCCAGGGTGTCGGGTCAGCCGAGCCTTGTCAATTTCCCTGCAGCGAACACCACACCACTAATTCAGCAATCCCCGTCCTCGTGCACTTCAGTTTTATGAATCCACATTATCGACATTTCAGGTGCTTTATTTCACGCATTAACAGCTTTTGAGGTCGCCGACACAATAAATTGATCACTCAATTGAAGAAGCAATAGTCCGGCTACAGAATTAGACAGTTCGTCTCTTCTGTCTCTTCTGTTTTGCTACAAAGGAAGAATTGGAGCACGTAATGCTTATGAAATGGCACAATCTTCTGACACAATACCATAGAAATCGAACCAATATTAAACACGCCTAATTGTGCGAAGTTTCAGTGACGGTTGACTGCTATTAACCGGATCACTCAAGTTCTACAGAGAAGTTTGTGAACGTTTTTTTGGGCGCCTGATATCTTTTTTAATAATGATTGGAAAGACCAACATTATCGAGAAAGCTTTTGCGCAATGATCCGAATTCTTGGAATCTGAAGGAATCGTGGCGATCGGAGCATATTGAAAGAATTCACAGCAATCCTCAAGCGACGCACGACTATTTCTCCTATCTCTGTAAGGCATTGAAAAATTCTTTTTGCCCACTTAGTAAGTTCCTGCATGTGCCATCGTTTTGAATCAGTAAGCACGTCTACCTAAGTGATGCGGTTATACAATTTAATTCTGTGAGTCTGGCAGCCAGAGCGAGTTTCTGCAGGGAACGGGGCAGAAAATGAGACTTTCACAGAATGATGTGCACCCTGCCTATCACGAATCTGCACGTCTACCGGTGTGCTAGCATCGACAGATAGCAGTAGATCACTTTATCCTACGGTTGAATCGACAACATGGCATCATTCCGCTCCCTACAAATCTTTCAGAGAATAATTTTCACCATGCTTCTTTTATTCATGTTGACAGTGCCTTCCTCAACAACATCACGCTCTGTACAGCAGCCGAACTAGCGGATTTTAGTAACAATTGAGTTTCTTAAAATTGAATATTCGCCCAAGGTTTTTTGATGGGAATTGCAATTGAAATGTACATACTCAGTTAGATTACTGATGTGATTATCTCGAGATTTGTAAACAATTAATCTTCTTGCCTCGTCGTGCTCTTCACACTTTATATAAACTGTCATCTTTTTATAATGAACTTCTATCTGGTTTAATTACTGTGTTTCATTCTCGTGGTACTCGTATCAGCTGTTTAGAGCTATGAATAAATAGAGAATGTTCATCATATTCTACGCTGTTTTATCACAATCTAAACAGCTGAATACTCAACGACAACGCAACATGGACAAACTACCTCCACGCCTGGATTTAGATTCAACTAATTCAGATGCTGCAGACGAATATGCGTATTGGTGGGCGACCTTCGAAGCATGTGTCAGAGCATCCAACGACGAGCGAGCCAGATACGCCGCTAGCACTACGTCATCATCGGGAGCCACACCATCTACAGATTTAACTGATCGCCAGAAATTTGACTTACTATTAAAATGATATCTAAGGCAACCGACTTTACTGATGCACATTTACTTAGACGACGCCAACAAACCGAAGAATCCGTCTCCGCATAAATGAGAGAGCTTGTGAATCTATCTCACAAATGTGATTTCAAGGACCTTAAAGCAGACGAGGTCAGGCTGGAGTATGTCCGTGACGCATTCATCGCTGGTCTCAGTTTTGCAACAATTCGTCAACGCCTATTAGAAGATTCCTGTCTAACCTACAAAAAGGCTCTTGACACTGCTGTGGCACTGGAGCAGGCCCAAACCGATGCTACTAGACTGAATCCCTCTATACAACTTTCTGCTACTAGAAACAGCCGTTACTCTCCAATGACAAGACCAACTGCTAGGGCGTCTACATGTGTTTGGTGTGGAGGTGCCGACGGCCACGAACGCGAGAAATGTCCTGCACTTCATCGGTCCTGCGGAAACTGTGGCAAACGAGGTCACTACAGTAAGATGTGCCGTGGTAGGCTTAAAAACCGAACAATGGCCGTAGTCCAAGACTCTGAAAACCCTGAGGAGAACTCTGCGGGAGAAAACGACAATGCCGTGGCTTTTTGCGGCACTATCTGCTCTCTTAACGTGAACTCTGGTCTTCGCCAAGCTACTGTCACTACTTCTGTAAGCGGACGTTCTGTGGAAACCCTCCTGGACACGGGAGCTACAGAGTGCTTCATCGATCACAAACTCGCATCTTCTTTGAAATTACTTTTAAAGCCAGGTAATTCTTATATCCGCCTAGCCTCTAAAAATCGCTCCACAATGACCAATGGCTCAGCTGAAATAACAGTTATTCTCAAAGAAAATACCTACAAGCTGACTGTTGAATCCGTCACTGATCTATGTGCACCTCTCATCTTGGGACAATCATTTTTCAAACATAAGTGCATATTCAACCATGGTGGTCACCTTCCAGCTCTCAATATTGGTAATGACGACGTCTGTTTTGTTGCTGCTGCAAAAATTGACCCGCCACGCATATTCAACGCATTACGTGTGCCAGACCAATTGTTACCCCAAGCCGTCGGTATAGTGAAGAGGATAAACTATTCATAAAGCAAGAAATCTTGAAGCTGAAAGATTTGGGCATCATAGAGCCAGCGGTGTCTCCATGAAGGGCTCAAGTGCTGGTGGCGAGGCCAACCTCTAGGAAAAGGAGGATGGTAGTCGACTACTCCCGGACCATAAATCACTACACTCTTCTCGATGGATATCCACTCCCAAACATTAGTGAGCAAGTCAATGACATAGCCAGAGGTACCGTTTTTAGCACGCTTGATCTCCGAACCGCCTACTATCAGATCCCACTAAATTCCAGCGACCGACCATATACGGCGTTCGAAGCTGACGGAAAGCTCTTCCAATTTTGCCGATTACCCTTCGGAGTAACAAACGGGGTGTCGGCGTTTCAACGAATCATGGATAAGATGATCGAAACATTTGACCTTCAGGATACTTACGCCTATCTTGATAATGTTACTGTTACCGGGAAAGATAAAATCGACCACGACAGGAATCTTGATGCACTCATGCGCGCAGCTACAAGTTGGGGACTTACCTCCAACGAAGAAAAGTCGATAATTGGACAGAGTGAGATATGCCTCTTTGGCTATATGATTCGACCTGGTTACGTAACGCCTGATCCGGAGAGACTGGAAACTCTACGAAACTTCCCTTTACCTAGAAATCTTGGGGAGCTAAGGAGAGCTATCGGCCTGTTTGCCTATTATGCCAGGTGGATATCCGAATACGCGAAGAAAGTCCAACCTCTGCTCGAATTATTGAAGACGCCAAAGTTTCCCTTATCCGACGATAACGCGAGAGTTTTTGAGTCGTTAAAAGACGGGATATGCAAGGCAGGACTTTCAGCAATCGACCCCACAAGGACCTTCACCGTTGAAACTGACGCATCCGACAACTGCTTGGCAGCTACACTTAGCCAGAATGGACGACCGGTAGCCTTTCTATCCAAGACGCTCTCAAATAGTGAGCTGAGGTATCCCATTATTGAAAAGGAAGCCGCTGCTATCATGGAGGCGACAAGAAAATGGCACCACTTGCTAGCTGGAAGAAAATTCATCCTCATCACTGACCAAAAGGCGCTATCGTATATCTTGAATCCAAGAGTAATCGGGAAGATTAAAAACGCAAAGCTTCAACTTTGGCGGTCCGAACTTGATCAATACAATTACGAAATTAGCCACCGTCCAGGGTCACTAGATAAGGCTGGCGAATCTTATCACGAACAATTGCTGCCACTCAAAGGTGGAATCTCAACGAAATACATTGTCAAATGGGTCATCCTGGTGTCACTCGACATCAGTTCGTGATGTGAATTCAAATGGGTGATGTTCGTCAAACTTGCTCCCAATGCAGAACCTGTGCTGAACTGAAGCCAAATTATGCAAGATACCAAACATCTCCGCTCATTAAAGCGACATCTCCCTGGGAGAGGATTTCAATCGACTTCAAAGGTCCCCTGAAAGGCCCGAGACCGTACCTCTTAGTGGTGGTTGATGAATTCAGTCGATTCCCCTTTGGTATTGCATGCAAGGATACCTCAACTGCAGCGGTTGCATCTGCGTTGGGACAGCTTTTTGCGTTATTCGGACTTCCACAATATGTGCATTCACATCGCAGTAGCTGTTTCATGTCGACTGAATTCCGTTCCTTCTTGCTGGGAAGAGGTGTCGCTCAAAGCCGTACGACCCCGTATCATCCGGAAGGCAATAGCCAGTGTGAGAGGACTAATCAAACGGTCTGGAGAACTATCAAACTAATCATGCATCACTCAAGTATAGATGAAGCGCAATGGGAGAAGGTATTACAAGATGCATTACATGCCATTCGAAGTACATCAACTATGTACATCAACTAACTGTACACCACACGGAAGATTCTTCGGTTTCCAAAGACGTTCTAATAATGGCCAATCAATTGCCATGTGGTTACTGAGACCTGGACCAGCACTGCTAAGACGGCATGTCAGGAACAAAGGAGACCCTCTTGTTGAACGCGTAGAACTGTTAGAGGCCAACCCGCAGTACGCCTATGTCAGATTTGACAACGGTCGGGAATCGACAGTATCAGTGAGAGACTTAGCTCCTTTGCCAACAAGTTCCCCGGAAGAAAATCAATCCTCCCCAACACCACCCGATGAGGAAAATCCGAGACCTAATGGCGACTTGAATGCAGACCCTAACCCGACTCCTTCCGGAGATTCTGAATCTGAAGACACCATCGGTGACGCAGTGCCTAGTGTATTACATCGACCGCTTTGTGATAAGCGACCGCCAGAACGATATGGAGTTATTGTAACGATTTAAAACAGGGGAAGAATGACGTGATTATCTCGAGTTTTGTAAACAATTAATCTTCTTGCCTCGTCGTGCTCTTCACACTTTATATAAACTTTCATCTTTTTATAATGAACTTCTATCTGGTTTAATTACTGTGTTTCATTCTCGTGGTACTCGTATCAGCTGTTTAGAGCTATGAATAAATAGAGAATGTTCATCATATTCTACGCTGTTTTATCACAATTACATAGAATACAGTAGAATAAGCATTTAGCAGTTAGATTAAAGTGTCTTATTTTTCTAAGTTTTCTAAGATAATCGAAATCTATTACGCTTTATAACTCAACCTAATTCGATAGATGTCTTGACTCTATGACAGCTTTATGATTGAAGTAAGGCATGGAACCTCAAGTTTGTAGAAAAAAATCTTCGGATCTCATTCAAGGGTGTAAACATTGCTCTGAGTCCGGTAAAGCACAAGCTGTCATGAGCTAAAAATCAACAGATTCCATCATTCTAACATAATTTTCAAAGAGCAATGATGTAATTTTCACTAGAAATGAGGAATGTAGTAATGTTTATAACTTCCCATTTCATCGCTGTCCGCAATTACTATCCAGATCTAATTGTTTCACTCCTAATAAAGCTAAAATGTGTAGACTTCAAAATTTGTTACTCACGTTCTGCATCTGAGTAGTATACAATACGAAATATTAGCTTATTTAAATTTTCTTAAAAAAGTATTTGCATCAGTTTTTCCTAATCTCAACGCGTAAGATATATCGTAAATCTAGGAAAAATCATCGCAAAATATTGTGATAATGATATGCGAATTCCCCATCCCACAGCAGATGATCCAATGTCTCTGATGAGGTTCGAATCTGCATGCGACTGATGAAGCTCATCTTGCTTCGATAACAAGGACCTTCAAAATCATGTTAACGTGAGCATGACAAATGAAAAGTGTGAGCAGTTCATGTCTCATGATACTGCCACACAAGCCCTTATGCTGCACTGTTAATGAATAAGAAAGTAAATAGGCTCCTGCGCAACATTGACGATTTCAAAATCTTACTCTTAAACCATCCACCATGATCATCGCCGCTACAAAAGGAACTCCATCCCATGCTTCTTCAATAATATCACTGCAACAGAACAGATTGCTTGATGTCATATCAAATGAAGCTCAAATATTAAAGCTATGCAATATGCCCAAAGATAAACCACACATACCATCATTGATAATGAATACCTGTCGGAATTTCACTAACTTGTTGATTGCATATCTCAAATCTAACCGGGCATGGCTGCAACTTTAAAAAGGGAGTGGTGTCGATGTTGAGGAATGTGAACTAGATCTGCTGATTATTCCTGATGAGATAGATTGAATGAAATGGCAGCTATTGAAGGCTGTTCTCGTTTTTAATGCAACGAATGATTAGCTATTCTATTTTTAGCATCACTGAGTTAATAAAGATTCAACATGACTACGCAATGCAGGTAAAAAATGACTGATAGCGATGCAGGTACATAGTAATAGTGATAAAAATAAATTATATTGAAATGAATGAAATTCAGTCGATACAAGGCAATTACTCGAGCAAAGATAAATAGGCAAAATAGGGAGAAACAGGAATACTTAAGGGCATAAATTGTTATATAAGGAAATGAATGCAGGAATGAAGAAATTATGTCGACGAGAAGATCGTATGGGAAGTCATTGCAAGTTTCTTCGTTCGTTCAAGAACGTCCGGAATAGGATGGTCAGAACTCATCATTGAGCGGAAGGTCTTCAAAGCTTGATAGTATCTGCGAATTAAAAGAGATGCTAAATTGTCACATGAAGTCAGGACTGCAAATTAGTCGGTGACTTCGAAGCCCAGCCTTCTTAAGCCTTTCACTCTCTTGTTGATTCATACAGATGAATAAAAGGTTATTAAAAATCGCCCTTTCGGGTCTGGATCGTCGGCTGGCGTCTCTTTATCGGTTGTTTAAGACATTCATCGTCATAGACATCATATGGTCATCTTATACCGCTAGACATTGTTAAATATCAAAATAGCATGTATGAATGACAGACCTGCCGGTGCTCCGGATATGCAACGTATTGTAAAACAATATTGGGCAATGCAATTATTCTAACTTTGATAACATGTTACGCGGAATGACATAATTGCTAATGTAATGAGTTGCAGACCAGCGTGCAACACGTACGTTATAATTAGTAATAATGTTAACTGTATCTATAAAGTCAATAAAATACAAGGAAATTGAAAACAGGGAATCAATGTAAGTTACGGAGTACACTATGATTGCAAAATTCATGCAAGATAGAATATAGGATTCTGGAAACACTTTATTTGAGATAAATTAGCGACTGAAACTGCATGTTGCCGGTAATCATGAATATGCTGCATTAATAAATTTTACTCGTAATTAATTGGCTAAACAATTTTTTAAAAATTACTGTCGTTAACAGTCGACATGGACCTTATCAGATTAACCGGCCGACGGGCGAAATGAGTAGAAAATTTACGGTTCAGGTTCATTCCAACCAAGCCGCGCACGATGTGCATCTCTGATGTGAGTCTATAGCTGAATGAACTAAAGAGGATTCTTAATGACTTAAAAGCAGAACCGGATTGATAAAGGCAAAGGAAAAATACGTTACGAAGACTCTCGTTTAATTCATTGTGTCTCTATACACTACTGCTGAAAATCGAGAATGCTGAATTTGTGTAGAAGTTCGACTTTCGATGAATTTGGTCCTTTATATTACACATACTGTATGTCATAGAAAAACCCATGTTATTTCGACACACAGTGATGGACTGCTTCCGTTTGTGTTGTGAGCATTGTTGAGCTGGTGCAGTGGTCTTGTGAGGTAGAGTGATAGTCTTGCGTGCGGACGCCGCGGGCTCTAACCTTGGTCGAGTGAGATACTCGTATGTGTATAAAAATAATATGTGCATAAGGAAATATGTGTAGGAGCACTCTGCTATCTTGCTAAGTATTCTCCACAAAAGAATGAGAGCAAAATAAATAGAAGTCTTCCACATGAAAGTAATGCGCTCTCCTAATGCATTTTATGCTATGTTCTTATCTATTTGGTCCCATCCGAGCTCATTGTATTTAATGATGGTGGAGATTGGAATCATCTGTATTTCGTTCAAAAGATTTGGAAGTGTGTGCATGCCATCAGAGAAAAGTCCGGCCACCAGAACCATAGAGCAAGTATAATAGGTAGAGTAGCAACTCAGCATAACTTAAATATCCAATGTGAATGCAGTTTCGATTTTATTAAATGAACTCGAGTTGAGACCCAGTACCAAATGAGAGATATGCAAATTTTTACACTTTTGGAGAAAGTTACACGGATCTGACTGATCATGATAACAATACGGAAGAAATGAAGAATAGCATTTTACCCTCGTGTCACGACAATTCCTCGGTAAGATAAAATTAGCAATTCGATGGTTGACTACTTTAATGCTCAGCCATGTTAATAAGAGTATTTTTAAAGTGTGATCATATCACAAACTGCCTATCACTGAAAGAGCAAAATATCATAATTAAAAACAATGATCATAATTAACTTTAAAAAATGTAGATAGGTCCATCATATTATTCATATTCAAGAAATAAAGCATAAATTTAGTGAATCATAATATCGATCGCCGATGAAAATTGAATTAAAAAAGTTGAAATTTCAGCCAAGAAGCCACAATAACATTTCAACTTTTCCATGAAAACTTTCATTATAATGTGGTTCATGGAATTTCCTTGATAATCAGCTTAGTTTCCGTTCAAATAAACACCTGTTTGAAAATTGTCATTCGTTTTGATAGCCAATTAGTTTCATACTACTTATATAGAGGCACTAAACAGATAGTATGCAAGCACAGGAATAATTTTCAAAAATTATGATCCTTAAAATTTGATCAAACATATATACTCATTGTATACCATGTATATAAGACTAATATCTTTGATAATGCCCAGAAATTCATTAACGGCCCGGAAAATTCATGGCCTGGAAATGAAACCATAGAAATATTTCGCAACATGGCATACAATGATTATGACATCTACATTTTTCGGGCTGTCAATGGCAAATTAGAGGGCCGCTAACGCGGCCCTCTAATTTGCCATTGACGCCCTCAAAACATAGCTGTCATCATATCATTGACATACGAGTAATTAATGAAACAAACTATCATTGGCTTGAATTGAAGTTTGTTTCATTTTTTCTCAGGTATGATGCAATATCTCGCTTTCTATGTATTACCATTCAACACATTAGAGAATGGAGAAAGATCTATGGTGGTCAAATTTCAAATTTTGATATCGATACAAATGTCACAATTGCTTTTACAAATTGAACATAAACGTAAACTGAAATCCAGCTTTTGTAAAATAAAATGGCACACGATCAGTTTACCAGAGGTATGGCTATTGGAATGATTCGGTGTGGTAGAAGTTGTGCGAATGTTGCCGAAGAGCTGCAACTATCGAGAGTCGTTGTTTGGAGGTGGTGGTGTCGATGGAAAGCAGAAGGAGATGTTATAAAGAAGAAGGTATGTGGTCGACCAAGAAAGTCTGCAGGTAGGACAGACGCACGTCTAGTTTTAGATGCAAAGAGGAATAGATTTGTGTCAGTCCCAAAGCTAGTCGTACACTGGAAGAGTACCTCAAATATAGACTGTAGCGTTCGAACGGCTTACCGAAGATTGCGTGAAGCTGGAATTCAATCGCGACGACCAGCTGTCCTAATTCCATTGAGTTTTGAGCACCACAGCAGACGAGTTGCCTGGTGTGATGCCCATCGCTCATGGATTGACCATCACTGGCAGAATGTCTTGTGGACCGATGAATCGAGATTCACTCTGGATTTCAATGACGGTCGTGTCAGAGTGCATCGTCTTCCAGGTGAACGCTTTGCCTCATGCTGTATTAAAGAACGCGGCAGATATGATAGTGGAAGTGTTATGCTGTGGGGTGGCATTTGGCATAGCGGACGAACGACAGCAGTCATCGTCAAAGGCACGTTGACTGGAGAGAGGTATCTCAATGAAATTGTGCTTCCTGTTGTTGCCCCAGTGGTCAGGGTAGAGGATCTTGTCTTCCAAGACGACAACGCAAGACCACATCGCTCCTCGGCTGTCATTGCCGCTGTTAGGAGATTGAACATTCAAACCCTTGACTGGCCTGCACGCTCACTTGACTTGTCACCCATTGAACAAGTCTGGGAGTGAGAGACCGCTATTCACTTCCACCAGTGTCCCTGAAGATTCTCTCCGAAAGACTGACAGAGCAGTGGCTTCTCCTTGAAACATCCTTCATTCAGAAACTTTGTGAATCCATGCCATCTCGGATTGTTACACTCTGACGTTGCATATGCAGCTACAGAATGGAATTTCACTTGTATTCACATGAAGCGATAAATCGCATACAGCTCTCTGCATGGGACATGTAGTGGCTGCATTTCACTTGCAACAACATTACGAATTAATTCTTTGTCTTGTTTGACGCTAGATGTAAATCAATGAAAGTGATATTCAATCAGATCAGTGAAGTCAGTTGTTCTGATTAGATGAATGTCCAGCAAATTCAACTCACTATCTGCAATATAAGTCCTGGATATCCATGTCACACCCTATCTGAGGTACTACGAACTATGGAGGCGTCTAGATTTTTAATAGTATCAAGTCAGCAAATAGAAGATGTGGTGAAGACTACTAAGTCTAAGAACACAGAACGCAACAGTACTTGGTGCATGCGACTGTGTACTGATTGGGCTACATGGAGGAACTCTGAAACTGATCAAACTGTTCCACTGCTGGATGAACTACCCACTGCTTCGTCAAATAAGTTGTCACGGACTCTAAAGCATTTTATCTTCGAAATTAGGCGGCAAAATGCATCTGAATATCCTGCCAACACGATCTATAACATTGTTTGCGGTTTGGCAAGATTCATCAAGAACGAGAGCCATGGACGCAATATCCTGGACAAGGAAGATCCCGAGTTCAAGTCGTTTGTTGACAATCTTGACGGACGAATGCGACATCTGACCGCACGGGGTGTTTGAGCTTCTCAAAGAAGGGCAGATCCAGTGTCGATCAATGATGAACTGACAATCTGGGAAAAGAATACTTTTTCGCTGACGGATTCATATGGTCTACTTCGCGCAGTGTACTTTTACAATTCAAAAGCCTTCGGTCTCAGAGCTGCCGATGAACACCGACAAATGCAACTGGAGCAACTGTCGTTCGGAGAGGACTCCGACGGAAAGTTTGTAGAATTCAGTGGTCGAAATAACAAAGTCTACCGCGGAGGGATACAGGACCGGAAGATCAGTAACAAACTGATTCATCAGTACGATACTACAGATAACCCGCGCTCAATATACAAAATTCTCGATATATATGTCTCTGCCCTACGTCGACTAGGGTGCTCCACCGGTGTATTCTACAGGCATCCTCTAAAGAACATTGTCAGCGCTTCTCCTCGTTTCGCTGTGACACCAGTTGGCATTAGCAGCATCAGAAAATTGCTTCCAACTACAGCCTCCATTGCCGGAATCCATGCCAACATAACAGGCCATTCAGGAAAGTAACCTGCGCGACAAGGTTGTTCCGACAAAATGTAGATGAGTAATTAATGATGTCAAGAGCAGGTCACAGAAGTAGTGCTGTCCGAGCATACAAACGAAAAGGCCATGATCAAGAGAAATTGCTGAGTACTTACCTGGAATCACCTCCTCCAAAGAAATGCATTGAATATTTTCACACACAACCCGAAATCGATGACTTTAATTATGCTGCGGAATTTGATTAATGAATAAATTTAATACTTCTGGAATTGTTTTTTCTTAATTTAGTATAGGAAAACACCACGAGTTATTACAAGTCGCGCAAAGCGCGACTTTATAACGGGTAGTGTAATTAGCAGTTATCAGTACAAGTAGAGAATTCTATTATATAGGCCTCTACTATTTCTGTGTTTATTAATTTATTAGGAAAATTTAATTGTTACAGAATTCGAACCGATTTTCACTAGGTTAAGGCCTGACTGACACATAGAAAGAAATGTAGAAGTGTTGCGATAAATCACTTGTCACTACACTTTCTAACCCACCAGAGTGGTAACAATTCGGTTGCAACACTCTTGTCGCGATCTCGGGCTTCGCCCTCGATCGGACACTCGTGGTGCAACCTTCAATTACTGAATGTATTGGAGCTATAGGTGGGCACACGCGCTATTAAAGTTGAATCTGCTACATGCGTTGTTTTTCTGTGCTAGCGACTTGGTGGAGATTGTGACTAAATTATCAAGGTATCATACATACATGTATATATACCAGTCAAAAAGAATGAAGTTAAAGAAGTAAATGTTTCAAAAATTTTGTCAATGAGTATATTTTTTGGACCGCAAGAATGCAATCTACGCAAAATACTGAATCTTTTGACATGAAAATGCTTACTGCATGCTGGCATTTTTGAGTCGGCACTCTACCTACTAATACTTACTCTATGGCCGGAACTAGTTTCTTCAGGGAACGAGGCCAAAAATGAGACTTTCACAGAATGATGTACACCCTACTCTGTGCGTCTGCCGAGTTCCTGCTTGTGTCAGATACTATAAAAGAAGACGCATATAACTTCATTGGAAAACAGATTGAGGTTTTCGGCAAACATGATATTTTCTATGTCTTCTCTGGTTAAGTCCATACAATAATTTTCAGCATGGTAAGTCTTCAGGTAATCTTCTGTCATGTGAATATACCTTAATTCAGGGTTGGTAACATTCTAAACAAATGATGAAAAGCATGCTTTTTACATCCGTTTTGAGTATGTTTAAAAATAGGAAAACATTTTTAAAGCACGAAATAAACATCGCTTATTTTAATGTTGAGAATTTAGAGGCACAATTTTTGCACTGCACACTTATCGTCGACTGCTATGTCACCGCGATTGAATTGACATCTGTGTCGACTTAGCTGCCCCACTTAGCTTATGCTAAATAATTCCGCAGCCAATAAACTTAAAATTCCTTAACTCAAAACGAATAATTTTATATAGATCAAGACAAAAAAGAAAACGAAACTTCAGTTTCAGTGTTGATGAACCGAAACTTCAGCATTTGATGCGGTTCTATCTGTGAAGATCTATAAATGAGACGAAGATAATGACAATGACAGTGACGATAATGATAATTGGATAATAATAAAGATAAATGCATAAAGAATTGTATAAAACAAACATGCATGAATATTGAAGAAATCTCATTCTTACAAAGTTGTGTGCATTTTGTTAATTACACATCTATTTTTCGCAGGTGCTTTAGAAGCATACAGCATTATGTGCTGACCGCCAAGTAGCTGATCAGAGTTAAAGCCAAGACTACGGAGGTATAACACACCATTTATATGTAGAATTATGATAAATAAGATGGAAATTATGGAAATTTGGTGTATGCACGTACATATTAAAAATATGGAGATGAATGTGATACTAATTTTTGGTCACATTACGCAAACATGCGTTTTATGTTTGTTGAAATTAACTTCTGACATGTATAGTTTAATGCAAACAGAAAGATTCCAAAAAATCAAAGATTTGAATTTCTACTGAGTCGCATCAGTTGAGCAAAAAAAGCCGAAACAGAAAACCGTGGCCAAAACAGACCGACCTCAAAATTTTGAAAGCCACCAGGCACTACTCATTAGCCCTGGTGTGACTTTTTAACAGATTCAATAACAGGGTTCTTCATGCAATAAATTTAAGTTGCATTACCCAATCTATAAACTCGATCTCGTGAAGATGAAACACATTGGATTGATTATTGAAAATTATAGTATAAATACAGTATATACCGGTATGAGTTAATTGTAACATAATAATAACATTTCGGCGACATGTTTCTTCAATGCCTCTTAGAATAGAAAAATATCATTTAATACTGAGTGAAATTGCCTGACTTGTGTCCAAACTTACGAATGATTCGTGAAGATTTGTAGAATGTAATCACGACAGGTGATCAGAATAATCCCAAACGATGTCGTTGTCATAGCTGCGGTTGAGAAAGAACGTTCAAAATGGCATAAAATTAATGAAAAGCACAAAAACAACCATGAAAGTAATAATGAAAATTAAGTCTTGCTGCTGAAATATCAATTTATCTAAATTGTCGCCTGTATGACGACCTGTTAACAGAAAAAGGATTATACAAAAATTTTCAAAAGTCAAAGATTGATCAAAATATCAATGTTTGGAGCTCACAGCTTTCATCTCTATTACTCAGAGGTCTTATTAATGATCCACAACCTGAAAATTGTGGACGTTCAGGTTGTAGAAGAAATAAAGAAGAAATTTGACAACGTGTGATGGTCATTTGCAAAATATTATGTACAACATGTTCTAAATTTTATGTCTGCAGTACTGTGCTCTATCTACATGTGCGAATAGAGGAACATTTCACAAGCAGGGAATCAAGCATTCACAAGCATCTACAAGCTTGCTCATCAAATAGCGTGTTCCTTCTGGAGATACTGTATCCATCATAGCTTCTGACTCCAGTAACATCAATCAGTGTTTCGGAGAAGCTATCTATATATCAATCATGCCTAGGTTTTGAAAGCATCAATCATTCGTGCAGCCGAGGCCGCTGTAAGGATCATTGATGCTTGAAAAAGTTAGGCATGATTACTATTGTAGTGAATGCGTGCTATGATTCATGCACATGTAGAAGTCTGAAAGTTACTGGATACATACATAGATAGTGGTTTTTGTTTCAGTAGCAGGCAACAACGACGACTGTTGCCGGCTCTGGGCAGGCATCGATTAAATAATACCGCATAAGAACAAAGTTGTCATTTGAGATACTAAAAGCCGCTGTTCTATGCGTTCGTGGATCACGTGTCCCTTTTCAGAAAAAAGATGATCTTCCCTCAACCATTGATGACTTTGAGTTCCGAGCTACAAATGCAGATATTCATTGACTTTTATAAGGGATTACAATAAAATGCAGAGACTCAAGTCTTCCATTTTCTTCTTTCGTGATAATTGTAGAACTTACCTGATTTTTTCTAACTTACCTGCACTTTCTGGATCTACCTTGTTTGTATATTGACTTGCCTTTTGTATATTATTTGTAATAATTGATGTTAAATGTGAGATGAAAATACATTGTGTCATAGACCTAGGAAAAAAATAATACCGCATAGCATTCACTACAATATAAAATCATTAAGACCTACTCTGAATAATAGTGATGAAAGCTGTGAGCAGAAAACATTGATATTTTGATCCAAGGAGGTCTAGATATCCATAATTGTACAATTATAGATATCTAGACCTCCTTGTTTTGATCTATCTTTGACTTTTGAACTTTTTTGTATAATGCATGCTATTGTGTAGCTTTCAATGTCTACAAGTTAGTAATTCCCACAATCAAGACGTTATATATTAATGAAATCAAGGAAAAATACAGACATAATTTTTAAAAAACAATACCTACTGTCGTGACATCGCTGAAGTAATGATGAAGGGAGACAAAATGTTCAACGAGACCTAAAACCTAGATAAATAAAAGGAAAACAAGCGAAATTAATTGTTTCGGATAGTTCTGACCAACAAAGCCCTTGCATAAGACCTAGCAAGAGAGATGCTACGCTGTTCTCTCTTCAAAAAGACAGCAATATTATATAACATCTCTCTGCGAAAAGACGTTATGCATGTATAATATACAGTCGACGACAGCAAGTTGGACTCAAGCTAAAATTAGATCATTTTATTAATGGTTCACTTCTATTTTTGTATCCACTATGATATCTGTGGTATTATGTAGATCTAACATTCTATGGTTTACAATAAGAAATATCATTGATTAACTTGCTGGTTTAAAATGAAAGATGTACGTGTAGGTACATAGACTTCGAAATTACTGTTTAGCTTGCAGTTGCTTCGTTATTATTGTCGGAAATGGCAAGCAGTTCGCATGATGATTTAAGACTACAAATTGTGACTTAAGCTGAAAACACTACCAAAACTCAACGTGAAATTGCCACTGACTGACAGGTCAGTCAATCCATGGTGGCCAAGGTCCTAAAGGACTTTAAAGAAAGAGGAACTCACCGTACAAATTACCTGAAATGTGGTGGGCACAATAAACATTTCAGTGATAGAGGCTTACGCCACATTAAATCCATTTCTCGGCGAAATCCGAGGGCCGATGCTGCTGAAATTCGAAGGACTTTCAGCCCCTCTGGTGATTGCAGTGTAAAAAACTATGCAAAGAGCTTTGGTAGAGATGAACTGCAAGGCAGTCAAGCCGTACAGGCGCCCTTTTTTGTCCGAGGATCATGCAGTCAAGCGTTTAGAATGGGCAAGGGCTTATCGTCACTGGACATTGGAGACATGGAGAAATGTTATCTTCTCAGATGAAACAATAATGCGCATCCAAGACAATTGTCCTCTCTACGTCAGGGTGATCGATGGAGTTCCTTTGACACCATCTCATTACAATCTTTCTCGCAAGCACCCAGCACAAGTTCAATTTTGTGCTTGCTTCTCTTATCATGGAACTGAGCGAGCGTCTGTTGTTGAAGGCAACATGAATTCGGCTACTTACATTGACCAAATCTTGAATGATAGACTCCTTCATCAACTGCAAGAGTGGTATCCGAATGGCAATGGCATATTTATGCAGGACAATGCACCGTGTCATAAAAGCAGAACTGTTACGCAGCATTTGGCTCATCAGCAAATCCCATCGAAAACATGCGGAGCATCGTCAAGAGGAGGATTAAGGTCAGGCAGCCAACCACAAAGAACGATCTTATCTCGGCATTCATTCAGGTGTGGAATAGAGATACTGAAATCCAGCAGATGTGCCAGAAAAGGGTGGATTCCATGCCTGATAGAATTGAAGCGGTCATTTCTGCAAAAGGGTGGCAGACGCGTTATTAGAAACGTAAACTATTCCAATTTGCTCTAAAAATGTGAATGATGTTGATTATGTTACATGTAATTGTGCTAATTATGTTATATTGATGTAGGCCTGAATGTTTTTGCAAAATATATCAATATTCAAAGAAGTTAGTGTTTGAGTCCAACTTGCTGTCGTCGACTGTAGTTATACAGCTACGACATCAGTACGACATTCCAAAATGTAGCACGAGGCGAAGCCGAATACTATATCTTTGAATGGAGTACGGATGGAGTAGCTGTATGACTATTATCGAATGCGCTACAGTCATCTAATAGATTTAGATATCGACATCTATCTTTGCCTGCCGATCTCACATGGACTACCAAATATCATTGTGGCCCCTCTATTATGTCTATGTTAATTTCAGTAGCGCAGAAATGGATCTGAAGACATCTAGATATAGCATCACACTTATGTAGATGTCATAGAAGTGGATAATAATACACTAGAATGGAAGTTTGATATCTTGCCTATGTACAATAATAATAATATCTGTATTTCATCAGAGAAAATACAAGGCAAAAAATCGAGGGCAAGACAACGACATAACAATTTCGGCACTACTGCAGTTTAGTGCACCCTAAAACAACGGCGCATTCTCCCGCAAACGATGACTACGCACATTACACCGAAGCGCGCGCTCAGTCTAATGTGGCGGACATTAGTGAACAGCACCCAGTATAGTAAGTTTTTTTTAATATTTTTGTAGTACAAGTATTTTTGTAATAGATGTGTTTTCAGACATATGCATAGTTGTTTTCTCACATGCATTTTAGGGTGCACTAAACTGCAGTAGGGGTAAAAGAGGGTGCACTAAACTGCAGTAGTGCCACAATTTCAACATATTTCAAATTATACTTGTAGTACAGTGCAATTGTACTCAACCGTTCAGTAAACTTCGCACACATGCAAATACAAAAAAATTACCAGATATCAAGCTTTTGAAACAATTCCTGGACAACCTTTTTGAAAACATTTATCGAAGGAGAATTGATTTCAGAGTCAGTTGGCATATTCCAGTACTTGGAAATGTACACTGTGATGAAAAATTGTCTATACTGATGATAATGATGCTTGGGGTACATGCGAAGACTGTTGACTCGAATTCTGGGTTCATTTGAAATTTCAAAGAAGTCATGAAAATTTAAGTCAATGTGATTATGAACAATTTTATACAGAAAAATGAGATGATATCGCAATCGTCGAGCCTTAAGTGATAACAGATTCAGAGTTTTAAGTCTTTCACGGTATGACATATGTTTGGTATGACAGAAGCTCCTGGACATGCGCTTTTGTACACTCTCGATCAGCTTGATGTTCTTTTCATGGTAGGGATTCCATAACGTATTACCATACTCCAGTATACTGCGAACGTGAAGTTTGTATAACAAAACTATGGCATTTGTTTCCAAATAGCCAAATGTCCGCCGAATTAAGCCCCACTGTCTTCTTGCGCGATTTACTATACTATTGATATGATTATCAAAAGAAAGATCATTCGTCACCGAAATACCAAGGTCCTTGTACGATCGAACGAACGGAATATTCATCCCAGATAATATATAAGACTCCATGCTTTCAGAATTCCCTATATCAAAAAAGCATTTGTCTAAAGTTCCCCAAACTCCTCTAGGAGAAATGTCCAACCTGGCACGATCATTATTTGATCCTGATAGTAGAAACACATCATTTTCCACCGGAATAAACTCTGCTTTAATGTTTATATCTTTACAGACATCATGTAGAAGTTCTGCAATAACATCCCGAAAGAGGTTATGGCGCAAAGAAACAGACCCACCTACTTTGCAATTCAAGGAATGATTGATGTTGTTTCTTGCTCCGCAGCCACAATGTGAGGGAGTATTTGTTATTGGCCAATTGTATCTCAACCTTATCGCATCTCTGAATTCGTTCTTATTCAAGTAATATCCCAAGGACCTCAACGGAAGAGCTGACAGCCATGAATTAGCACCTTTTTCTTTTAGAAAATCAAGACTTCGTTTCATTTGGTCGCTAGCTAAGTAATGGGCAAAAGACCGTTCCAGGACACCATAAAATTCAAAAAAATAGTATCTTTAAAAACGACATAAATTCATGAATTTGAACCCTTTTTCAGGTTTTTAAGACCTAAATACATGAATTTAGTCCATTCAAAAAGTACCATTTTTTCAAAAAATGGCATTTTTAAAAACGACATAAATTCATGAATTTGAACCCTTTTTCAGGTTATGAAGACCTAAATTCATAAATTTGGGCGTTTTTAAAAACACCCAATTTTCAAATTTTTCAAAATCTCAAATTTGAGAATTATGATTTTTACCTTGAAAATCATGACCGTTCCAGGACACCGAAAAAATCAGAAAAGTTAAGAATCTCAAATTTGTGATTGTGACATTTTACTTTGAAAATCATGACCGTTCCAGGACACCGAAAATCAGAAAAGTTGAGAATTTCAAATTCATGAATTTTATCCATCTTTCAGGTTTTTAAAATATATCATGTGACTAAAAATATTTCTTTAAGAATGTAACACAATCTCTCACAATGCCTGTTATTGTTACTGCTTTACACTCAGATGATCACTCAATTGTAGAGAACATCTGCTTCTCGCATTTATGAATAAAAGGCATTTCAGTGT
This sequence comes from Prostheceraeus crozeri, assembly GCA_907163375.1. Lineage (NCBI taxonomy): Eukaryota > Metazoa > Platyhelminthes > Polycladida > Euryleptidae > Prostheceraeus > Prostheceraeus crozeri. Next base: position 106,071 of record CAJQUW010001471.1, on the reverse strand, counting down.
AAAGAGCTAAGACCTCCAACTCAAACATTTGAAAGGAAACAATGTATGAAAGAACAAACAGCTGCTACACCCACTTAGTCATTTGTAAGACGTGGAATATAATTGCAGCATGTAGGAAGTAAGACTTCATTTACAATTCCATTAATCATAACTAGTGACTGTTTTCTTTCTTCATTGCAAAATGCCAAAACGTACTGCCGCGGAAGCTTTTTCGTTTTACATGCCGATTTTACTAAACTTAATTAAAGAAGAGCACAAGGAAACTGCGAATAAATACTTTGAAGAGTGGAAGTTAGAAATTCAATCGAGAAAGAAGAACAAATTGGACTCTCAAAAACAAGTGGAGGATATTACAGTAAAAATAGAACAGTATCTGACCACTACTACAATTCCTCAGTTCAATGTTACAAAAGAACATTTCATTACCATCGAAGATAGTGCTACTATGATTTCAAAACTGATTGCAAGTGATAAAGTGCACCATGGGTCGTTGCTGAGAAGTGCTGCTTATCAAGGTTATGGATTTAAAAGAATTCTGGAATTGAGTGACAATAAAAAAACAGATTTGTGGCAAACTTGGAACTATTTAGAATTTCCTATAACGTAAGTTATTGTTATTTCTTGATGAACTTATCAGATCTAATTCTACCACACGTATTATTTTTAAATTCATCAATGCCCATTAGTTTTGTTAGAAAACATTTTAAAGAAATCAAAATTTATATAGAAAAATTGAATCAACCGACAACTATAGAAGAAATGAGGTTTGGTTCCCAAGATGAATGAACATTAACTGTGTTGTTTCACTTTTTAAGATATGTGCAATGTACATACATATTTGATGTATACATATTTATGAAGACTTCTTTATAAGTAGTAACGCATTTTGGATTATTTTGAAATGTAATTAAATTTTCTTTTGTTCTCCAGTCTACTACCATGAGACTGCTATTGTATAGATCTATATTTCAGTATGTAACATAATCTTTGATATTTAAGAATGATTCATGGAACTTAGTAGTAACACATTTTGGATTATTTTGAAATGTAATTAAATTTTCTTTTGTTCTCCAGTCTCATGGTAGTAGACTGACATTGTACAATTGTGTGATAAGATTGATTGTTATATTATTATATTTGATGCAAAATACACTGCCGTTGTTTTCATTTTTCTGTACAAGAAGTAGACATTATTACAGTTATTGGAATTTATTTCATTTAAAATGAATGATGAAAATCCGACAGTTATACTGAGTAATATAGGTGATATATTACCTCAGGTTAATAACATGACTGAGTTCTTAGAAATATACGGCAAACAAACAACTGCGTATTTCTATTTAAATCGAAATTCAGAAGATTGCATTCAAAATATTTATTCAAAATATTTCTTTAAAAAATGGAAGAAACAAAAATGGAAGAAACCGCAAGAATATATCCTTCGTTGTCATATGAACGTAGTTCTACTTTAATGGACATTGAAAAAATGAATAAAGAAAAACACAAAGATAGAGTACGTTATATGAAAGATAAGGAATCTCAATTATTACTTAGACTAGAACATTATAAAAAATTAAGAAAGAGATGGACCAAAGTTAAGAATGTAACACAAGGAATTGGCATATTCTTAACAATAAGTTTAGGCGCTCTCACTATTGTTATATCTTCTGGTGTTTTATTAATTCCAGTAGTTGCTACAGCTTTAACATGTACGGGTGTTTTTGCAACTTCACTTGTTACAATGTTAGATAAATCTTTAATAACTAAGAAACGAAAATCATTAAAAACTAAGCATTTACATATTAAAGAAGTCTATGACAAATTGCATTACTACTTTCAAAGAGTATGTGATGATAATGTTATTACGTTAGATGAGATTGAAAAATTTGATCAAATAGCTAATGAAGTAAATCAAATATCATTTCAATTACAGTCAGAAAAAGTTGATGATAAGAATAAACAGGATGGCAAAATTTCGAGTGATGGTAAAACTTTTACTGGTGGTAAAATTTCTAATGAAGAAAATGACAAAATTTTTTTAGAAGAGCTAAAAACTTTAAGCGAAAATTTAAGCAAAACTTTATTAAACAAAACTTAAAACGAGAAAACTTTAAACGAAAAGATGTCAGACAACAAAGCAATAAAAAATAATTTGTTCAGTAAAATGTTTTTGCTGTATTCCAATGTTACCACAAAATTCAAATATTATATTTTAAAAATGGATAAAATTAAAGCTGATAATTTTAAAAGAATAAAACAATTAGAAGAGTTAATAAAACAAAGAAATATTATGAAAGAAAATCATCTTCAACATAGAATGATAAAAGCTGGTATTCAATCTGATATGTTTGAAAAAATGCAGCAAACCAAGCAAATAAAAACTGATTTTGAAAAAACTATGAAACCATTTAAAACTCTTGAAAAAGAACTTACAAATAATGATAAACAAATTGATATAACAGATCCGGAGCACAAAACTATATTAGATGACTATGGATTACTAGAATCAAACATTAATAAGAAATTACCAAAATCTATGCAATTTGAACATTCTATCTCATTTAAAGATGGAAAAACAATACCTAGATTTTATCTCGGACAAAAAGAAATATTTCCACAACCTTTTCGAGGTTTAATTTTTTCACCAGATGAATCTCCTTTTAATTTAGATAGAAATTTTGTTGATCTTTTAAGAGGAGCAGATTTGAATAATTATGCTGTAGAAGATCTCATAAAATATAAAGCTATGTTAGATAGAGATGGTGCAGTAAAATCTCTTAGACGTTATAAACAATTAGAAAATTTATTATCAACGGGAGTTAAAGTAGGAAAAGGTTTATCTGAAAAACAGAAAACAGAAACAACTGTATTTTTACCAGATGATTCACAAGAATTACTAAATAGATTAAATATTTTAATATCTGCAATAAAAGAAGGACATAATTCTAGTTTCAATGAAATTCATGCTATATTGAAAAGACTGCTGGAAAAGAAGATTCTAAATGAAGAGGATTATAAAAGTATAACCGGACATCTCTGATGTCTTTAAGGGCTTGGCCCGTAGCTGAAATATGTTGTTTCTAATTTTTATCTATGATTTTTATTTATGATTTTTATCTATGATTTTTATCTACGATTTTTATCTATAATATGTATTTAAATTTTTTAGTTAAAAAATGTCTTCGAGAGAATTACCATCAGCAGAACTAGAAAAAATTAATAATCATTTAGAAAATCTAATGGAGATTTTGGGTTCATCAAAATTTAGTACGACGTTAAAAATTATAACAACTACTTCATCACACACCTGTAATTTAGAACCCATTCTACATTTGGAACAAAATAAGAATTATCAAATTGCATCAACTAGTTTCTCCACATTTAACACTATTCAAAACGTTATCAAAGATGTGAATGATCAATTTAGATATTCTACTGATAAAGGCAAAACATGGAAAATACTAACTTTTCTTCCTGGTTCTTACGAAGTTGAATCAATATCAAATGAAATTAAAAGACATTTAGGTATACCATTTAAAGATAAGAAACAATTACATTTTGCAGTTGAACCGGCAGTCAATAAATTTTCTCTTACTTTAGACGAAAATCATCAAGTTGATTTTAATCATGATAGATCATTGTCAAAGCTATTAGGATTTAATAAACAAACCTATAGTCAAGGTTATCATTTAGGTGAGAAGATTCCAAAAATAACTGAAATAAATTCAATTGTTGTACATTGTGACATTATTGAAGGAGGATATATAAATGGTAAATTGTCAAATTTAATATTCAGTTTTCCAGCTTTTACTGTACCCATTGGTTATAGATTAAATGTAATTCCACAAACATTAATATATTTGCCTATTACAAGAAAAACTATTAACAACATTAACATTAGAATCACTGATGAAAAAGGACAAGAAATAAATTTTGGAGGTGAAGAGATTATGATAGATCTTTTGGTTCGGGAGGTATAAACTCCCACGCGAAGCAAGAGAAGTTTAATTTTCTTCTTCCTCTTTAAAAATAAAAATAAAATAAAAATAAATTTTTTTATTAAAAAATGAGTGAACTACCTCCATTTAATAAAAAAACTCAAATTTAATCATCATCCAAATTTATCTAATAAAGTTTTGTCAGTTATTTGCGGAAGATCAGGTTGTGGAAAAACATATCTATTATTTAAAATTTTAACGACTCCAAATTTTTTGGATTATAACAATCTTATAATTTATACAACAACAGCAGAACAACCCGTCTATCAATTTTTAAAATATGGATTTGAAAATAATCTTACATCAATAAAAAAACAGCAATTGCTTCATTATTCAAAGAATATGAAAAATCTGAAGATGAAGAAGAAATAAGTTCGTGGTGTGAAGAAGCAGCAAAAAATAATCAGTTAGTTGAAACCAATAAAAATAAGCATATAAAGATACAATTAATAGATGATAGTGGTAATATGCAAGATCCTAGTAAACTAGATAAAACAATGAAACATTGTGTAATTTTTGATGATTGTGTTAATGATAGTATTCAGTCAGTTCAGAGAAATTATTTCACAAGAGGTAGACATAATAACTGTAGTGTCCATCTGAATTTATTCATAGTGTGCATCAATACGACCTTGGTTACATCATCGATTACGTGTGTTTGTCATTCGTGCATGTAGAGTCCTGGTACTGTCAGGCTTCAGTAAATCAGCTGTTATCAGTCACTTGCTAAACTACTCCCTACGTTGAATTATTCTTGATTATCGATTTTTGTCACGTGATACTTTCACCGTTGTCAAGATGTCGAATAATACGTCACCAACGCGAGCCAGCAGATCTACTGCACAGATGAAGGAATTCCGATCTATTGTCAAAGACTTGGAGGTCAAGATCATGGAAAAACTGGACATTATTATCAAGCGTGTAGACAGCTTAGAGTCAAAAATTGAATTAATTCAGTCCAACCAAATTGATCTTGAACTTCAGTTAAAGGCTGCCAAGGATGTCATAACCCAACAACAAAAATACATTGAAAGGCAAGAAATTTTACAACGTAATTTGAATCTTATAGTTTCCAACGTGTCAGAAAAAGACATTAAGTACGAAGGCGATACTCTTGTAAATGACATGAGCAAAATTGAAGCTCTGTGCGGCTCCGTGTATCCAGATTATGAGGACACTGATATTGCATCAGTTACACGCCTTGGAAAGGCTAGACGTGGATCTGATCGACCTCTGAAGGTTATTTTCCGTAAATCTAAATGTCGCGATTTCATGTTATTTAATCAAAAGCAGTATATACGGCAAGCCAATCGTTTTCCGGGTTCGTCCAAGATATATTTCAATAAAGACTTGCCTATATTATCAAGGAATGAAGATAAACAATTGCGAGAAGAGGCCCGTAGAAATCGATTGCATGCTAATAATGACGACAAAGTTTTTATAAAAAATCACGATGTCATTGATCAGTTTAACATTGCCAATCAGCTTTTTCGGCTTGACTAATGAAAGTGAAAATAGTATACGTTCTCTTTTTAAAAATTACTTGAAGTTTGTAATACCTAATTATCATGTTTGCGAGCATGACATTTGTTCTTCTTTGATATTGAGTGTTCTTTCTGACTATAAAGCTTTTCCGAAGAACTTGTCAACTAAATGTATAACAGATAAAGAGAGTTCCGTTAATTCTGATATTTCGGTTATGTATGCAAACGTTCGTTCTTTGCTCAACAAAATGTTTCTTTTTCGTCAATATGTGTATGAATTTAAGCCTAAGATAATATTTTTAACTGAAACTTGGTGTCATCCTGAACTCAGTGACAATTTCCTTAAACTAATCAATTATGTATTTTTTAGATGTGACCGTCAAAATGGCAAACGTGGTGGTGTGTTGATTTATGTACACAATACCTTAGCAGCATCTTTCGAGAATAGTTATTCTATTGATGATACTGAGATTGTTTGTTGTAGTCTCTTAAATGCTGATAACTCGACTACTGGCATTGTTTGTGTTTACCGTCCACCTCATAGCGACATTGATAACTTGTTTGAGTTACTTAGCGATTACATTGTTAATAAAAGTCATAACCATTTTTGTATTGTTGGAGATTTCAATTGCCCAGATGTCAGATGGAATGATGATGATTTTGTTTCTTTGAATTCCCCAATAATTGAATGGTCACTCCTTAATGGTCTGATACAGCATGTTTTGGTTCCTACTCGTCCTGCCTCTAATAACATTTTAGATCTTGTATTTACGACGTCTTGTACTATGGTTGATGATGTTTGTGTGCTCGAAAATTTTGGTTCCTCTGATCACGCGATTCTTAATTTTACTATCAATGTGTCATTATTAAAGAAAAATATTTTCCAACCTATTGTACCGGTTTATCATAAAGCTAAATGGAAATCGTTTGTGAAAAATATTGTTGAATATGATTGGTACCAAGACATGTATAACGATAACAGTAACGATGTGAATTCCTTATGGAATTATTTTTCTACGTCTTTGTCATCAATTATGAAAAGTGTTGTTCCATTTAAACCGAAAACTCCTTGGAAGCCTGAACATTCAAGTCGTGTTAGAAGTGCTATTCGTTATAAGAGGAGATGTTATGCAATTATGAAAAAATTGTCTACCAAATTAAACATACTTCAATATTTTTTCTCTGAAGAAAAACTTAATGAAGCCACAAAGCAATCCATCTTGGACTATGAACGCAAGCTTTCACTTCATAACCGCAAAAATCCTAAAATGTTTTGGAAATATGTCAACCACAAATTAAGACTGAATCAATCTCCGTCATGCTTTACTGATCAAAGTGATAACAACTTATATAGTGATATTCAGATTTCAAATGGTTTTAACAATTACTTTTCATCGTCGTTTGTTGAGAGTGGTAATTTGGATTTGGCCGATACTTCAGTGACTCCATCATTCCCGGACTACATCTATAATATCTATTTCGATTCAGACTCTATCATGAAGGTAATCGCATCTTTACCCAATAGCATGACTACTGATATTGACGGCTTTTCATATTTTTTGATCAAAAAAGGTCTACGGCCTCTAGCGGAGAAGTTGTCCATTTTATTCCACCATATCATCTTGTTTGGCGCGATACCTAATGGATGGTCAACTGTCATTGTTACACCTTTATTTAAGTCTGGTAATAAATGCTCAATCCGCAATTATCGACCAATTACCATCTCGAGTTGTTTCTGTCGGTTAATGGAGCGAATTATACGTCAACAACTATACGATTTCTGGAATAATCTTGGTCTATTTAAGCCGACACAACATGGTTTCTTGTCCAAACGTTCCACTGAAACGGCAAGCCTGACATTTTTTGATTACATAACAAAAAACCTTGATAGAAGCTGTCTAGCTGATGTGATTTTTCTAGATTTCAACAAGGCGTTTGATTGTATACCTCATGAAAGGATTTTATGTAAACTTAAGAATGCTGGTATTGATGGTCATCTTTTTCGTTTTCTTAAGAGTTGGCTTACAACTCGTGTACAGCGTGTTTCTTATAATGGTGTTCTTTCTGATGCAATTACTGTGACGAGCGGGTCTTTTACAGGGCTCTGTACTCGGCCCATTACTTTTCTGTCTTTTTGTCAACGATCTCGATGATGAAATTCATAATAGTGCATTAATCAAGTTCGCGGATGATATAAAGCTATACATTGCCTGGCCAAAAACATCTGATCATCTATTATTTACTGATTCATTACAACGTGATCTCTCTGGTCTACTGAATTGGTGTACAGATAATGGACTATCCACAAATGTATCTAAATCTGGAGTTATGCATCTCGGTAAATCAAATCCAAGAGTTGAATACCATATCCTATTTGACAAACTTCCTACTGTCTCAATTTACAAAGATTTGGGCCTTACCTTCTCTAATACCATGGAATTCAGTGCTCATGTGAACATCATTGTTAATAAGGCACGAAGAATGCTCGGACTTATCAATCGCTCGTTTAATCATATAGATTACCGTGTCATTTTGAAGCTTTACTTGACGCATGTTCGACCTATCCTTGAGTTTGGTTGTCTTGTATGGAATCCATATCGGAAAAAGTACATTGATGAAATCGAAAGTGTACAGAGAAGAATGTCAAGATCGATTCGATATATGAAAGATTTAGCATACCGTGACAGACTAAACAATCTCGGCCTTTTGTCTCTGAACGCTCGTCGTTTAAGATACCAATTGATATTTCTTTTTAAGATTATTCATGAACATGTTGATGTTAACTTTGATGACTTTTTCACATATTCTGAAAGTAGTCATTTCTTACGTGGTCACACATCCAAGATTCGAACTGAATTGTCATTTCATGATTATCGCACAAAATTTTTTTCCTGTAATGTTATTCCGTATTGGAACTTACTCTCTGAAGAAGAGAAATCTGTGAGTACGTTGACTCAGTTTAAGAAATGTATCACTTGCATGTTTACACGCCATGACATTTGGTAGTACCCTTTTTATTTCTAACATGATAAACATTTGTCGACTGCCCTTTGTGGCTATGTATTTGTTCATCCAAATACAATTATTATTATTATTATTATTATAGTGTATTTTATTTAACACAAAGTATGTATTCATTAGATGGAAGTGTTATTAGAAAGAATGCAAATATATTTAAACTATTTGAAATAAATGCAAGAAACTTAAGTGATTTGTTAAGAGATTTATGTGTAAGAAATAAAGATGAATTTAAACAATCGTGTAACAATGCTTGGTCAAAAGATTATGGATTTATCACAATTAATATTGATAAAAAAATTCATGATAGAGTTATCGAACATTTGTTTGCCGAGTGATAAAAATATACAAATAAAGTGTTATAATATTTTTTATTTTTATTTCATGTATATATCAAACTTGACTATCTTAGAAATTAGAAAATTAAAAAGGTGAAGTAGTTATTCCATCAGGTAAAATTTTTCTTTTATCATCAAATGGATCCAATGCTAATTTATGTTCTTCTTTTAAATACATTTTATGTTTTTTTGAATTAAGTCTATAATTACATGCTGTTTTTATTTCATTATTAAATAATACATTTTTATAATCTTGAAATTTTATTTGATTAGCCACTGATGCCTTTGAAATTCCTTTTAATGTTTTATGTGTTTTAATATTATTAGTTATGTTATAACAATAACATTTAGATTTTAAAAATGTAGCTTCTGTTATGAAATCTTCATTTCCTTCTAATTCATCTTTTACTTTACATAAATCAGAAGGATGAATGATATCTTTTATTTTATCTATTTCTTCATCAAGTGTAGAATTATACGGTATTGTTTATTCTAGGAAAACAGAATCGGTATCTGTAAAGTGTACTTTATAGTTTTTGCCATAAGCAGGTGCTAAATAATCATATATAAATCTATACATAAATAGTTTAGCTAATTCTAATATAGTGAATCCTATAAAATTAAACTTATCATGTTTTACGCTGATTCGACGTAAATGTACAGCACATAGTTCATCACTAAATCTAGTAGTTCTTTTATATGTAGGTTTCCTTGTTAAATTTTGAAACCTATCTTTATCATAAACTATTTCAATATTTTGTCTATTACGCACATTTTCTAAAGTCTTACCATAAAATGCATTATTCATTAATTTGAAGAACACGTTTCCAAAATCATCTTTATTTCTTTTAGCTATTTTACGTTTTTCAATATTGAACTCTATATAATCTTTTAACCACCTAGATTTTCTATACACTAGTATCCGGTGAATTTTTGTGAGAATCATTCCATGATCTAAATACCAATCTAGCATTCTTCCTTCAACAACATACTTTCATTTATTGCTTTGTGTTAACATAAGATTTTTGTTGGTCTGTATTTCTTAGGAATTATAGATTTTGATAATCTGAAAAATCTTCTATATTGGGAATTTTGTTTTCGGGACAGAAAGGAAAATATTTTGTTTTATCTTTTATTTCATCAGGATATACTAAATCAACTTCATATATATAACCATGATTATAATTTCCATCATATGTTTTTTGATAATCAAGAATATTACACCATGACATTTCACCTGTTGGTAATTCTTGTATCGTGCAAGAAGAATATAAGCTATTAAAATCATAATATAACAAATAGTTTTCTCTCATGAATTCATCAATTGCATTTTCACGTTCTACTCCTTCTCGTTTCGTTCGAAAAATTTCTAATATTTTTTCTTTTTCTTCTGGAGATAAAGGTTTCATTATTCCATATTCTTGTGGATTTACTTTCTTATTATAACATTTAACATATCTATTACCTAAAACTGATGAAACTCCACCTCTAATTCCAGATTCAAAAAATAATAATTTATCATATGTATTTTCTTTATAATGTTTAAGTTTAACGGACTTTGTCCTAGAGCCATCGGCTTGAACATTTGTATGTTTTAATCCTGCTAACCATGTTAAACCTGGTGTAGAATAACAATAACATGGATCTATTCCGTAATATTCTAAACACATATCACGAAAGTTTTCAAAAAGATCAGCAAGGATTAATACATCTATCTGAAGATATTTCATTGTATAATCATACATTGTTTTACAATTTAACTCTCTCCAATTCTTTTCAGCTTCTGCATAGTCTTCTTCAGATAATAGTGATTGTTTTAATGTTGATTTAAATTTATTTATTGGAGGAAGTTGTTTTTCTTCCATAATTTTATTCACAGAATTAAAATCAGTCTTCGACTGTGAACCACAGGTTTTATCTCCAGTTATGTACTCATACGGAAATATGCCTTTTAAAGGTTTTAAATTATATTTATTTAATATTTTACATTGTTCAGATTTCAAAGTTTTCCCATAACATCTAATGAATAAGGAGTAAAAAATCTAAATGCATCTAAAATTCTAATACAACCTAATTGCATTGAAAAATATTCTTCTTCTGTTTTACATAGTACATTTATTTGTTGTTGTTGTAATTTTTCAGATGAAAATAAATCTTTCATTACTAGATGGAAATCATATTTAGAACCATTGTAGAAATATAGAGGAACAAAATTATATTTAAATTTATTAGCATTAAGATTACAAGAATTATGTGCTGCACCTCTATATAATCCATTTAGATGATCATGATCTTTTACCTTATCAAGATATCTACCTTTGCCATTTTTATAATTTTTTGTAAATTCTTTTCCACAGTAATAACAATTTGTTTCATTAATAAAATTTAATTTTTCTTTTTCTGTTAATGGCATCATTGGTATATTTGTTTCAAACAATTGTGAAAAGTAATTTTGTAATTCTTCTACTTTCTTTGTAAACATTTCTGAACTATCTTCACCATAGTATTGATAATATTCTGATTTAAATAAGTCAGGATAATTTGAATGAATGTACATTCCCCAACATAATGGTTTTTGTTCAAATAAATATTTTTCTTTACTTTGTTCAGCTGCACTTTTTTCAGAATTATCATTTTCAGAATCGGGCGAAGCCCTGGAACTTTCCGTTCGATTTTGTGTCATATTAACATTATATGCTTCAAAATCACAATAAATAGTAAAGGGTACTTTATTTTTGAAATACCATTTATTGTATTCTGAATAATCATCTTTAGGAAAAGTATTTTCAACTGCTTCATTTTGTTCACAATTCTCCAAATGTCTATTCATTTCTTCTTTAGTTCTAAAACTTGTCATACATTGAAGACAAGGAAAATTTGTATTATCTGAAGTTTTTGTAAATATAGAAACATCTTTACAAAATATAAAATGACCCTGATAATATAATATATTCGCTTGTGCTGGTTGTTTTGTCTGTTCTAGTTTTTCAAATTTATCTTGATATATTTCATGTGTTTCATCAATTTCTTTTGTAAGATTATATGTATTTCGATGATAATTTTGATTGAATATTTTCAGCTGTTGTTCATATTCATTATTATATTGTTCCTTATATTGTTGTTGACATTTTTTTAAACATTCATTTAATTCTTTATTTTCTTCATTATTTAATTCTTTATTGTCTTTATTGTCTTTATTTAATTCTTGAATCGTTTCTATCTTATTTTGATATTTATGGCCATATTCTTGTACTAATATTTTTTTTTGTTGTTGATAATCTGTTTTACATTTTTGTAAACTTTCATTTAAATTTTGTAATTTTTGTTGATATTCTAAAGATAAAGATAGATAATCGGAATCATAATCATAATTATAATTACGTCCTTTATAATTATTATGATTAATCATTATTGGTGATAATGTTTTAACAATTTGAAATTTTTCAGTACATATTATATTTCCTTGGTAAAAAATATTATGATGCATGTAATTTCCACTATCATTATATACTATTTCTGATTGACATAAATTTTTATTATTCAAATAAAATTTTTTTGAATCTGAGTAAAGTGGAGTAATTTTACCAATAGAAACATAATTCACATTTAATTCAAAAACATTTACTTCAATTAAATTTTTATTCTTTTTATGAAACTTTATTAACCTATTATAATCATATGGAAATTCATCTAAGCCATCAGAAAGATCAAATTCCTTTATGTATTCTTCTTTATTATAATGACTCAGTCTCTCTTTGTGATATTCTGCAGGATGTAAATGTGCTATAATACTCCACAGAAAACAATAATCATCTTCATTTTTTATGTTGATTATTTGTGGTGAACTGAAAGGTAAAGGAACATAACAACCACCAGTATTATTTTTATATTTATCAATTACTATTTTCTTAGATAGTATTTTAACAAATCTCCAACCAGATTCACGTAACTGGGCTTCAATTGTACAATTTTCTAATTTAAGTATCATTTGTTCAAATATGGGTTGTATATCATTTACATTATGAATTTCTTGTGAATTTGTAAAATGTCCTTGTATTATTTCTTCACGAATTCCATCAGGTCCATTTTTTGTATAAAGTACTTCTACATTCATATAACATTTGAAAGATTTCTTAAATATTTTGAAAAAGTTTTTTAATACATTATAAAAAGTTTCATCGGTTTCATTATGTTCAACGGGCGAAGCCCTAGAACCTTCGGTTCGAACAGATTCATTAAATAAATATTTTATATCTGTTATGGGCGAAGTCCTAGAACCTTCGGTTCGTTCCGCTTCATCGGTTTTTTTTAGTTTCATCAAATTCATCTATTTCGTTAAATTCATCAGTATCATTAAATAAATATCTTTCATCGGGTATGGACTCATCTTCAGTATTAAAAACTTTTTTATATTCCGAATGTGAATAATCATCAAGCATTTTTTTAACTTTTATATCAGTAGGCAATGTTTCTAGATAGTTTTTATAACTATTTAATTTTAATATATTTCCTTCATCAACTCGTTCTACATTTTGTAAATGCAATTTACTATTTAAATGAGATTGATAACTTCTTTTTGTTTGCAACTTTTTTTTACATAAGTTACAATAAAACTTGGTATTTTCCATTTTTTTATTTTTTAAGGAAAAAATTGTGTTTTAATTTTAGATATAAACATTCTAATAACAAGGTCTTGAGAGTTATTATATATTATTATATATTTCACGTTCTTTAGTTATTTTATTTTCTTTATCATATTAAGTTTTATCATATAACGTTTCATCAAAAGATAATTTAAATTTATTTTCACTAACTATTGATTCTTCATCATCATCATCAATTGATTCTTCATCATCATCATAAATTGTTTCTTCAACATCATAAATTACACTTTTTGGGATTGGATACCATTCCCTGATAGGACACCATTCTCTTATTGGAATATCTAATTCTAAATTACATCTTTTATCTGATAATAATATAATAGAGAAAAATATTGGTCTTTGTTCTCTTTTGGAAAATTTAATAACACCACCATAATCTGAATCACTTTTAGTTTTTATTAAAGATGATAAAATTTTAAATTGATTAGATGTAAATCCTAATTTAAATTTTGTAGACCCGACACATAGTTGTCGAACAATATCTTCAACTATACCATCATTATTATTTTCAATTGTAAGAAAATGAAATTTAGATAAATTTTGATTATATGTAGTATTAATATCATGTACATCAGTATGAGATATAAATTTTTCTTCACTTAAATTTTTATAATTACTAATATTTTTATAATCTTTTTTACCATTTACACCTTTTTCAGATGTTTCAGAATCATCTACATTATCATCATCTATATTTACATCATCATTATTATTATAAGATTCTTTAAGATCGGGCAGAGCCCTAGAACCTTCGGTTCGTTTATTATGATTATGATTATGGACATTGTTAATAGTATAAGGTGTTGTCAACATATAAATTTTTTCTTGTTGAGCTAAGCCATTTATGTAAGATTTTAATAAATTAATATTTAAATTGGAATACAATCCTGTATATGTATATCATATCTTTGCGGCATTTCTAATGTTTCTTGTTTATAAATTGTATCTCTATAATATACTTGACATAATAATTCTTCGTTATGTTTTTTACTCTCTATGTGAATGTTATATTGGTTTTGTTCATCAACAAATAATCTATTTTTTCTTTTGAAAAGGATTTTAATTTTTGAACTAATTCTTTAATATTAATATAATTAATAATTTTAGTTTCTATCCAATCAGTATTACTAATCGGCAAAACTGCTCTAATGAATCCATAAACATTATTATGACCTTTTATAACCATATTTTCTTTATTTAATTCTACATATGCAACATCATTATATTTGCTTACAATCTCCATAAATTTAATAAATGGATCACCTGGAAATAAACAATAGTTAGTTTCTATAGAAGGTAAACCTTTAGTCTGTTCTCTAAATATTTCGGCTTGTAATTGAAATAAAATATTAACATCTATACATGGATTATTATTATTATTATTATCAAAACATTTATTTTCAAATCCCGTTGATCTCGTCGAATAAGAAGAACAGGATGATGCGGGCGAATATAATTTTTTTAAATTTGCTTTATCCATTTTTTTATTTTTATTAGAAAAAATTTTATTTTTTTATTTTTATTAGAAAAGGTTTTATTTTTATTAGAAAAAATTTTATTTTTATTAGAAGAAATTTTATTTTTTTATTGTTAAAAAATGATGTTACCAATTGTTGGTGGAGGTGCATATATCCTGAATAATCGTGAATTAGAAAAAGAAATAGAAAATTATATCATGAAAACTGGAGACGTTTTATCTGGTCCATTGCATCTTTCTATTCTTCCGCAACAAAATACAGAGTTAACAAATAAACAATATGTTGATACACAAATCAATGACTTAAAAGAAAAATATATAAACGATGTTTTGGTTCCACTGATGAACGAATTAAAGTTGCTTAAACTTAATGACAAATCATTAAACGAAAAATTATTAAAACTTGATAAAAAGGATAGAGAGCTAGAAGCAGATATAGCAAAACTTTTTAAAAAGATTTCTGAACAATCAAAAATTTTAATATTACTTTCTATGAATTTAAAATCTGCAGTCATTAAAAATAAACATCAGATACAACTATTGAAAGAACAATTAGAAAATGAAATAGAAAAACTACCTGAAAGAATTAAAAAAATTTAAAGCAGTTACAAGCTACATTCCAAAAAAGTGTTGATGAATTAAGTTCTAAAATTACTCAACAAATGAAAAAGATGAATAGAATAATAAATGAAGTAAACTCACTTAATGAAAAAGTTGATAAAAAGAAAACTCTAAAGAAAATAAAGAACAGTTAGATTCTGTTAAAAGACAATTAGATGTTCTTAAAATTAAGTTAAATGCTCTTAAAACGGCGTTGAAGATGAATCAGCAGAAAATGCAAGTTAATAGAAAAGAAATTCAAGTACATCACACGCTGCTTGACGCAATAGATAAAGTTCAACAGTCAATTAATAAAGTTATCTCGAAGTTGTTGTCCATTCACAAACGTAAATCTTGATAGAACCAAAGGTCCTCAGGTTACTAGCCAATAGAACTTTGTTCAGAGGCTTTAGCCGATCGTAAATATTTTTTCCCAAAAGTCAAATTTAATCCTAAAAAATGCCTATAATTTATAAACACAATCTTAAACATTTTGCTAGAAATAAAAAAATTGCTCATGAACCACGTATGAATCCTGTTTATCATTATGATAATAGAGAAACAGTTCACACGGAAGGAGCTGGCATCTTCTCTGGTATTGGAAGTATCGTTAACTTAATTAAAAATAATAAAGATTTGATTACATCTGCTGCAAAAGGAGCAGCTGCTATAGGTAGTACAGCTAGTGCAATATCAAATGCTGTCAAGTCTCAAAACGAATTAAAACAACTAGAAGCTATTCGTAAACTTAGGAATGATTCCGAAGAACTAAAAAAATTAAAAAAACTTTCAGAGGAAACAAAAAATAAAATTGCTAACATAGCTGTTGGGGAAACCTTGAGGAGCGGAGCTTCGTCTGATAGTAAACATAAGAAGAAATCTGGCGTAGCCATAAAACGTTCAATTGAACCTATGGTTCGTTCAACTGAAGAAATAAGAGGAAATGGCGTGAGTAGCAACCTTCGGTCTAACCAGCAAAGCTGTAGCGGAGCTCGTCTAGCAAAATTCTAAAATTATGTTTTTTAGTAAAATTTTTTTTAGTAAAATTTTTTTAGCAAAATTTTCTTAGCAAAATTTTTTCAGTAAAATTATTTTAGTAAAATTATTTTAGCAGAATTTTTTCTGTGTGTGAGAAAAAGAAAAAGTCAAATTATTTTTATAAAAATGTCTTCGCTTATCGAAAATAAATTTGAATTAGATAAACCACCAGGTGTTAGTTATAATCAAAACAAGAATGACTATATAAGAATTGCTATGAATCCCGGATCTTCTAGTAGAATAAATACTGGAGGAGATTTAAATTTTGAAGTTGATAATCAGCAGAGTTATATATATCTACCTGATTCATTTTTACACTGTGAATATTCTTTGTATAGTGATGCCAATTTTACAACACCATTACCAGAAATCGATAATATTGAACTAGAGAATAATTTTTTTCCAAGATTATTTACACAAATGCGTTTAGATGTTGCAACTCAAAATATAGAAACAATAAGTGATTCTCCAGGTGTAATTGATACAATGCTTAGATTTATAACATATGGTGAAAATAATAAAAAGTATGAAATCGAAGGTTGGTTTCCTGATACTAATGATGGTATAATTGTTGATGATTTAACTCACGCTGGAACAGATGCAGCAGGAATTGCGAAAGATGTAGAAAATATTGCAAAACATTTAAATAAAACAACAATAGTGCATATAAAGAAAGACGTGAATTTAACAAGAAAAGTAAACAGACAGTTAATTGGTCATTGTCTCCATTATTCGGATATTTAGATTATGACAAAATATCATATCAATTAAAATTTAAATTAATAATTCATCGTACAGCAAATAATGAATTAATCTTTTTTGGTAAGACTGGAAAAAAAGCATATTTAAAAATTGATAGACTTGAATGGTGGATTAAGCATATTACTCCTAGTTTAGAGATTGAAACAGCTATTGCAAAAAGATTAAATACTAACAAACCAATTCCAGTAAATTTTCTAAAGCGTACTGCTAGTTCAGTAACTTTTTCCGAACAAAGATTTAACTGGCATTTTACTAGAACTGCGAATACTCCAAGATATTTATTGCTAACTTTCCAAAGAAATAATTCTCCAAGTTTTGATAAGAACAACAATCTTTTTCATATTAATACAATTCGAAGTTTACAAGTTTCATTAAATCAAACCCGATATCCAATTGATCCATTAAGATTCGATGATACCAATAATCAATTTATGGAAGGATATGATGCTTATAGAAATCTTTCTATAGAATTTGGAGTTGAACCACAATTAACTCCTGGAGATTGGAGACATTTATATCCTGTTTTCTGTTTCGATCTAAGTGCACAATCTGAAGATATTATCAAGACTGGTTGTGATGTAACAATTAATATTGAAAAAAAAGATTCCACAACTTCATTGATGGCTTATGGTTTATTGCTAGAAGATGTAAAATATTCTATTGAAATTCTTAATGGAAAGATAGCTAGGATATGCTAAAGCCCAAGACTTCGTCGATTAATTAATTTTTTTTTCATAACTTAAAATTTTGATAACTAGAATAGATTAAAAATTTTTGGTAACTTAAAATTTTTTATTAAAAATGTCGCAAGCGAAAAGTAATAATAATAAAACTGTTGAATTAAAACTACGTAACATTGTTGACAAAAATACACCTAAAACTATTACGATTAACAAAAAAAGTATTACATAAGTAAACCAATGATAGAGAATATTCAATTACAAGAAGAAAAGAATGGCGGGATTCTCCCATTAATTCCCCTAATAATAGGAGGCATAGCAGCTGCAGGAAGTGTTGCAGGTGGGACAGCTGGTATTGTCCAAGCAGTAAATAAAAATAAATCAGAGAAGGCAGCATTAGAAGAACAAAAACGTCATAATAGGAAGTTAGAGAAAGTTGCTAGGGGAGAAGGAATAGTAGAGAATTTTATTAGTAAATTAAATTTAGTTGATGAAGGAAAACGAGTTCTCAAAAATATTCTCCACAATGTTGATGATTTAATTGAAATTAAAGAAACTAAAGATGGTTCTGGAATATATCTAAGTCCTAGTATGATTCGGTAATAACCTCAGAACCTTTGGTTCGATCCGGTAAAACATTTATTTTATCTTTTAAAATGAATTCTACAAATTCCGAAAATTTAATTAAATTAAAAATTGCTAATTTAGATTTATTGAATTATCTATTAAACAAAAATAAAAACTCAAACTGTTAGCATATTGGAGGTGACATACAAAAAACATTAGAAAACTTTCCTGGATTTATTTGGAGTAAATATTCGAAAGAAAAACATCTTGTCGGTCATTCATATACTGGTCCAGGAACTCGATTAGATATAAGACTAGATGAGAATAATAATCCGAAACCAGGTGAAGAACCAATAAATAGAGTAGATGCCGCAGCTTATAGACATGATTTAGCTTATCGAAATCATGATCTAAGTTCTCGACATGCAGCTGATAAGAAGATGATTCAAGAATTAGATAGTATTCAAAATCCTACATTTAGAGAAAAAATTGAAAGAATGTTTGTTAAGAAAGCTTTACAAGCTAAAATATTATTCGGTCAGGGTTTAAATGAAACGACAGCAAAGCTGTCTGAGAGCAACGCTCGAACCTACGCGTCCGAAATCCACAAGGAATACAGAAGGCCTAAATATTTATTGAAAGTAAAAGTATTTAATAAAGATGATATTTGGAGTGCTGATCTTATTCATATGCCGAATGAAAAAGATTATAAATACGCATTGACCGTTATAGATTTATATACACGATATGCTTGGGTAAAGCCTTTAAAAAATAAAAGTGGTCTATCAGTTAAATATGCGTTAGAAGAAATCTTTAAAGAAAGTAATAGAAAACCAAGGAAATTGTTTGTTGATAAAGGATCGGAATTTTATAACCGAAACGTTCAGCCACTATTTGAAACTGTTTATTCAACTGAAAATGCAGGGAAGGCCGTAGTGATAGAAAGACTCAATAGATCATCAAAAAGTAAATTATTCAAGAAATTTACTGAGCAAAGAAATCAGAAATGGTTGAAGATATTACCAGGAATTGTAGAACAGTACAGTAATAAAGTTCATACAGGTATTGAAGAAACTCCAAAGAATGCTTCTGACGACCCTGATTTAATACGAAAGAAAATATTCGAGAAAAATTATTCGAATGAGAGTAATCCGAATTTGCAGAAACTTAAGCCGAAATTTAAGATTGGAGATAGAGTTAGAATATTTAAGTATAAGAATAAATTTGAAAAAGGCTTTGTTGGTTATTGGACTAAAGAGATATTTGAAGTTTGTAAAATAAACCAAACTTATCCGATTACTTACGAAATCAAAGATTTAGATGATAAAAATATCAGAGGCCGATTTTATCAAAATGAATTACAACGAACTGATTTTTAATTATCATTATTTTCATTCAATTCTAACACAATATCAAGAAATCGTACTCCTTTTTTTGTAATTTAAATAAAACATAAAGACATAATTGACCACAGTAAGTAGTTCCCGGTTTTTGAATTTGAAATTTATTATAAGTTCCATTGCCAAGTAATTTTTTGACTTCATTTGTAGGTGGAAGTCCATAGGAGTCGAAATAGTAATTATATCGATTTTTATTAAAGATACCTGCAGACCAATGTACTCCTTTTTCATCTGTTGTGTGAAGATTTGTTATGAAATTTATAGTTATTGTTGGCTTATTTTTGATCAATTGTAATTCGTCTCTCATTAGAACATGAAAATTCTTTATTCCTAATTGATTTGCGATTTTCTTTAGATCAAAATTTGTAGTTGTTTGCGTTCCATATAATTTTAAAAACTCATTTATGTTGTTCACTTTATAATAAAAAAATTTCTTAAGGGACCCCTAGAAGTCAGAAGGGACCCCTAGAAGTTAGAAGGGAGGGGGTAGTAGAACTACGTTCATATGATATTGAAGGATATATTCTTGCGGCTTCTTCCACTTTTGTTTCTTCCACTTTTAAAGAAATATTAATAGACACATGATATATTTTAAAAACCTGAAAGATGGATAAAATTCATGAATTTGAAATTCTTAACTTTTCTGATTTTTTCGGTGTCCTGGAACGGTCATGATTTTCAAAGTAAAATGTCACAATCACAAATTTGAGATTCTTAACTTTTCTGATTTTTTCGGTGTCCTGGAACGGTCATGATTTTCAAGGTAAAAATCATAATTCTCAAATTTGAGATTTTGAAAAATTTGAAAATTGGGCATTTTTAAAAACGCCCAAATTTATGAATTTAGGTCTTCATAACCTGAAAAAGGGTTCAAATTCATGAATTTATGTCGTTTTTAAAAAAACCATTTTTTGAAAAAATGGTACTTTTTGAATGGACTAAATTCATGAATTTAGGTCTTAAAAACCTGAAAAAGGGTTCAAATTCATGAATTTATGTCGTTTTTAAAGATACTATTTTTTTGAATTTTATGGTGTCCTGGAACGGTCTTTTGCCCATTACTTAGCTAAATTCGACATTTCACTCATCTCATTCTTAAAATTCATTTCTTTTCCATTTTTCATCAACAATATCGGGCGTTTCACTTTCGATATATCACAATTCCAAAAAGTACCATCTTGATTGAGGTTTTCAGCTACTTTTTTGAGGCTTTGCATTCACAATCAGCTGTGACAACAGGATTTGAGATCGCCAAACTTCCAAAACGAAAAGGTAGAGCCAATATACGTCGTTTAAATGATCAACAGGTCTTCCTGTTATGGCAGGAATGAACTTCGTTCTTATGACATCTTCAAGAGGTTGCAGTAGATCCTTTATGTCCGGGATCGTTCTGTGTATAAATGACCAACGATGGCACAATCCTCTTGTAAAAACGGATAATGCAACATGTGGCTCTTCCTTTGCAATTTCTGATAGAAGCTCAATATCCTGAATCCATTGTTCTACTTTCATCGTGACGAATGACTCTTTATGATCAATGCCTCCAATAGCTGCCCCTAAGTGTCTGTCACTATCTGTTATAATATTGATCCCATATTTACCAAAAATACTGTTTGCTTTTGTAAGTTGGTTAGCATTCTTAACAATAAGGACAGTTTTTGTTTCATTTGGAAAATATCCATAAGCAGGGCCTCGCTGACATAAAAGTTTCCACCATTCATGTATCCTTTCAAGCTCACCTAAGGAACAGCTGTCATCAGCATGCCAAATCTGCTTATATCTATCTTGTATCATGCGATAGTTCATGAATAAGCAGAGTAGGCTAACTCCCAAAGCGTAGAAGGGCATCGCACAAGGATCACCCTGAGTGCAACCATCCTCCTATGTTTTGTAATTTCGTCACTTTTTGAATCATTGATATACAATTTCGCATTATCTTGGTAAGAGTTTTTAAGGTAAGTGTGGAAAGGTGGACATATCTTTTGACTGTTATGTAAAGCAGCCTTTCTGTTAATGCAATTAAATCCATTCTTTGCATCTACTAATAAAATTGCTTCAGTTTCATCATTTTCAAAAATTTCTTTTGCTGAATGAATTGCTGCCTCATACCTGAATGCAACTCAGTGCATGTCTGTAGAGAGCCTGCAGCTTCTTTTTAATATCATCTTTCAATACCCAGGTTACCATTTTACTTATAATTATTCGGAGTATTTCACCAACTCCTATAGGACGGATTCCTGGATTTTTATCTAGGACTATCAGCCTACATGAAAAGTATTCATTCAGATAATCAGGATGAACTTCTTCAGTTCACAATCGCTTTGCTATGTCAGCATTAGCTTGACATAAATGTTTTGATGCATTCTTGAAAAGTCTAGAACACAATAAAATGCACCATCAACCTGTGTCGGCCCACCAGATCCGTGAACTTTTATTATTGCACTCTGAACCATTTTCACATCAATTTCTTCGAAAATCACGGTTTCAGATTATCGTTCAGTGCTACACAATAGCGTCGTTGGATCAGCGTCTTTACTTCGCGGATGCTTCTCGAGTAAATAAGACTTAATTTCATCATTCATTTCATGAATTCCATTCAATGGATCATCAGCGTTTACATATCTCACCGCTTGTGAAACTTTTCCTTTCATCATTAATCGGCAGTATTGCTTCTCTTTACTTGCATTTTTGACATTTCTTTTTATCAATAATCTTTTTTGTATCTCATTTGCTTCTGATAAAAACGATGTAGGATCTCCATTTTTCCATTTTTCTAATCTTCCGGATAAATATTTTACATTGTCTCTTGGTTTTGATTTACCACCAGGCTTTTGGAGCATCAATGGGATATAAACATGTAAAAGTAGCACTGAATGACTTAAGTTAATTAATCGCGTAATTTCTTTTATGAAAGCAATTCCAGCTTGCCTCCAGGTGGGCTAAATATATTCTTTCTCCACCTTGAAATATCATTGTATGCTTTACGGAGAGAAATTTTGATTTCATTTTCATCAGCACAATTTCCCCATCTGATTTCAGTAACTGGAAGATGTTGCTGTTGATGTTCAATGAATGTTGTTCGATCCAGATCAGCATTTTGTGATTGATTTTGAATATCAGCCCATTCTCGTACCTGCTGTAAAACTGAGTCAATAGTCTCATCTGAGCATGACATAACAGTTATCTAACTTTAAATGATAGCGAAGTTACTGTGCCCGCAATGTAATTAAAGTCATAGTCGTTTCAGGTTCGAGACCGGTGTGGACCTGGGCACTAACACTGTCTTAGTCAAACCTACTGATGCAATCTGTTTGTTCAATTCTTGCCGTCATTAACAGAGGATGGTAGCAGGCTGACATCTTGCTAACTTGCTATCATTCAAAGATTTTTCATTACTATGATCAACATAGACAAGCGTTCGATAATAGAGGATGCATAGATTTGAGGTCATTATTTGTTATAATTACCGAGAGCCGAAGGCTCGAGGTTGTTATGACAAATGATTACCGAAGAAATCTATAGAAAATGATACCTGATATCACGGTCGCAACTTTCAGACTTAGTTTTGCCCCAGCAATGTTTCCATTTCCCATTGCTTGTCCGCCTCGAATATTCACAGCAATTCCAAATGACATTGGGATCTGGAAGACAAAGCAGACATTGTTAAAACAGATATTTTTAAATTAAGATTCGTTATATCATTTAGTAAGGAAAGGAACAAAACAGTTAGCTCGCCGTTGAGAACATGGTCATAAAGATTGGGAATTGAATAGAGAGATGTCCTCAGACTTTAACAATTTAAGCACAACAATTCCTTGCCATCCGTAGAAGCTGCGGTTCGTCCTACAAGGATTCGTCAGCAAGACTTGCAATGGCCCAAACTAGCTGAAAATATCTAGAATGGCTGAAGAAGCTGAAGTACTGCATAACAGGCTTCTCTGCATTTAGTTATTATGGCCATGCGGCTGATAACATAAAGATTGCAGAGTCCTTGGCGTCTACGGCTGCCAAGGAACTGTTCGCACTGTTCATCGGATACAAGATGGGAATCTTGTAGTAACAATTATGTATCTCACTGGCTACCTCCTTTTAGAAGGAGAACAGGAGTCTTGGTGGATACGTCTGACTTCGATCCTGTGGATTACTTTTCTTTGTTTTTTCCTGACGAAGCATTTTATCTTATGGTGGAACAGACTAACAAGTATGCATTGGATTTTTTTGATTGCCCCGCTGAGTTGCCAAAGTGCTCTCGCTTCAACTCATGGAATGACACAAACCTTGATGAGATGAAAGCATTTGTAGCTTTACAAATTGCAATGGGCCTGAGCAACAAATATGAACTGGAGGACTACTGGGAAACTTGGTGGCTAACTCAATAAAGAAATCGGACACTCGTAAAATTTTGTAGTGTGTTGATGAATAAAATTTACTCTTTTCATAATTACATAATTGTTTCATTACAATTACAGAAGAAAATACAATTTAAGTTAATCGAAATGATATAAAAGTAACGTAGGATCAAAAAATGGGAAGTAAATGATAAAAATACACGTTTAAGTAAAAAATCGAAAAATGACTTTTTTTCAACGAAAATACTTGGCGCTGGGAGCAACAGCTTGTGGGAATACTTGGCGCCGAAAGGGTTAAATTGTTCAGGTCTGAGGAAATTTTTCTATTTTATGCTACATTGCTTTAGACGTTGCGAATGAGTATGAGTGTCTGGGAATTTGTCATGAATGAAAGTACCTGATTCATGATTTTCGTTTGATAGTCATAAAAGTATTCATTGCTCTCTTTTCGCGTTTACTTTTTAGAGTAGGGAAATTCTCGCAATTACACTGGTGACCGCAGATCAATTCGTGTGATCTTATATTAATTCTTTCGCACTTGTCATTGCTCTTATCGTTAAGCGCTATAAAAACTTCGCTGTTCTACTCCATAATACTTCGAAAGCAGACTTTGTATGTCTGGATAAGCTCACTTTTGGGGAGAATGTTTCTAGACTGACGGATAATGAATAGTCGACTGCTAGCCATTTTACAGATTTCATTAGCGTGGAAATCCCATTTTAAGTCCTGCTGGAAGGTGATTCCAAGAAATTTGATTGATTGTTCTTCCTTTTGTAATATGAATAGTGATGATTCTTTACCAAAAGCAATGACTTTAGTTTTATCAGTGTTGAGATACCAGCCATTGAGAGAGCTCCAGGAATTCATATTGCTTATTTCAGCTGTATCAACAATCCCACGAAGTTCATAATCACAGTTGTATCTAGTTTTCTTACTAAGTATCCAAGGGACCATTCCTTCATCCCAGGGTTCAAGTAAGACTTCTCAGTGGTGTTGCACTATCACTCGATGACAGATCAAGTCTATTCTCAATCCAATGTGGTTAAGTTTGACGAAAGTTGATGAATTTGGGAAACTTGGAAAATGTGGGTGGGGGAAGAATAGAAGTACCAAATAAATTATTGTTACGTCGACAAATTGAATGTTGGGACATCGCATAACCGGTTTACAGAGCCAGTTTCTGCGAGGAGCTAGGCTGGAAATGAGACTTCCACAGAACGAGGTGCACCCTATGCCTAACACGAATTGGCACATCTGCCGAGTTCCTGTTCGTTCCTCTTCTTGTCAGACAGGATCAAAGAGAGACAAA
The DNA here is from genome assembly GCA_907163375.1 of Prostheceraeus crozeri. Lineage (NCBI taxonomy): Eukaryota > Metazoa > Platyhelminthes > Polycladida > Euryleptidae > Prostheceraeus > Prostheceraeus crozeri. The sequence goes on along the minus strand of CAJQUW010001471.1, from coordinate 80,387 downwards.
TGTTACTCTGATAGGACGCAGATTGCAGTTTTTTGCCAACTCGCTCTGGCTGCTTAGCTACATGTGTATTTACAGCTTCTGAGTGAGCACTCTCATAAGCAAGCGTCCATTATTTAGCATATTTTGAACTTGGTTTTTAAGCTTAATTCCACTATAAGACAATTGGTAACGGCACCAGAATCGGCACTAATTTTTGGGGAACCGGTCCCGGTGCTGTCGATCTTTTGGCAGACCCGGCTCTGAAACGGCACCGAGAATAAACCATAGCTGAAGCCTAATGCTCTGTAGATTGGCAATGAATACACATTCATACAGGAGCTTGGTAGCGTGAAGCCCCTCAAAGAGGGGTTAAGGGGTCGGTAGGACCGGTTCGGAGAAGAAATATAATGCAATGATAATAATGATAAAGACGTTTATTTGAAACAGTTACAAAAGTCCCAATAATGCAATCGTGGGACTCTAACATAAATGCACAGAATTAGAACGATTGAAGTCGAGCGATTGAGAATTGAGCGAGCGAGTGGCACAGTGGTTTAAGTGTCTGTCTGTGGTCTGGATGGCCCAGGTTCGACTCTTTCCGCAGTCAACCTTATTAATAACATTTCTGACTGGGTATTTAACAAACATCTGTAATCCATGTAATCCAGCTACTTGGAGGTCATCAAAGTGGATCAGAACTTTAATAATTATCTTCTAATATCACCTATATCCCTACAGCCGACCGGGTGTGTGGCAAACACCTGTAACCCAGCTACATGGAGCTCGCAAGTGGATCAGACATTGCCTGATTACTAACCGGACTGCAGATTCCCGCATCACATAAGTGCATACTAGTGATGTGCGCTTAGATAAATTCCTCAACCGTAACCGATCGTACAGGAAGCTTCCGTAACCGCAATCAACTGCAACCGTGTAATTTTTAACCGCAACCAACCGTAACCGTTGGATTTTTGACCGTAACCAACCGTTAACCGCAGAAACACATGTACATTGGACTGTTGATCGTTTGAACGCATAGGCTCGTTGAATCAATAGCGTATATCAGTTACGTACTGGTCATCGCAATAGACTACAACTTGCATAGTAGTCTTACACATCACAGCTTTAAGACATCATTCAATTGTCACTCATTAGTAGAATTTTAGAATTCTACTTCTAAAATTTCAAAAGTAGAAGAAAGAGAACAAAAACATTCCAATTTAAAATGTAACCGTGATTAACCGTTATAGCTGATCACGTTAACCGTGACCGACCGTAACCGTGGTGTTTTTAACCGTAACCGGTCATTAACCGCGGTTAACCGTAACCACAATTATAACCGCACATCACTAGTGCATACTCGAGAGGGAAAAGTGGTTTCCTCCATAATCTCGTTCTCGCCCAACACCCATACATAAACATTATGGAGCATATAAAATAACGACTCCATACCGGAACAGGCGTCGCCCGGGTTAACAAGGCCTGCGTTGGATGTTGGGGAACCAGGATTTTCAAGCGGAACGGCTGCTGGAGCAGATCGACAACGCCAAAGACGGAAGTGGACACATGCCGACAATGACCGAGTCATGGAGTGCTATTTCATGAGCCAACCAAGTGACCGAGGGTTTAGACGACGAATGCATGAAATATGGAAACAATGGGTACCCGCAGACCCTTATCATTGAACAGGGACTATTGAACCAAAAACGATCTATTGTTAAGAATAAGTTGCTGACCGTCATCGAAATACAAGAGATTGAAAATCGAATGCGGGGGGCAACTGCAAATGAATTCCATCACGACCAACTGACCATGAATGATATGAACAGCATGTCAAGTCCAATATCACAAAACCTTTTAATACAAGAATCATTTAATAGCTTGCCAAGTCTCACAGAAGAACAACAAGAACTGAAGAACAAGATAATACAATACATGGAGTATGCAAATAATGCCAATAGATCGACCATTCGAAAAATAGTCATTGATACAACAGCGCGACAATTGATTGAAAGTCAACTCTTCAGTGGCACATATCCCAACTACAGATATCACGGAACCTGACGCGTTGGTGTACGCAGCAGCGAAATCAATTGAAGAGCATTTCACGTCCAAGAAACGCAACATGGCTGGTGCGTCTCCGTGGAAACAACGACTGCCTAAGACAATGATGGAAGAATTTCAGCTTGTATGATACACAAATACCGCATGAATTCAAGAAGTATAGAAGAGGTATACGAAGATTCCAAACAGCGATTGGTAGCAATCAGTCATCGTCTCTGCGAAGAAAGAAATGGGCAATACCACATTAATAAGACATTCTTAACTAATCCAAAGAAGGTATACAGACGATTCAAATCTTATGAAACAAGCGAAGAACAAATTAAAAATAAAGAAGAATCTGCTCAACACTGGCAAGATATATGACAAACAGAAACACAACATAATGTAGAGACTGAATGGCTACATAATATCGAGGAAAAATCCGAAGCAATACGAAGTCAAGCAAACATCGTGATTTCCGAAAAAGATTTGAAATACAAGCTCGCAAGCATGACCAACTGGAAAGAGCCAGGGCCAGACAATGTACAAATATTCTGGGCAAAGAAGTTAACTAGCTTACATTCGATACTTGCAGCATACTTAAATAAAGTCTTAAACCGGCCAGATATGCTGACAGAATGGCTAGTCAAAGGACGAATATTACTCCTGCAAAAAGATCAAGACAAGCCACCAACACCAGATAATTTCAGGCCTATTACATGTCTCCCTACAATGTGGGAGATAGTGGCCAATAAAATAAGTAATCACCTGACAGCCAACAACATAATGAATCAAGAACAAAAAGGAGCACGTCTAAGATGCAGAGGTACCAAAGAACACCTTGCCATCGATTGAACAATAACAGGTGACAGCAAGAAACGCAACACCAACTTATCAATGGCGTGGATTGATTAACGAAAGTATTCGACTCTATACCGCACTCGTGGATACTAAAGTGCATGAAAATATAAAGAGTACATGGAGCAATTCAAGAACTTGTCAAAAAATCAATGACACACTAAAGAACAACTCTGATTCACAGGAAGGAGGTTATCGGTGAAGTGGAAGTCAAGAGAGGTATATTTCAAGAAGATTCGCTATCGCCACTCTTGTTCTGTATGGCGATGAGCCCACTTAGCGAGATTCTACATCAAGCAAAGCAATCGTACATACTCAAGGATGGCCAGAAAGTCAATCATATGCTGTATATGGATGATTTGAAGCTGTATGGAAGGACCGAAAACTACATCAACACGCTCATCAACACAGTGCGGATATTCAGCGACGACATCAAGATGAAGTTCGGAACAGAGAAGTGCGCCAGACTGACTATCCGACGTGGGAAGATAGTCCGAACCGACGGATTCGAAACTGGCGACATCCACATACCGGATGTTAGTGAACAAGGTTACAAGTACTTGGGAATGCCTCAACAACAAGTAAACATGAATGACAAAGCTAAACGAAATGCAGAAGCGGAATATAAGAAGAGACTGGAAAAGATAATGAAATCAAAGCTTAATGGAATGAATAAGATCCAGGCCATCAATATGTGCACGATACCGGTCACAAGTTATACCAAAGGATTAATGAGATGGACCAAGCAAGAGCTAAGTGAAATGAATAGAAAAACCCGCAAGATTATGAACATATACGGTGGCCTACTCCCAAGAGCAAACGTCGATCGCCTCTATCTACCGCGGGATCTGGGAGGTAATTGCTTGAAAGACATCGCAGAAACAATCGAGGGAGAAGACAGAAGCCTTACAGACTACGCACATAAAGGTCGCGACGATCCACTGCTGGCGGTGGTGAAATATGGTGGTCTGTACAAGCCGAAGTCAGAGACCCTTGACGATTGGAAAAAGAAAGCAACAAAGGATAGGCTCACAAGGTGGAACGAGAAGGTGCTTCATGGTCAGTACAATAGACAAATGAAAGTAGTAACATCAACAGCAGCTTGCTATAAATGGTTGAAGAATGTGAATTTGAAAATAGAAACTAAGGCATTAATAACTGCAGCCCAAGATCAGGCCCTAAACACCAAGGTTCACGCGACATATATAGCGAAGACTTCAGCCGACCCGAAATGCAGAATGTGCAAGTCTATAGACGAAACCGTGTCGCACATACTAACAGCTTGTCCGAAATTAGCTGTAACAGAATACCTAAAGCATCACAACGAATTTGCAAGACTAATTCATAGAAGCATATGTGAACACTACGGCATGAAGGTAGGCAAGCAAGCATGGAAGCATGGAAGCATGAACCGACCTCAGTGATCGAAAATGAAGACGTTAAAATACTATGGGACTTTGAAATACGTACAGATAGAAGGATAGCACCAAGGAGACCCGATATTGTCCTCGTCGATAAGAAGATGAACAATGGCTTGATCATAGATATTGCGGTACCAGACGATCACAACATTGGCAATAAAGAAAAAGAAAAAAATTGAGAAGTATCAAGATCTACGGCTAAAAATAAAGAAGCTTTGAAATATGTCAGTGAACGTAGTACCAACTGTAGTGGGAGCCCTCGGAGCCCACACTACAAAGCTCCGAAACTACTTGTCGCAAGTACCTGGACAACACCACGAACCTCAGTTGCTTAAGGCAGCACTGCTCGGAAGTGCCCACATTCTAAGGCGTACACACTTGACCTCTCTGAGTCCTGGTAGGATTCCGAAGTCAATATGATAACTGACACCGGCTGAAAAAAGAACAGCATCTACGGTCGTGTACTAAAAAAATGTTTATTTAAAAAAGTTTCAAAAGTCCCAATAATGGTGCTCCAATGTAAATGTGCAGAATTAGAACTCAAGGAAAATCACAACAAAGTGAAAGAAATACGGAGCAATACTCAAATGGTGAATTCGGATTTATCCAGTCTAGCCATGCATATGATGAAGGATATATCACGAAGTTATGTTGTCAAAGGTATTTTTGACGGAATTTTTACATCGTTTATCAAATACAAGGTAACCAAAAATAATAGACGCAATCGAAAAGCCTTTAGGAATACCACTTGACTGCACTCCATAGGAACTGTAAGAGTTTTCCCATCTTACCCTCATCTGACGTGAGCACATATAGTTGTAGATGAAGGTTATAGTGAAACTACTAAACCCATCTCTCATCATCTTACTGGTCAAAACGTCCCGATATGAGGGGATCAACATCGTGTCACGATTCATTGTGATGCACATTAAAATTTCAGATTAAGCAAAAAATAAACTAATTTATAGACAAATACTTACCATAAACATAATTGTGTCAATATTATAGAGAATATTTTGCGCACCCAGTAACGTTGAATTCAAGGCTCCACCAATGATGACAGCTGTATGGAAGCAGATGGCTTCTGAAGACACCTGAGCGGCACCTCCCGCGCTTAGAATTGCAAATTCTTTCCATGCACACAAGGCTTCCCTTTTGAATCCTGAAAATGACAGCATACATGTCCACATAAATTTCGAGGAAAGAGAATATTCAAAAGTCTAAAATTACCATCCCAGGTATCACGATATGCCTTGGTGGCAAGAATGTAGATCACAATTTGACCGACCAACAGACAGTATGTCCCTGTATGACAATAGGGCACTGCTCTAAAAGGAGAAACAATTAATTGGCACATTCCTGTAGACTCAGATTGCATGAATGGCGTGAAAGATACTTAGCATTTACCAAGCATTTGGAGTCTCGGTTTTGATGATGATAGAAAAGAATAGAATAGAATAGTGTTTATATTGCTTTAAATGAAAATCATAATTATGACAATGTAGTGTAGACAGAAAAAGGGTAGCTTTGGTAATCAACGGTTATGAACAGGTAGTGACAATGTAATATGTAATACTTGCCATGAAAGTAAAAAACGAGTCTTTCATCCTCACAGTGCGACATAAAGGGATGCAAGGAACGCCAATGTAAGACAACCTATAAGGGATAAGTTCGTGGAGAATGTACGTTCTGTCACTTTCGGCTTTGAGAAATAGGTGCTTGCTAATAATCGCACGACGATTTTCAATTTCATTTTGAGAGCAATGACAAGTTCTGGGGTCGTTCCTGTAAATTATCATGTGGACTCCTTTATCAACTCGAGTAAGACGGCTGTTCAAACACTTTCTGAGGCTCACAAAAGCAGGCAAGCGTATTCGCAAACAGATCTAGCACATGAGGAATATACTTGGTAAAGTTCATTGCTCGAAAGTGGGCGAAGCTTACGTAAAACATAAAAGCGTTATTGACAATCTTGATAATATTGTCATATGAGTCTAAAAACTTAACGTTTCAGAAACAGCAAGGTCCAAGATATCAACAGATGGAACCATATCGACAGGAACATTATACAGAGATGGATTCTGCATATCAGAATTTTTAGACAAAAAACAGCCTTGGACTTTGACACGTTCAAATAAATATTGCTTCTTTCACACCAGTTTGAAACATCTGCGGCAGTGGCACTAACAATGTCAAAAATATGGGCAGGATCAGTGTCAAAAATAGGCAATATCAGCGTCAGGTCGTCTGCTCATTTCACGCAACATGAAGAATTACCTAAATCCCCAGTGTATCGAGAATCATCAAAAAAGTAGAAAAATATAGGGAGCAAGAACAGTGCCCTGTGGAACACCCGACACTTGGAAAAGGTTTCGAAACAACATCTTGTAAAATAACAGAGTATATCCTATCTCGTAGGTAATCATTCAGCCATGATACTAATCTACCTGACAAGCCAGGTCTTAAAAATTTGCTATCAATTAGGTCATGATTTAACTTATCAAAGACTTTCTGAAGGTCGATAGGGGCTTTCTGAAGTTATAAGGACCGACACGCAGCAATTCCTGTCATCATAATTGTTACATAGGTTGCTCATGATCGCTGTTGTAGTTGAGCATGATTTTCTAAATTCATGTTGTTCTGGACCGAAGAGCTGTTCAATTTGGGGGTAAATATTCTCAAATGCAATTTTTCATTAATCTTGGCCGGAAGGAGAGTCTGTGAGATTGATTTTAGCTTCTCAACCTTTTTCGGATGGACTTTGATGCAGGTGTTCTGATGTCGCTTTTCCATTTCGAGAGAAATTTTCTTTGGTCAATCGACTTGAGTGAGGTAAATATCAGCCAGAGGAACAGCAATGTATTTTGACAGTTACTTATAAATGGAAGGAATATTACTGTCACCCGATGATTTACTCGACTTTACTTTTGTCAATGCTATCATAACATCAATGAAATTGACTTGTAAACTCTAGCCATCATCAATTAGTTCGCTGTCAACATGTCTCAAATAGCTATTTAGACCAGCATTGAATTCGTCAACAATCTTGGCCAATGTATTTTGAACGTCACCATATTCGTTTATGCAATTTTCAAACATGTGAATTCTTATGTCTTTACAAGTGAATAAAGCCAGCAGTTTCTAAGGTCCATTGGATATATTTTTAATTTTATTGGTCCAAATTTGCTTGCATTTCAGCACCTCGTTTCTCACTTTAATTTTCAGATGCTCATATCTACTCCAATCTCTAGCGCGGTATGCAGCCTAGGGGTCATTGATTAAATGCTTAGTCAATGGAGTCAACCATTCCTTCTCATTTAAGCTCATAACAACATCATTCTGGGGAATAATTTGATCTATGTACGTCGACAACGTATCAGCTAAGATTTGCCACTTTTCATTTACATTATCGGTACTTCAAAGTGAGGACCAATCATGGTTATCGACTACGTACTATAGGTTATCTATGTTTGATATTCGAAGATCATACACTTTACGTAACTGAATAAGACGACGTGTTTTCATCAGATTTAACAGAACCGTAAAAGGTAATAAACAAGTGATCAGCGTTACCAATAGGAGGGCTATACTTTTCATTATCTGGAGTATACGAGGTTGCTAAATCTCTCGATATCAAAATGTGATCCAAAATTTTATCTTTTTGTGTTGGGTACAAAATGAGATCAGTTTATTCAAAGTCATTACATAATGTATGATAATTCAACTGATTCAATCACCAGCTATAATAAAACTGTACAAAGGCTTTCAAAACAGAAGATAATTCTATGAATTACTTATAATATCATAAATTGCACTAAGATCATTTGAGTTACATGATGGTGAGATATGCGCACATAAAATATGCAATCGTGCGCTTGGAATTTCAATGATATTAGCAGAAGCACTTTCAGGGAATCAGAAGAGTACATGAATATCGAAAGGACGCAAAATTTCGTTTACATATACAGCTGTACCTTCTCCTTTCCTTCCATTCCGATCGCAACTTGGTCGGCAATTTCCGATCGGTGACTTAGTATGTGAACCAGGTATTCGAAATACTAGAATGGAGCCATGATTCTGTTGCACAGACAATGTCTGTGTAACAGAATACGCACGAAATTGCATTCAATTCGTTTACCTTCGGTAAGAGAGAATGAATATTCACAAGAGATACAGAGAGGTAATCATTAGACTGAGTACATATAAGCATGGGAGGATTAAGAGAGTTTACTGAAAATTTGCAGCAGACTTTTTTAAACTATTCACTTTTCATCGATTTTTGAACCTAGAGTGCTGTACTTATCTTGAGTTATATTTTTGAGTCAGCTCAATATGACTGTCGATCACTGAAGAAATCTTTGCGGAATTTAGCTGCATGACCTTATTTCTCTTTTTCTCTATGATGGAATTTATATCATCATGATGTGGAGTGAGGGATTGTTCAGGCGGGCTACTGGCTTGGGATTTTAGATCGATAACAGCGTCTAAAGTGCGGTTTATACTTCTACGCGCGTAGCATACGCGCCGGCTTCCCCGCGCCAAGAGAGAGGAAAAAACTCTGACGTCATCACATGAAGAGTGATTCACCCGGTCATTTGGACATGAAGAGAATCTACGCGCGTAGATTTCGGCAGTTGACTCGCATCTTACTTTTACGCGCTACGCAAGGCCCAGCAAACATGCAGGAAGTTGAGAGAGATGCCGATTTTGAGGATAAATTGATAGAGGATGTGAAGAAATATGAGCATTTATACAACACAGGGAGCAGAGATCACAAGGATCAAGAGATGGCAGCCCAATCTTGGATAACTATCGCCGAATCAGTGGGAAGGAGTGTCTTAGATTGTAAAGATAAATGGAAGTATTTGAGAGACCAGTATGCACGAAAGAGGAAGTCGATGGATGCAAAAAGTGGCGCTCCAGCTCAGAAGAGAATGAGGTCAACATTCAGAGGCCTGATGTAGTGAGCTCTTCTTCTTCTTCCCTTCTTGCACTTTTTATGTAGCAGATATAAATTCAAAATGTCGGCGGTTTCTTCTTCCATTTCTAATCGTAGTCACGGACAACGCGGACAACTGTAGACGACGCGTAAAGTATAAACGCTCGCCCGCGCGTATCCATAAACATTCCCAATGTTTCGGCAGCATCAGATCACGTGATTGCTGACTCTTCTCGCAGCGCGTATGTACGCGCGTAGAAGTATAAACTGCCCTTAAGAGATCTTGTTTCGTTACAGTACTTTTTTGTTTTGTCTGTTGATATTGTCTGTTTTTGCACTACAACGTTCAATGTGATATTGATTATGAATTTTCATGCGGTTGGTAGCTTGCAACATTGTATTCTAAACCAATAATATTTTGTCAAAGATATACTAGTAGTTATAAAATATAGCTGATTAATCTAACGTCAATGACGACTCCAAACGACCAAATAGATTAAATAACATAACCTTCATGATGGTCAAAGATATTCCATCGAAAATCGTTCTCCCGTTTTTTTAGCATATCCTAATTACTTTGATCAGGGAAAGAGACGATGCTGTGCGAGCACAGGTCTAGAAACTTTCAAAAGACGCCAGCACACGTATTTTCAAAAATGACGAAGAACATCTGTAAGCGCTTTTCTTGCAATGCATTCTTACACACTTAATTGTTGCTGAGCTGCTCTCATCGAAATGATATTGGAGGAAGAGATCGAGTGAATCAAAATGTCACTATAACAGCATATTTAGAGAGAGGAAAGGCCATATGATAATTTAATAAATGTGAGCAAGATCAATACTCATCAGAGGTGGAAAATGAGTCAGGTTGTAAAATTTAATTTACGGAATCTCACTTTTGTACCCATTCAAGCATGTATCCGAATGAGAAAAAATTAGCATATAAGATTTCAGAACAGAACTTGACCATGCATTTGCATGTTGCAAAACCTCACTTCATTAATTTTTCATCAATCACAAGGAGGCGTTCATTTTCAAAGTCATGTACATGTATCTTTTCCTTCGTCCTTCATGCATCACGATGATTGAGCAAGAGGAAAATGATGAAGGTAAATCAAAAGTCAAGTCCTTATTTATGAGATAAACCTTTGATAAGAAAACTCACTGATATCCATAGTCCAAAACGTAAACGAATAGGTATTGACTCCCAATATTGAAAGCAGTGGCAAATAATGTTATTAAAACAGGAGGGTAGATGATGTCCTGCAAAAATGAAGTTCAATACAAGTAGTGAAAACTGTGCCCTACTTGCGAGGGATAGGTACATGGATAGGTACATGTAAAATTTAGTGTTATCAATAGGTACATGGATAGGTACATGGATAGGTACATGGATAGGTACATGTATAATTTAGTTATCAATAGGTACATGGATAGGTACATGGATAGGTACATGTATAATTTAGTTATCGATAGGTACATGGATAGGTACATGTATAATTCAGTGTTATGAATAGGAACTTGTATGAGATCTGTTTTACTGGATAGGTACATGTGTTTGGTACACTCAGTTGAGTACACTGTGTTTCGGAACGTCTATGATCGAACTTGTGTGGTTTGGTTCTGAGCACTTGGGTACGCACCGATAGACGTCCGTTGTTTGCTTTGAATGGGTTTGCTCAATTGCGACTATTGTGACAATTATTTTAAATGTAGCACTATTTAGATGTGAAACTTTAATGTGCAGTTATGATTTAGTTGCTCCCCAATAAGAAAACCAATTCCAGAACTAAGTTTAAAGTGAAAAAGACAAGAGATTTACAATGTAAGTTTAATTTAAGCATGAAAAATAAATGATAGGTGCAGATCACGTCCCTCAGGCGACTCCATGATCTTTAGGAAGTCATCACACCATTCATGAAATGTTTTATTGTTGCTAAAGTCATGATCGCACTCGTGTACCGGACACTTCACTGGTAGTCCATTCCGCCATTGAAGTGCTGACACAGTCAAGGTCTTCTACAGGGCCACTTTGCAGCCGCAAGAGAGATGCATGGTCATGTCCAACTGACCTCCCATAATGACTTGACTGTCATTTTGAAAATAAAATAATGGCTTTGAGGACATGCTTCTTGTTATGGAACGTTGAGGATAAGTACTTAACAGTTTGGAACAATGACATCCTTTATATAGTTATATATTCTTTAGGGAAGTTCGGTACCTCTCTGATTGGCTGTTAGGATTTCCTTTGTTTAAAAAGTATATAAGTCCGAGGTTTGTACCAATTCTTATCAAAGGTTCTAATCCTCACGTTTACAAGTTACAATTATTTTAAATCTACAAGTCATAATGGATCGCAAACAGAAAGCCGCAGTTGAGAACGGTACTGCTGATCGTACCACTTCGCCAGTGGAACGTACCAATACACCTCCCCAATCTCCGATGGAGCGATCGACAACACCAAGCGAGCCGGTGGTGTTCACCCAAGCCCCTGCATCGCCCGACTACTCGAGTGATGAAGATAGTGACGTATCAATCGAGACGATGCGTCACATGAATAAGAAGTCCATGCGAACCCCACTCTATGGGAGGGTCACGGTCAAAGTCAAGAACGCCCCGAGAAAGTACCACACGAAACGGGTCTTCATGCGAATGGAGCCGAACGAGCGGAACCTCACAATCGCTCTCGAATTTTCAGTCATCGACCTTGACACACCACGTCGCTGTCCCTGTGCGCCCAAAAAGACCAGGATCCATGTGCAAGTGGACTTGAAAAAACTTGTACCCTTTCCTTACCTTGATGACATTTAGTGTGTTTTTTCTTAATCTCTTCATTTAATATTCATTTGTATATATGAACAGACTTGTTTTATCATTTCACAAATCGGTCTTCAATTAAGGTCTGAATGGGAAAGGGGAATAACTATCTACAATTAATGATGTTCAATAACTGAATTGAAACAAAAATCAAATATGAAGACTTCAACTTGAAATAAATAGGAACATATAACTTTTAAAGAAACAGTTATGTTGTTAATTTTAAAATGCTTGTAGCAGTCCAGGATGATATCATACATGTGTCATACACGACACCATAAGAATGAGAATGAAAAGACCTTTCAAATGATATAAGGTATGTACCTATTCGATGGGAAAATCCTAGTTGTATGCAACTGTATGCAAGCAGACAAATGTTAGATTTTTAAATTCACTAAGTTTTTAGCCCATTCTTTAAAGACATGTAGCTCTCTAGTTATATGTCATACATGTGTCATACAATACACCATTAGAATCAGCATGAAAAGAGCATTCGAATGATATATTGTATGTACCCATTTGATGAAAAAATCCTAGTTGTATGCATCTGTATGCAACTTGAAAAATTCCAAGTTTTTTTACAAAAATGACTAAGTTTACAAATTTTCAAAGTTAAAGTTTTACAACTAAAAATGACCATAATATACAAACCTCTACACTTGATCTTGACCTTGACCTTAGACCTGACCTTGACCTTTGACCTTTGACCTTCATACACTTCATACACGGCGGCGGGGGGCCTCAAAATTTCTCGGGCGCTTCGCGCACTCGAAAATTTATTTACCCATGGGTTCCGGGTGCCATAGATACTCTTCTTGCTTCCCTAACCCTAACCCTAACCCTAACCTTAACCCTAACCCTAACCCTAACCCCAACCCTAACCTTAACCCTAACCCTAGCCCTAACCTTAACCCTAACCCTAACCTTAACCCTAACCCTAACCCTTAACCCTAGTATTTTAATTTGATTATTTGAATTTTGGCGCGAAATTCAAATTTTCGAAAAAGTCTTTAAATTTCATTATTTTTATTTTGGCGCGAAATTTGAATTTTCGAAATTTAGCGCTTAATTCAAATTTAATGTTCTATTCAAATCACACGTTTTATATCTTCAAATATGAATCATTATATGACTATTAATAATAACATGTATATCAAATAATACATCAGTCCATCAGTTCATATTACTTTGAATTCACTCTACTGTTTACACGTAGAAATCTTTCAACACATATGATGGCACTTCCATTTCTAAGGTTAAAAATAAACCAGCTGTTCCAATTCTTGTTTGAGTTATCAATTTTGTTTAACCGTACCAATTCCAGGATGTGATGTCATAAGGTCTTTGTTCATAGTTGCTTTGTCAATTTCATATATAAAGAAGTTGCACACAACGAATTTTCACTCATTTTCAAATAATTCAGTGTCCATAACAGACGTCGTTCTTCGTTCCTCCGTTCTCCGGTTCTTATTACAATTCTGAAGTGAGTTTCATTGTCATGTTGTGCTACTTTATAGGATATTCGGGAGTAGGAACATTATTAAGTTTTTATAACCAAATAGCTTTAAATATAGAAGCTTGGGTTTTTAGGATATGAACACTTTATGTTATATTATTAACCATGTTTTTTTTTTAATTTTTCATCCTATATTAAGTCACTGAGCGAGAGACATGAATATATCAGTTTAAATGTAAGTGTATTTGAATCAACAAGATTTTCACAGTTTCGAAATTTCACTTTCATTCTATTATATTAATTTCGAAATTAAATAATAGTAAATCAGCTGTTTCCAAATTTCAACTCTTCTTATGAGCTAACCATTTTCGAATAAATATCTAATTTTCGACTTTCGGTTTCAATTTCAACTTCAAATTTTATTTCTTTCTCAGATTTCTCCAATATGAAAGTAGCACTCAATAGAGCTTTGTTGATACTATATATATAAATGAGTTCTCATTTAATAAGAGATAAAATTATAATCAATTTTTTTTTCTTCTATAGAGATGGTCCGACAAGAGAGTCTTGCACGACAGCGCCTAATTTTTCACTTCTGTGAAACATGCCAATTACCCGTTCGACATGCCAATAAGAGCGGTCACAAGAACTGTATCTTCAAAAGTGAATGCACATATCTTTATTGCTTAACTTGCAAGTCATACAAACGGAGCAATGAAAAGGTAAATACCGAAGCCTCTAAGGCATTCATTGAAAAGCACACGCCATGTGCCCAGCAAAATGGGAGGAAGGGCATCAACCTCACCTCAAAGGTTGAAAAGAGGAGGTTGGAGCGATTATTCAACAAGGAGAGGCCGTTGGAAGGTGTCCTTTCGCAGGTGGAGGAGCCTACCGCAATAAAGAAACCCGTCAAGTCCCGAGTCCCAAAGAAAGCCCCCAAGTCACGACAGTTCATCGATGACACCTTAAGTGATATTGAGGTGAGTTCTGCCAATCATACATAATACCTTCAAAGGATAGCTTCTTAAAAACCGAATAAATTAATTATTGGTCCATTATGCATAAAAACATATATCGTTTAAATATTTCAGGATAATGATGAGATGCCTCCTCCTAAGAAGACCAAGGTCTTAATTCAAAAAAAGATCATCACTAAAAATGTGAGAATACATTTACTCCATTAATTATTCTACCATGCAAAAAAGTATTTCAACATTGTCACAACATTTCAGAGTGAGTTGCCTCAACAGACTTGTGTCAGTTTTGAAGAGGAGAAAGCGGCTGAATGCTTGAGAAATGTAAGTGTTAAAGTTATTCATTAGCTCTTTATGTGAAATTGAATATGTTCTTTTCTTCAGCTGTTTACAGGTGTGAACAGTATACCCCGTTTGCCTACACCGGAGAAGAAGTGTCTTCCTAGTCCCGTAAGTGTCATTGTTTAGTTATTTATCAATAATATTTCTCAATGCATGAAGTATTTCCAAGAACATGTATGCTTCTCAATGAGTTGCGAGCATGTTATATTATTTTTCTCTGCAGGTTGTGCGATCGCTGTCCCTCAGGAAGCATCGAAGTTTCCTTTCGACGCCAGCGACAAGTACATCGGTGGAAGACAATGAAGAAAAGCCCTATTCGATTCGGGAGTCTTCATCAGAGGACGATGAAACCTCGTCAGCGACTTCATCTGATGAGGAAACGTCGTCAGCGACTTCTTCCCCGACATCTTCTTCCGATGAGGATGATGATCCTGTTACAAATGTAAGTATCAAAGTTGGTCAACTGCATGAGTACAGAATTTTCTATTAAAATATGTTTTTTGTTTGTAATAGATTGATTTATCTTTTAGAATGACTCGTTGCCCCGTGAGACAGAGGTTGGAACCGATCAGAAGGTCACAATCCAGCCGGAGGTAAGAGAAATTCACTTTTGTATCTCATCAATGGTAAAATGCTAAATAGATGACAAACAATTGTTTCTTTCGATTACAGGACTCCGCGATGTGTGCATCTCAGGAGGAAGTCTCGTTCAGCCACATCCGGGCTTCTCCGAGCTGGAGTGTGCGCCTTCCATTATCATCGATGATGACACTGGCTCCTTCCTCTTCGATCCCAGCCGCAGCTCCTTCCTCTCCAATCCCAGCCGCAGCTCCTTCCTCTCCAATCCCAGCCGCAGCTCCTTCCTCTCCGATCCCAGCCGCAGATCCTTCCCCTCACGCTGCTGCGCCCGCACCTCCAGCTGCTCTCCCTGTTCGGCAGTATAATGTGGATCTCGACGCGACAGCAGAAGAAGTACAAGACGTTGAGGTGCAACTCCGTCGTTGCCAAGAGCGCCTAAAGGAAGTTGAGGCCCGCGAGGCTAAGTTGAAGGAGGACAATAGAGGTTTGATTGAGTCTCTAAGAAATATTACTCAATCAAACCTCCTGTTGGCCTCCTAAGTAACCACCAGCCAACAGCATAACAAAGAAACGCTTGTTTGTACACCTCGAATGCTCCCAAAATGGCATCAGAAGAGTACGCCTTACGAGGATGGACGATTTGGGTGGCTGTAGTGACAGCTGCAGTCACCTAAAACTCTACCATAGTGGTATTGTTAAATGTGTCAAACTGTAACTTTATTACTTTAACTTTTATTTTCTTCTTTTTTGAAAAAAAAAATAACTGTTGAAATTGTATGTGTTTTGTCTTGACAACAGATCGGAACATATGGTATTGGCTGGTGATGACGCTGACGTCATTAGATGGTAGATGTATATAAGGGCTTGCTAATTTCAATCCTCATCAATAATCATGGTTGTCTGTACCAAGTGTGGAAAAGTGTTCACTCTCATAGGCAATTTGCAACGACATGAAAAATTTTGTAAGTTAGGAAAAACGTATCAATGTAGCAACTGTCCATATAAGACGAATAAGATGGATAATCTTAAGAGGCATAAACTTGTATGCAATAATAAACCGAATGATAGCATAATAGAGTCAAATTCAAATAATCAAAATAGATCTACTTCTAAGCCAACAACCAGCGCTTCAACTAACATACAAAACTTTATGCAATACTGCTCTCGGTGTGGCAAAACGTATAACTCTATAAGTAGATTTCGACAGCATATGAATGTACATAACACAAATAGTGAGATGAATATGCATAATAACTATGGAACTGTTAGTCTCTGCGAAAGCGCACTCAATGGCCATGCACGTGTGTATGATATCACGCCAACAACACCTACTGTGGACAGAACATCATTCTTAGAAAGCATGCATTCCATGTTAGGGAATTTAGTGTCTGACTTACTAAGGAGCTATCAATTGCGCGGTCGTCTGATTGCACAAATTCGTTATGTCCGTTCTAATCCTCAAGAAGAAGAAACTTTTCTCGCACACTTTACCTCATCATCCTCAAACTATATTTATGACTATGATGCTTGGTTTCAGGATCATCTAAATAGTCTAATAAATCATATTGAAGCCTTCACAAAAAAGGGTAGCAATTGGATTATAGATGATGTACAAAATATAGAGTTCAATGTAATAACAAGTCCAATACTGTCAGGTGGACAATCATTTCCTCTACCAAAGAAGTTAAAAAACTCTAAAGCTGTCATTAATGTTAATTCAAATGCAAATGATTGCTTCCTATATGCAGTTTTATCAATATTGCATTATAATGAAGTACCTTATTCAAGGAATGAAGTAAAATCATATAGTGAGTGGACATCTGAGCTAAATATGGAAGGCATTTCCACACCAGTATCAATCAAAGATATTCCAAAATTTGAGAAAAATAATGATATTAAAATTAACATTCACTTTTATGAAAATGGACTCAAAGGTGTTCGTTACAATAGTAACTTTACTGGTAGGCAAACGGTTAATATTTTGCTAATTCTAAACAATGGAGCAGCACACTATTGTGGAATTCCAAAGCTGTCAAGATTGTATAGGAGAACTTTAAAAAGACATAAATACTTCTGCGAAAGATGCACTCAGTCATTCACATATAAAACAACACTAGAACGACACTTCCAGTTTTGTATTCGAGGAAAAGCACAAATAGAAAAAATGCCATCGGATCTAAAAGTACTAACAAGTAGCATGGAATATCAACTAAGTCCTCCTTTAGTAATTTATGCAGATATAGAGTGCTACATTGATAATAAAATACATAAACCTGCGGCCATTGGAGCTTATCATGTCTGGCATAATGCCCTTCAATCAAAATTTGAAAACAAGTATTACCTCTTTGAGGGAGAAAATTGCATTATTAGTTTCTTGCACCACTTAGAAACTGTAGCCCAAGACTTATATGACAACCAATGTGCAACAACTAGGCAGCCAATGTTACTGTCAGCGGATGAAAAAGCACGCCACGAGAATGCAGAATGTTGCAACAAATGTAAATTGAAATTCAGCGATGAAGTCATAAAAGTTCGTGATGATGATCATATCACCGGACGATATAGGCAAACATTATGTAGGAAATGCAATCTCCGGTTAAGACTTAACAGACGGGAGCTCCCCATACTTTTCCACAATTTTAAAAATTATGATAGTCACATCGTTTGCTATAAAGCGATTGGAAGAATGAAGTCTTGGAAATTAGATGTTGTAGCAGCAACTGCTGAAAAATATATAACTTTATCCGCCAGTGTCCCTGTAAATGAA
This sequence comes from Prostheceraeus crozeri, assembly GCA_907163375.1. NCBI lineage: Eukaryota > Metazoa > Platyhelminthes > Polycladida > Euryleptidae > Prostheceraeus > Prostheceraeus crozeri. Next base: position 62,212 of record CAJQUW010001471.1, on the reverse strand, counting down.
TACAAAGGGAAGACAGTATACTTTAAACTAAAATTCTTAGACTCATATCAATTTCTAAGTGCATCCTTGAGTGAATTAGCCAAGAGTTTGCAAACGTATGAGCATGTAGAGACATTAAGGGTAGAATTTCCACAATTAAGTGATAATGTTTTATATCAGAAGGGAGTGTTTCCATATTCATACTTCAAAAACTTAAACACGTTGACGGAAGACTGTCTACCACCACAATTTGAATTCTATAATGATCTTACTCGTGAGCACTGTTCCGATAGTGAATATGAACACGCTAACAAGGCGTGGATTGAATTTAATTGTAGCACATTTGGTGATTACATGCTGGCATATCTGAAGTTAGATGTTTTATTGTTGGCAGACATATTTGAAGTGTTTAGAGCATTGAGTCAACGTGAGGATGAAGTCGACCCTGTACATTTTGTCAGTCTCCCACATCTTAGCTTTACCTCAGCACTAAATTTCTCTTCCAATGATCCCCCACACTACATACAAGATGAAAATATGTACAATCTATTTGAACGAGGAATTAGAGGGGGTATGACTTTCACCAACATTCACCGAGCGCGTGCACGCATTGAAGAATTAGGAAATAATACACATGAAAGTCGACATTTGACCTGCTTAGATGTTAATAACCTTTACGGTTCTTCACTCAGTAGGAATCTACCCCACTCAAATTTCAAGTGGTTGAATGAAAGGGAATTAGATAATTTTTTAATTGAAGAAAATGTTCAAAATATAGATGATGATGGTGAAATCGGCTACATTTTTTATTTAGATTTAGAGTATCCTGCAGCCATTCATGATGACACTGCCGATTTCCCATTAGCTCCAGAAATGCAGATGATTGAAAAGAGAATGTTTTCACACTATATGAAAAATCTATATGAAAAAGTAAGACCAAATACACATTTTTCTTCTATCAAGAAACTTCTGCTCCATCAATTTGATAGGGAAAATTATGTAGTCCACTACTCAATTTTAACATTTTACTTGACCATGGCCATGAGAATCAAGAAGATTCATAGTGGCATAAAATTCACACAAAAGCCTTGGTTAGAAACATATATTGATATGAACTCTCAAAAGAGGGCTCAATCAAACACTGACTTCGAAAAGTCATTCTACAAATTGAAAAATAATTCTTTATATGGTAAAACAATGGAAAATGTAAGGAGAAGGAAAAAAATGTAAACTAGTCAACAATGAGAAACAACTACTGAAATTGTCAAATCATCCTCTCTATGTTCAACACAAAATATTTGATGAAGATCTGGTTGGTATGGAAATGTACAAACCTTCAATAGTTTTAAATAAATTAATATATGTTGGTCAAGCAGTACTTGACTATAGTAAGTTGGAAATGTATCAATTATATTACAATGATCTAAAAGGGTGTCCACTGATAAATAGAACGCGGCTTTGTGGAGGTGATACCGACAGTTTCTTCCTATGTTTATACACATCACCATCTGTCCGTCTGGAAGATATACTTCTATACTTCGGTGAAAAGTTTGACTCTTCAAACTATGACAGTCATCACCGACTATACTCAACTACAAACAAAGCTAGATTAGGTTGTTTTAAGGATGAGTGTGCTGGAAAGTTGCTTGAGGAAATGATCCTACTAAAACCGAAAATGTATTCCATGAAATATCTAGACTCTACGAATCATAGCATCAAACGTGCAAAAGGAATTCAGAGAGCAGCAGTTAAAAAATTGAAACATGATGACTATAGGAGTGTCTATTATAGTGAGAATGATACAACTGAAGATATGACAATTATAAATTCAAAAAATCACATAGTTAGCACAAAATCATTTAGGAAGCGAGGTCTTTCACTTTGGGAGGATAAGCGCTGTTGGCTGGATAAAAATTTATCATTACCATATGGACACTACAGCCTAGGTCTTCCCCCACCGTCGAAGAGAAGGAGATGCCTTCCTGTCACAGGTGATGTAGAATAAGTATAAATAAAAACAATATAATATTCCACTTGTGATAGATCTTGCGATTGCTGCATCTTCTGACATGTAGCAACACTTACTAATACATAAGTAGTCTTACTAAAATTGAAATTTCTACATCTTTCCGATATGTAGAAATGATTACTAGTAAATAGGTAGTCCTAATGTGAATGAATATGTGAAGAATTTGTACTCAACATCATTCCGATATGTTGAGCTAATAAAATAAAAAACTTTAGGCAAACATTAAACCTAAATTTGAAACATAGCTTTCGGAACATGCCTCATTACATTAGAACATGGAAACTTAGTGACGTTCAAAACGTTCACATAACAAATTCTAAAAGAATAGCATTTCGTCATTCAATAGCAAATAGTGATCGAAAACATCGTGGCGTTTGCATTAGTATTGACTCATTGCCTTCACTGAAAGACTTTGCGGATCTCATTGACAACCATAAGACTCGGATCAAGATTCCTCTCGATGACAAGGTATGGATAAAGTGTGATTCATCAGTCAAACTATACGTCTGTTCACCAAAACGGGAAGATGTTGAATATCGATTTTTTCGTTTCAGTGACGTCACATGGGAAACCTTTACAAGGGAGATACTACCACAGATAACGTCATTCATTAAAGATGGAGGACATCAAACGGTTGGAAGTTGTAAATCGGATGTTAACTACAAAAGCAAGGTCAAAACTCAATCTACAAGAGATCGAGAGGAATATACCTAACCAAAAACAATGGTTACTGATAAAACGCAAATTGAAGCCGACAACGAGCTTACATCTTGGAAGACCCTCAATGTTAACATGGAGGATTCAGAGGAAGGATAGATCTCTAACTATCCTATTCTTTCCAAATGGAACAATCCAATGTATTGGAAGGGTCATGGAGGGTGATCTCTCATATCTACACTTAACTTTGGAACATTTACTTGGTGATTCATTATCTGATTGGAAAGTGAAGACAATGACCGTGTTATGTGAATTACACTATCACTATGATTTCCGTAAAGTTACATCATCACATAATCTAACTTATGAAGTGGAGCTATTTCCAGCAGCTCAATTGACTAACTGGCATCCATATCATGTTCATGTGTTCCATAATGGAAAGATTGTGATAACCGGCATTAAAGACATAAGTGATGTGCCTCCCATCATATGTGATTTGAAAAAATGTTTCATGAAAACCAAATTGTCGATTTTGTATATATTTGCATAGATAATGAAATATGAACATGTTTTTGTATATATGTGAATAGATAATGAAATATGAGCATTTTTTTGTTTTCCTTATAAACCCGTGTTTTGGAAAAAAAGAGAGCAAGTTAATGATACAACATAAAACTTTATTTCAAAACTGTTTCAACATATTTAGTAAGAGTTACATCATTTTTATCACAGTTTTTTGAAAATAGTTCTAAAGCACTTTTACAGTTATTTTTCAATGGTCTCTCGTTGACAAAATAGAGTACATAGCCACCGCACATTAGAGATGTATTACTTTGAAGTGGGAACGATGTCACTTTCCTAACAGTCCAGGAGAACCTGTTCATCCATAATGCGATATCATGTAAACGAGGTTGATTAAGAGAGTCAAAATATTCGGCAACTTTATAACGATTGATGTATACAGCAATCCAATGTTTTCCGGGAAGATTGTTGGTATCCGTATTGATGATAAGTGAACAAGGATAGAAAGGAATTGAATCAGGTAAATTATCTCTAGAAAAGACATTGAGAAATATTGTCTTGGAGTAAGGATGAGCTTTCCTCATTTTCCTCAAGATTTCTATGTTGCTTAAGTTACTCATCTCTGATAGCTGACAGTCACGTCTCTCATTCTTGTTATCTCAACTTTGCTATCATAGATAGCATAAATGAGACAAGTAATTGTTTTCTTCAAAGGTGACTCAAATGATACCTCCAGTCGTAGATTTCCAGGCTTTGTAACTCCTACGCTTTCACCACCTAGATCTGCATCTGCTGTGAGGTTGTACATAATGAAGAAGTAGCCATTCTTGTACATATCCATTGTAATTCCATTTGAATCGTCTGTATTAAACATGTTGAGGGCGGTGAAAATAGAACCATATTCACGTGCGAATTTGCCATCTTTGAAATTTGGCTCATATGCTTTGCAAGATACAAATTTCCCATCCTGATAGAGTGCTAGTTTGCTAACATGAAAGTGTTGGAAATTGAATGGATTCTTTTCAAAAGCACCAATGAATGCCTCATTTTCCACAAATGTGATATACACCGCCTTTGGCATTGCAGTGGGAAAAAGATTTGGGTAGGCATGTGAGGATGATCCCGCACCAATTGTGAAGTTTGTCAACACACTGTGATTAACTGGATATATTGCATTGTTTTTCCTCAATCCTGTCGCATGCTCGTTGATGACTGACGGGTTCATTGTTACTCGCCTTACATTGAGCACGGCATTACTTATGTTGACTTGATAGTTTGTAGCTCCAAAAGCCATTAACGCGAACTCAGGATTTGCACGAATAAATTTTATTTGCATTTTAACCTGTGATAGCAGATATCTAGATTGACGAAGGAAATCAAGATAGACGGGTCCTTTCAAGTATAATTCCTTTGAATCCGCTGTTAAATCCATTCGTCTTTTCAACCCTGTATTTGAGACATCATCAAATTTCCCTTGCTGATCATCATACCACCCAGAAACTTGCAAGTGTGACTGTTCAGCTTGCTTTTGAAATTGAGTCATTGTATGTATATATGCTCCATATGGATATGCTCGATCCCCTCCTTCAATCTGTTTGTCATTCAATATTAGATACACATCTGAGATCAGACTGGCAATAGGAAGATTTGCTAATCCCACTTTATCCTTGGATGAATCGATATTTGTACCATCAGTCTTCTTAATTTGTATACACAACTCTAAATCAATGGATTGACAGTCAATATAATCTCGAGGATTGGCAGGTATATCAAACTGAATAGGCTGCTGGTTACCATCGATATTTGTTGTGGGGACTATGTCTACAGTTGTTGAGGAGATGATGTCTGTCTGATGAGGGGGAGAATCGAAGAAACACAAAGCCGAATTGATACTCTGCATCGTATTAGCTCTACAAATATGTTGTCTTCCTTCGTTTTGACTTGTTTCTAGTCGCTGTGGAATTTCGCTTGCGCTTTCTTGTTTTCACTCGACGTCTAGATTTAGAACGTGCTGCTCTAGTCGGCATTTTACTTTTCCTGCGTCTTTGCTTAGTAACTCGACCGGATCCAACTTGTCTTGACTTCCTACGCTTCTTCCGAACTGTACGTCTCGTCTTTGTTAAATCATCTAATGCGTCTATGGCAGATTGCTGCGCGCGCATTTTCATAGATTCACCGATATCCTCACCTTGAAGCGCATCAGCTGCAACATTTGCACCAAAATCTAAAGCCCTGCTTCCAACACGCTTTATGATTGGTAAACCATACTTTTTGAGTGTTGGAAGAACCATACGTCTTAGTGCACCAAATATGCCTCCTCCAACTTGTCGTCTACCTCCAACAAACACGGGATAACCGCTCTGATATGATGGTCTACTGTAAATGCCGGTCATTATGACTATTGAATAACTATGGAAGTCACAATAGCGTAAAGCCTTATTCTCGTGACCTAATATGTAGGGTCAAAACAGTAACACCACCACAGAACGGTACTACTTCTCCTGCGTCATCATGAATTGATATGTCAATTCTATTGATGAAATTTCGGCTGATTGGTAGATACATTGTGTTAAAAAATTCTCGATTGATTAGTTGCTTCCTTACGGATGAGAGAGGAAATGTGCGCAGAAGTGGGGCCTCAATGTCGCCAACCCTTGTATATTCAATAATGTTACAATAGACGTATAAGTTACTTATATCACGCTCTAGTGATGGGGCTGTATCGCCTATTGATGTGCCTTCATAAATAGTTGATTTTGAGAATCCCAATGTGGTCGTTAACACGCTATCCAGCTTGATAAGAGAGTTCTTCCCTACATTTAGAATCATGCGTTTCTTATGTGGGTCATAAGAAAAGTGATATTCATCTGCATCAAGGTAATCTACACCAAACTCATTTAACTTTGTACACAATTCAGATGGCGTTTTCAAGCTTTCAATGTTCAAATTAACTCTTTTTACAAGTTCACTGGAAGTAGACAATTCATCACCCAATATGTCTTCGCTGTATACGTGGATATCCCATGAAGCATTTGTTGATGCTTTGAGTTTAGAAGAGGACAATTGAACCTTGAATGTATCATTTAATTCTGTCAACCAAGGTGCGCTTTCAAGGCCCTTAAACATCCCAATCATTTCAGATCCGAATTCAATAACAGCGGACTCAGACTTTTCCAATGGTGTCTTTTTAGTGAAAACAATTAATTCTGCCTCCGTTTCAACAGTAAATAAAGTTACTTTCTCTTTCTTATATTCACAAGTCATTAACGTTTCTGGCACTGATCCTTGAAACTTTCTTGCAAAGTCTTCAACACTTCTAATGACCTCAAATTTATTTTTTACTCGGATGCTCCATTTTTGTAATGCATACAATGGCACAATTCTACATTTAAAATCAGTGACTTTCCTCTCCGAATTCCACCCACGTCCATTGTACCAAAACCTTGATGAGAAAGTTGTTCTGGAATACCCAAAAGTATGACTCAAATCCTCACCTAATACAAGAAGAACATGCTTCCCTTCCTTCATCAATTTTGTTGACCCCTTTATGACTGGTTTGTAGAATTTATTCAAAGTCAGCTTGAAGAGATCATTTATTCGTTCAAACATTCTACCGATTTCCTTTTCTGTATCTTGCAAGCTCATTGTGGGAACCCTAGAATCAAAAGTTGACGTTACAAATGCCTTTTGAATTTTAATCATGTTTTGGACAGATGGTAAAGATGTTGAAAAAGGATGTAAAGTTAGATGATGAAAAGCCCATGTACCATGTAGACTATTTTGAAATATGCGAAAGCAATCATCCTTCTCTCGCACTTCTTTATGTAATTCAAAATAGTTGTTCTTTAGCAAACTGATATCGTTGTAATAAGTAATTTCAGTTAGAGCAACTTCATGGGGTCCATGCAGAGTAATTGGATTAGCGAATTCAACAGAGTATAGAGATGGTTTGTTACTTGGGAATATCTTGGGGTTGCTATTGCTTGGAAGAATGATGTTGAAGTTAGTAGACATGTTAAACTCATACATGGAAGAAGGCACATGCTATATTAGCTTATAAGTTACGAGTGTCTCCCACCTCCACATTTTGTAGATCCTGGTGCGTTATCCAGCTATTGAATGAATCAGGATATCCTTTCCATTTAACTAGATATTTCCTTTGATTGCCAAGACCTTTCTTTCTAATTATTTTGTCAATCATATACACCTCTTCACTTCTGTCTACTACTTGCAATTCATAAGAGTAAAATTTTCCTTCAATTGGATTGCCATGGTAATCTATTAATTTATACATGGTGGGTCTAAATTTTGTATTTACTTCATCCACAAAAAACTCTTCTTCAGTCCAATTAGGTAGATACCCCTTCTCAAATTTAGACTTAACCTTTGAAATCCGAACTCTATCACCAACATTAATTTTCTTTTCATTCGAAATGTTTTTCGCTTTCTTATCATACAATCGAAGCCATACATCCATCGCATTATCTGGGGTAACATCAACTGGTTTCATCTTAATGATTCGATGGTAGCTTTCATTGTAATTCTTAACAAATTTCTGCAGCTCACCTACCCAAACATGTGTATTTTTTGCGGTGAAATATCGCCATATTTTTGTCTTCAGTGTGCGATTGAACTTCTCAACCATGGCAGGTTTATAAGCACTTTTGACACTAAACAATTCCACATTATGACTTTTAAGGAGACTTCGAACATGAGAGTTTTCGAATTCCTTCCCTTGATCGGTCTGTATTCTTTGCGGAACACGCCCCTCATCGAAAATGCTCTGAAAAGCCGCTTCAACTTCTGGTCCTCGTTTAGATTTCAGCGCACGTGCCCAAGCATAGCGAGATAAAATATCTATTACGGTTAGGATGTATTTATAGCCATCATTGTACTGTGATATCTGTTGCATGTCAGCCAAGTCCGCTTGCCATTGACTATCTATATTGTAAACAACATATTTTCTTGTTGGAAACCGCTTTCTCGCATTTTTGTGAAGAGTGTAAGTCGGTTGACTCCTCAACCACTTCTTGACTTTCTCTATTCCCACACCTGCTGCACGAGCTAGAACCTCCGGACGACTGAAACTTGCGGGATGATTTAAGTCGTAATAAATCTTTCTGAGTTTCACTGCTGTACTCATCGTCTTTGTTCTGATTTGCACGCGTATTACTCGCACAGCAACTGCTAACACAATTGATATCAACCTCTATACCCTCTTCTCCTTTACCTTCGAGCGCAGATTTAAAACAACAGCAAAATTTTGGTAACGACATGATATGAGAGAGGCAAGGCTTAATTCATATTTGCTTAATATTTACTATACTCCTTCGCAACACGCATTGAGCGCCTAGTAGCTCTTTTTGGTTGCAGATCATCGGGATCATGAAGCTCTCGCTTGAACGCCATTGTGGGTGTTTTACTCTTTGATCCATCTTGTAAGTGAACCCTATCCAATTCATTCACAGTCGGTCCTCCAATAATATTGTGAGGTACATTTTGATCAGATAAAATTTTCTGAAAATATGTCCACCCTTGTGGTGCACCTAGTTTTCGCCTTACATCTCTGACAGCATATTGTAGAAGGTCATCTATGTGACTATTTCTAATAACATCACCAGTTGTTTCATCTATTATCTCCCCTCTCTCATTGAACTTCACATGTGGATCAATGAAGTCAAATAATCGCTCAGCGCGCACACGATATGATCGAGGTGTTGACAAGGTTATAAATCGTCGCAACTTGTCACGAATCTGTCGCCTCTCGTCAATGTTTTCAGCTGCTAACTGCATTCGTCGATAGGGATCCTTAATCTTCTGAATTTCCATATCCTTTTGTGTTAGTTCCTTAAGTTGATTCGTAATAGGTTGATCTATATTTTTGACTTCCTGTGCACTTTGCAATGTAGTCAATTGTACATACTCCTCTTGAGGAATGACTACCATCTTTGAATACGACATGTTTGAAAATAATAAGGCAACAAAGTACATTGCTTAAAACTAACTGTGAACCGAGAAAACTGTCATTGGTTCAGCGGAATTAGGTATGATATTTGTTCGAAATCGAAGTCGTTCCGGACATTCCTGGGTTAGATCAATAAATAGATAACCATGTGGTTTCTTTGTTACATCTTCATATATTTTTGAAAGTACTTTAGGTTGTTGAGGTAATATCTGTCTACTGAGATGATGTATCTGACTGCTATCTCTTGGATTTTAAATATTGCCAAATAATGTGTATTCAAACTTCTAGTTCTTTGCTCTTTCCTTCCATCGAAGATGTTTTGGGTGATGTAGATAATAAAAGCTTCCCTATGATGTGCAGTTTGAATGAACATTTCAGTTACATCCTTTGAAGATTTGCTTTCTCGTAATAGATCATCTAATACTAGTAAGTCACCTGCTTTGATATCCTCAGTTGATGGCAACTCTTGCTTCACCTCATAACCTTTCTGGCGAAGTGCAGAATGTAGTTGTGGTTGAAATATTCCATCATACTATTTGACTCTCTTAATTTCCTTGTTAAACATTTCATTTCTATATTGTAGCAATTCAGTTACAAATGTAGTTTTACCGGACTGACTTGGTCCAGCGACACACATTGTGCGATCAGTGAATAGACGAAAATCTGTCATCTTATAATTCCATTAACATTAAACTCATCATCCCGCTAATTTTGCTTAGAACAACAAAACAGACACATGTTCCAGATCAAGTTTATTTACATTCAGAATAGAAACTTTCAAGTTACATTTACAAATTGAAACATTTACAAATTAAAACATTTGTGTTTCCTCATCACAATTAGGATTATAAAAAGTTTTCAAGTCAGCATCTTGGCGCTTCAACTTCAATTTAGGATTCCCATCTTTAGATTTCCGCCCTCGCTTTTTGCTCTCTTCCTTCCCATCACTTGAAGCAGTCTTATCAATGTTAATTAAACATTTATCAATTGGTAGTGGTTCATAGACTAGTTGAAGAACCTTCATTTGTAAAGATGCGACTTTACCAGTCGAACCATGTGAACCAATGTAAAGTCCGGTAACGTGCACTAAGCCCATATAGCGGCCCCGTTTGAGATCCTCACATTCCATCGCGTTTGTAAAGAGATCGAATGCTTGAAAATGATCCGATAGTTTTAAAAACAGTGTATCGAATTCCGGCAAATCCTTATAACCAACTCCTTCCTCTAATGCCTTTCTCCAATGAGTGGGAGCACTTTCAGGCAGCTCAACACATTCTTTCGCGAAAGAGTCAATAGTTTTAAGAATCACCTGTTGCCATTTTTGAAAAGTCACTCGCATTTGTCTCATATTGCTATACCCTGATGTAGACATACCATTACTGTGGAAGAATGGAACTTGAAGATAAAAGCCATCATCACCATAATTCAAGGTTTGAAAGTAGAATGTATTTCCAATCCCTTGCACCTTTCGTGTCGGACGAAGCTTCAAGAGATCTTTCTCAAAAGCGTCACCTTCCTCTCTGATTGTATACATTTTCTGAGTCATGTTTCAACAAGTACTAATTCGGAGCTTTCAACCAGCGCAAATGAATTGTCACTTGAAAGTGGTAAAATATCATTAAAGCGTCTTCCTTATATACACCTATATATGACTCATCAATCAAAGTGATGACGTGTCACTTTATGATTCGCTAACCTTATATTAACATTGCAGCAGTTGTTGCCATCCTTCCAAGCGGACTATTGATTACACCATTAATACGGTTTCCAATATCATTTAACATACTTAGACACCCACCACCACCGCGCTGAATTAAGTTTCGCCTTTTCTTATCACTACTCCTTGGATTTGAAAACTTTTTTGTGCTATTCAAAGAGCCAGCATTCAACAGAGGCTTGTAAATAGGTAGACATTTGTGTATTGCAAAAGCTAAATCACGAATGAAATCATCACTTGAATTTTGAATCAATTTACACTTCTTCTTATTATCATGTATCCTGTTTAACTTTCGCAACGCCTTTTTAAACTGACTTGAAGGTTTGAAGGACCGTTTCGATTGACGAGAAGATGCCTTCCGTTTTACAGTCACTTTTATTCTAATATGGAAATAGATAATACAATTACAATTTTTGCTTAGTACTTACAACATTATATACAAAAGTTCACAAGCATTCACACAGAGTTTGTTGCTGGTACTTGTAAAATTACATAAAACACTTAACAAGTTGTAGAGGGAAACTGATATACACTCACATCGGCTAGAGTCTGATTTGTAGCAGTTATGAGCTGCTCAATGTCTTTCATTAGATGTTTTGAAATTGGACAGCACATACAGCAGGGCTTTGAATGGAAAGTCTTTAAAATATTGGCATAGTATGCCCGCAAACTGATTACCTCAGAATGTCCTTGAGCAGCCACATTGATGCTTACTGATGGCGGTCCACTGAACAAGTCCAGTTTGCATTTGTCACCCTTCTCGTCATAGTAGCTGGAGGTGATAATGTCATGGAGACATGTGTTGAGTTTCCGTTGGATACTGCTGCACCAACAGCGAGAGTATTCCGGTACAATCTCCGTTTGAGCTAGTGGGCGAAATACTTCATTGAGCCAAAATCTTGCAACTCGTGTAAGAGCGTTGTTCACGACTCTCATTAACATTCTCTGCACCACAACGTCCTCTCCGCAGCGGAAATACTTCACTATTTCCTCCATCAGATCCACCAAATCCGCTTTATAGCCAGTTATATTCACGGCAGAATAAAATATATTGCCGGTGAAGAGTTGACTTCGGTAAATGATTGAAATGGGAATGTTGGTAGTGAACGACATGCTGATTGACATTGTATTAGCCTCAAATTATGCTTGAAATAGAACGGTACAATGTCTTCCTTATATAGAAAAGTCACACAAAGACACAATAGTGACCAATCACAGACCTGCATGATGACTCATCATGCACGATATACAGTGACTGTTGAAGATATTTCTTCATCGCAAAGGGGACAAGATGAAGTTTCAAAGGGTACATAACATGTAGAACACATAACGCTATGAGAACATGGTAAAAAGAGAAGGGATCGTTCCTGTTTAAAACATTTAACGCAGTTCCGTTCACATAATAATTTAAATGTCTCTTGTTCTAATTTCCTTCTGAAGTCACTTTTATTGGGAGAACTTTTTATTAAAACACTGTCAGATGTCTCCTTCTTTCCATATCGTTCCAATTTGATCCTCCTAATTTCACTATCATTGCAGTGTAGCATGGAGAAATCCTCTATCCACCTACGATCCAAATTGTGATTCATAGCATGTTCATCTAGATCCATTAGTCGATCAACTAAATCACCAGCGTTGATATTTTCACTGAGATTTGTTACAGTTTCTATGGCTTTGAACGAATATCCAAGGTCTCTTGCGACAACCCACGACGTTGGGATACTAGTCATCATTATGTATGTCATCAAAAAACTAACTCATATTTATAGCATAGTTTGTCTACGTAAAAGGAAAATCAATGTGTCATCTTGATTACAATGGTTGCAATAGTCACAATAGTCGCAATTGAGCAAACCCATTCAAAATCAAACAACGGACGTCTATCGGTACGTACCCAAGTGCTCAGAACCAAACCACACAAGTTCGATCATAGACGTTCCGAAACACAGTGTACTCAACTGAGTGTACCAAACACGTACCTATCCAGTAAAACAGATCTCATACAAGTTCCTATTCATAACACTGAATTATACATGTACCTATCCATGTACCTATCGATAACTAAATTATACATGTACCTATCCATGTACCTATCCATGTACCTATCCATGTACTTATTGATAACACTAAATTTTACATGTACCTATCCATGTACCTATCCCTCGCAAGTAGGGCACAGTTTTCACTACTAATACATATATTAAATTGAACCAATCTACATGTACATTATCTATATCTATCAATATTTGGCGTGACAAGAAAAAAGTTTCAGTACTTCTCAAATATTATGAAAAATAATTCCAAGTGTCGATAACAGACACTACTTCAAAAGGTCTTTAAGAAAAAATGATTTCTTACTTTTTCGAAAGTTCAATTTCTGCAGTGAAGCCTAATCAGTCCTGAAAATCCTGAGCACTTTTATCGAACCCCAACCAGGCACGAAATCATATCAGGCTAGGTATGAAATGGCCTTCTTGTACCAGAAACTCTCACGAGACGCGGATACAATCGAGCCGTGGACATTTTGTACCTGCGTAGTCAATTATACTAACTGAATTATCACCGCCTGAGTAGAATCCTTCAAGAAAGGTTCCAGTAAGTGGAACTTTACAGCAATAATCAAAGGATGATGAAAATGACTATTACGCTGTTAATTCAAAGAAGTTTCGATGGAGCAGAAATTGCATGAGGTATTCACGTCAAATGAAATATTTTCTGCTGCCTGAAGAATCATCATAGCAGCTTCGCGATTTGTCATCGCTTCAGTCCTGCATTGTAACAGATACCTAAGTGTTAGATTTTTCTTAGCTAATGGCGTTCGCAAAGTTTGGTAGCCCAATGAGAAGTCGATCCATGCCACAAAGATTGAAGACTAAAGCTTTCGACCAGTGCATTCGACCAGCCGTAGAAATGAGCAATTTATCTGAAGTTGACTAAAATGGAAATTAACTCAAGGTCGCGGCACATCCGTGGGAACTAAGTTGGGCATAAACCACCAATGAAAAGCTTAGAATTGCGCATGTGACTGATTCTAACCCAATGATGCAAACGTTGACATACGTTATCTAAATGAAAATGCTTGCAATTTTTGCGCCACTATTGTGTATTACGTATCATGAAGCTTAACTTCCATTTGTAGAGGCTTTATTGTTATCTATTTCTATGCTACCAGCAATGGTGTATGGCACAGAGACATGGACAACAACAGCAACAGACATGTCTAAGTGCAGCAGCTCAACGACCCATGAAACGCATTAGGCCTCAGCCACACTGCGAGCTTTTCAAGCGTTTCCGAGCAAAGCGTTTTGCAGCAAATATTAAGTTATCATTCCAGCAGATGTCGACTGCCAGCAAAGCAAACGATTAAAAGCTTACGGACATACGTTTGCTCGGGACGCTCGTGTTTTTCCTTGCTTTCAGTGTGACTGAGGCCTTATGCTCGGCATAAGGACTAATTCACACTGAGACTTTTTGCAGTGCGGAAGTCGCACGGGTGTTAGTTTAGCATAACAGTCTATTGAACCTTTCACGCATGTCGCTCGTTTTCATTTTGCTGCGAGAAAACCGCGCGCTTTTGGTTTTTGACCTATCAATGATCTTTAACATAATCTCAAACTGAGAACATTTCTGAGTTCAGCATGATGTGGCGATTAAATGCATTTCGAATTGTTAATTGTCGCTAAGTATGAACCCATTCTATCTGGAATAGTGTCTTTGATTTCCAAAGTGTTGATGTTCTAGAACTTCGTGTAAATCAATCAATACTATAGCCAATGCGCGTGCTAACGACAATGACTGAAGTCAGTCATTATTACCAATATACATTTTGACCTCATTCGCAGCCGTCAGTAGTCTGATTTTGATGATCCACACCAACCTGATCCCCAGAATATGAAGATGTTGATGGTGAGGCAAAATTGCTGAAATATGAATGCTTTATGCTGATTTTGAATATTGTAGCTAACCATGTAATAAATTCCAGATATTCTGATGGCAATTTCCTACTGATTTCGATGAAAACAAGAACAAAAGCAACTGAGGCCTGCCTTCAGAGCAATTTTGGTTCAAATCCTTCTCCAACAGACTAAGACACATCGACTTTCTATGTACCATGAAAACAAGAGATCGAAATGGTTTGTCCGATGATTGACAGCCGCAGAAATCGAAGTCCAATGTGAAAAGCCAATTCCAAATTTTAGCGACAATCGCGCGGCAAAAAGTCGCGTGTATGAAACAGCCTTAAGGCCTCAGTCACTGAAAGCAAAGCAATCACGAGCGTCCCGAGCAAACGTATGTCCGTTTTCCGTAAGCTATTAATCGCTCTGGTTTGCTTTGCTCGCGTGGCAGTCTACAACTGCTGTAATGATGACTTAATATTTGCTGCAAAAACACTTTGCTCGGAAAGGTTTGAAAAAGCTCGCAGTGTGGCTGAGGCCTAACACTCCGCAATCGAAAAGCGAACGAGTGGATCAGAGATCAAACGAAGTTGAAAGACATCACATTAACCATCATGAAAAGCAAATGGCAATGAGCAGGTCACACAATACGCAGGACAGACGAAAGATGGACCACGAGAATAACGAGGGTTACTCGAAAATTGGTTCGAGGCAAAGTGGCAGACCTCCATGACGTGGGACCATGAGATATTCCAAAACTGCAACCAGCACTGGTGACAGCATGCGATCGACAGGCAGAGGTGGGCGACACCTGTGGAGGGGTTCCTCCAGTAATGGAGCGATCAAAACCCCGTCAAGGTAATCAAGGTCATCGGTATTTTTTGGTACATCTGCAGATAGAACACTGCACAATTTTGCAACAAACTTAAAATGAATTTTCAGATGAAAATGGTGCTATTCGATGCGATTATCTTGTAATTTGATGTTTGCTTGTCACTTCGAGTGATAAAAAATGCGATTCATTCCTCTGTGAATGAATGCGAATTATCTGACACTTGTTCTTCCACCCTACTCCCCCTGTTAAATTGCACTGACGCAAGATCACCAATGACATCATCACGTATTTTCATCCAGCTCTAGCGACTTAACGAAACAACTTTCGTTAGCGAGGGTCATGTCAAATGACTTCTCTTCCAATGTGTATGCGATTGAGGTCCAGTGGCGTCTTCTCCGTACGTGCGAGGCCATCGCCGCATCCTCAAAAATAATTTACCAACATTTATAAAAATGAAAAGTGTCATCATTCATTAGATTTCATTTAAATTCGATAGCTTCTCGCGATAGCTGTACACTTCTTTCCGTCTCAAAATCAGACTGAACAGTTTTGCAGCGCGACCTCGAATCGCAGCTGTTTTCTTAGAACAATTAGACACACACCGCTAGTCGTGTGTTCAGACGGAGCATTGATGATCAGACAGAGGGAAAGAGAGTTGTGTGCGTGTGAGGCAGTAAGCGTCCGCGCCCGCGCCAATATTGGCTTTCCCGATAGATATAATGCTTTGCCTTCTCCAAGTTTCTTGCAATGAAATTCTTCACAATTCTTGATCGAGGAGCAGTACCTAAATATGGAAAGGGAAGCGCAACCCAATTGTTCCTGGCTTAATTTCTTGTCAGAGAGGTCACTAAGTCAACAATAGCAGATGACTGACTTCAGACGAGACTACGATCAGATGATGAGCGTTCGCCAATGAGTGCAATGACTGCATCTGACTCGAACACCCAGATTCGGTAGAATTCCATAATTTGTTTTTACGTGATTGATGTGACGCCATGTTTAGTGCTGTAGATGAGCTCATGACCACGCATTTTCGTCCGAAGGGAATATACTGAAAAGATGACAGTCGTCAAGCAAGGTATGCCAACACCTGATATAAAATTGAAAGTACTCACAGAGAGAGAAATAAGAAATACACAAGACCTTTTAATGCATCGAAGTCTCAAACATGTGTGTGGCTGACCGGTCGTGAGAAACGCAAGAAATTGTTGGCCTTGCCTCCTTTTTTCACGAGAAAACGTGGTCTGGACAGAGGGGATAATCTCAGCTCCTTCAGTAAGGCGGTTAAGCGACATGAGCAATCAACTTCTCATGTGTACATTCACTTGGCCTTGAAAAAGTTCGGGAAATTGTTATTGAAAATTCATCTCATGAAAATTAATGATGTAACATACAAAATGTATGGTATAGGAATAGTATGCCAATGCGAAGGCCTATGGTCTGGGAGCACGCGACGCCACTGTTGAGGTCATGCCAAAAAACATCCGGGGTATACATTTGGTTCAAGAACTTATTAGCCTTGAGAAATATGATCTCAGAGACATGACTCGTCTAACATTTCAACGAAAGGCACGGTTGTCATAAAAAATGAACTGACATTGAACATGCTATTTTGAATAGGATTGATTGGATTCGTTCAAGCGGATATTCACGCCCAGCCTAGGGAACTACTCAAGTAAGCAGTGACACACTTAGATATCATGAGTAGGAATTAATGATTCACTTACCAAGTTTTGCAAATACCTGAGCAATATAAAATAGTTCCCGTATGCCTGCAACAAATAATACAGCAGTCTACTAGCAGAAAAAAGTGAGACACAATTCACTCAAAAGGAGACTTTTCCATTTCAATATTTGTTAGAAAATTCAGTTGCAATTAATGGAAAACATTTAGTTCGAGAAGCCAATGAACAACAGATAACTCACAAATATTCCCACGCACATTACAGACGAAAATTCGGCGGCAAGACTGAAAAAAGCACATTTTATAAGTAAGCATCTTGCTAATAGAGGGTAAAATTACAGCTCACCGGGCTATTTCAGGTTCTTGGCCAAGGAGAAGAAATATAATCTCAGAATTTAAGTGCACCGCAGCAATGATGCAGCAGGATGAATTTATGATTAGAAAACCTAAGGAAGATAAGTACACGTAATCTAAACAATAAAATTTTCAATTATGTTGTAAAGTGCAACGTGTTCAAAACTGCATTTAAGCTTTAACTTCTCTCTACATACGCTCCTAAATGTTAGTTTAATTTCTTCTCTAAAATTTGTAATAGAGATCACCTCTGTGGTTCGACAGAATCAAGCTGATAATCAGTCATAAAATATCTTGATATGCTTCGTTCAATATAGAAGTGAAGGCAGTAAGTGTCGAACTATCATAGTCCCTATATTATATGTAATCACCAGGGCTCGGAAAAGTAAAAAAGTCGAAAATATCAAAATTTGTAAATACATGTATATATACTATATTTTCTTCCAAGCTCCGAAATGCATATAAAAACATCAGAATGCTCAAAATATTTAGAATTCAATTTATAGCATGCATTGTAGACACGACTCTAGGGTTCAGAAAAATATTTAGTTCACTCCATCAAAAAATTGAAATATTTCCTCCACAAAAAATTCTGAAACATTGAAAATCAATTTTGAAATATACTTCAAATTCCATTTATTGGCAAGAGCAATTGCATACTAATGATCTTCAGGAAAGTTTAGACTGATCAATGAAGCAAGCAAAACCAAGTAAACCATCGTCACAAGTGTAGATGTCAAAAGAATGATGTCAACTGCTCTATATTTAGTACTTGAGCATTCACAGATATGTTTTTTTAGATTCATGGATTCTTCTTTAAAGACAATGCGAGGTCACACACCACTAATCTTACGAAGAAAAAGCTTCTAGAGATGATTTATAAATAAACAAAAACACCAAATTCATCAACGAGCGCTTTCGTCCGCTCTATTTCATGTTGAACACGGAAGTGAATAACATATTAGCGGCATGACGATGTTAGTGCAAAAGATCAATAATCAAGTTAGTCACCAAGGCAAGAGAACAAGATATATTTCTGTACACAAAGGTCGGTTTGAACCGTTTAATGCCTCGTAGATGGACAACAGCTGGAAATCCCGAGGACGGAAAACAATTTTAAAGAGATCCAGTGCGTCATCAACATTAGAAAAACACTAGATGCACTAGATGCTGGCCGATTGGAGCGCAGTCGGCAGTGGTTTGTGCTGTGAAGCCCATTGGGAACATGCTCACGAATTCTGTCACCGAGCCGCCTACCGGTTCTGCGCTCTGCCAATGTACTTTACTACTGCAAGTGCACTGAAAACTGTTAAATACAAGAATTGACAGAGACTGGTAAACGGTCCTTGGGACTTGAAATCGGAACACGTACACTGACTAACTGACTATTGATCTTTTGTACTAACATCGTCATGCCGCTAATTTCTTATTCACTTCCGTGTTCAACATGAAATAGAACGGACGAAAGCGCTCTTTGATGAATTTGGTGTTTTGAAACTTCCCAGCAATTCTTATAACTCGGAGATATTTGTGGAGTAGGTCTCCGGTGATTGTTAGACAGAATTGTCGCTGAAAACGCACAGCTCAACGTCGGCGTTCGTGTCAGGCGCATAGTTGCCGATGACAGCCTGCCAGGGAGGCTCGTATTCCAAAATAGCGCAGGACTTGAAATATCAGGATATTGCACTAAACGTAGTGATACTTATCTTTGTTTTTTGCAAAATGCGATTTTAGTTATCTTAGACGTATTTGAGATAGATAAAAAACTCGAGCATAATAAAAAATAGTTTTGAAGAGATCCTGATATTCAGAATGCTCCATCCAAAATCATTTTTCAGAACTATAATCTTTACCATTGTACCGGTGAACTTGATCTCCCGGTGTTTCAGTTTCGCAGAGGAAATTGAAAACAATAACGTATTTGCTTCCTCCCTTCTGACGATTAATCTAACCCCGACTCGTAACATTGATGACGTAATAAGTGTACAGGCGTCAAGTCCCTCGGCAAAACATCACATCATTTCTATAGTTATATGTTATTGATGTACTGCAGCTGATATTCGATTCGATAGACAAGTTTATCTAAATGTGAAGATCATCATCAGCTATAGACAATTTGAGAGGTGATCTCAAAGGTCAAGGTTGAAATCGGACTTGTGCACGCTGTTGTACCTACAAGTCACTATGTTTCTTAAATGCTTTGCTTTATCCATTCCAACATTATTTCTCTTCACTTAAGCAACATACTAAATTAATCGACCACCTCAAAAGACGTTTGGATTTTTGAAGTACCTGAACTCCACAATCAGACCGATTTTCTGGAAGGAACGATGCCGAAAAATGAAACTTCCACACAATGATGTACACCCATGGCTACAGTATTACAGATCTGCGCGTCTTCCGAATTCTGCTCGACAGATCAAAGAAAACACAAATACAATGGAAAGCAGATCGGAGTTTCGGTAGAAATGAATTTTTCTATATTTTCTCTATCATAGAATCTCTTGCTCTTGTACCTTTGTCTTAGAGGCGAACAGATTCAGATTTAACAAGCGTCCTGATGTCGATAAACCTATCATTTTGACCAATTTTCTCAATGTAGCATGCATCACCCATTAATGGGTATGATAATAACATGAAAATTCACATAACGGAGTACAACTGATGATGATTTAATCCATCTAACCAACTACCAAGGCGACTTGAGAAGGTTGGCGATGTGTTTTTAAACTAATATCTATTAACTTGTTACAATAAACCGTGTTTTTCTACAGAGCTGATCATAAAAAACGGACCACATAAATTTTACTGAAATTCAAACGATTACCATGCCTTTCAATCGTCTCGCACATCAACATGCCACACATCATTCGAGAGGTTGCATTCTCAGCTTCAAAATGTGCTATGATAGACCTGTATTCGTTATTGCACTTGCTGAGCAGTGCTCAAAATATGAAAATCGTTCAATTTACAAATCACAATTCTTCAATAAGAAAACATGTGAATATGATATTTATTCAGGCACGGAGAGAACGAGCTTTTTCTGAGCTCTTTTGATACACTGCTCATCAAAAGTAAACAAACAACATGCCAGGTGAATAGAGGTTCAAAACAAGACAATTAGCGAATGCATGTCTTTGCTCTCTGATAGCAGCCGCCGATTGTTCACCTTCATTGTTTCACGGAAGCGAGAAAAAATATTGAAGAAGTTTGAAAAAGAACTGTTGAGCTTAGATGAATAAAACTTGCATATTCGTACATTTTACATCATAAGGATTCAGAGGACACCAAACATAAACATTTTGATGAAAAAGTGAGAACATAGCATTTTCAACCAAAAGTTCATGATTTTGTGACAACTACACGATGTCACTGACTTTTTCCTAGATCACCGATTTTGATGACCAGTATATCAAAAGAGAGCTCAGAAAATGCTCGTTCTCCCTTGCCTGACTCACTATCATACTGACATGTTTTCTTATTGAAGAATTGCAATTAGTAAATTGAGCGATTTTCATGATTTGAGCAGTGCTCAGCAAATGCAACAACGGATGCAAGTCTATCACAGCTCATTTTAAAGCTGAGAATACAACAAGCTCTCGAATGATGTATGACCCGTTGATGTACGACACGATTGCAGGCCATGAGTTGTTTGAATTTCAGTGAGATTTAGGTGATCCGTTTTTTATGATCAATTATGATGACGGATTCGAGGTCTGCTCAAGTCCTGGTGAACTTTATTTGATTGAATATGCCCAATTTATTACATTTACCTTACCAATTAACATCAAGAATAAAATGAGAAGGATGAAGTACTCAGCATCCCACATAATTTATTATGGCAATTATAATCAGTGAACAGACTATTCTGTCACAATTGTGACTGCGGATGTTAAGACAGCGGGGATCAATTGTCCACCTGAAGTCACATCGTAATGAAATTAATAATATGAATGAAATGAGAAAATCGAAAGATCAAATTGCCATGCAAAAGATATGCGGCTGGTAGGATTCGAGCCTGCGTCCACAGACTATCTAGACCTGACACTCTGCCAACTGAGCTGCAACCGCTTACCTGGCAGCTAGTAAAATTGAGTGCTAGTTGAATTGAGATGATAAATTAGCCTTAATCCTTGAATTCTTGTCATAGCAGATCGAGATCTGCAGATATCCGCAGGTCAATTCAAAAACTTTTCAAAATCCAGTCTATTCCAAAAACTGCTAATTTCATTCGAAAACTAAATAAGGAGCGGCTGATAGACTTGGGATTGCTTGTGAGTCAGTTAATGCCAGTATTATGAATAACAATTTTCCGAATCATGACAAATAATGCACGTGTCTCACTAAACTCACTTTTTTGCAGCCACATTCCGATTCGTTTCGTCTCACCACTGCCGATTGACTGTAGATAAAATGTAAATGGTGCAAAAAATTACCGCAGGCGTCAGACTCAAACATTAAACATGCAGCAGTTGCTAACTGTCTGATATACCGGAGATGCACAGGATAAGCTCTAAGCCATCTTCCGCATTTCGAGTGCTTTAAGCTATAAACCAAGAACTGTACACCATAAGATAACATCAATGGCTCCCACATTATTCGGTGCACCACCAATTATTGAAGTTTACGGATAGGAATACAGTTTACGATTTTCCTTTTCAGTTTAAGGCATGAACAGGGAATTTTTCTACATACTAACTAGGTAACCAGGTGGTTACCTTGTCCCTTAAGTAACTGATTTGCCCAGCGGCAAAAAAAATAATAAAAGAAATTTATGCATCAGTCAAATATACGTGTACTTAATTTAGTGTGCAAGATTGGGGATTATTGTTACATTTTCTATTATACTTAGCTTTAGATATCATTATTGTATGATCACATAATTCGGCTTTATTCTTCTTATTTGATGTATCCTATGTAGACATGTAAATCTGCAAAAACTTACTAAGTAATAACGAAATTGTAAAATACAACACACCTTCAAACATTCGTTCATACTTTGTAAAATACTCTGCTTGGAAAATTATAAGAGCAACTAGAAAGAAAATACATATGTTCGAGAGAGGTAAGTTAAGAGGATTCTGCAACAAGGTAAAACGCAAAAAATATGTCCAACTTCAATTCGAATTGGACACTTCTTTCTTATGCAGTCATTTGCCTTTTTCCATTGCAATGTTATACCCTCATTATGACATGTTCCAGATAATAAGCAACTTTACAGTGCTATTACACTTACTTGAAGGTCGCCTTATGGAACAAAACAGAAATTTAATTCATCAACTTTCGCACTTATTTTGAAAAAATATAGAGAATATACATCACATGTCGCATATTTTATCGTCGTCACCTGTGAGAAAATAGTGTCACAAGCGGCACAACATCCACTAATTGCGACAGTTCCATAGCTTGCCGTAGTCTGAAAGGATGAAATGCGCTCATATCAGAAGAACATGTCTGCAAATCAATGTGTTTGAATGAATTTTCTGTGTTATACTGTCAAATGAAAAAACCTGTATTACTTCTATTTTAGAATACAATTATAACTCATAGTGACCTGCGAGTTAACCCACTGTCAAATGTACCGGTCACAGAACTAGACAGGTCGTCTCTTCTTCTGTTTGACTAGAAGGGAAACATTGGAACATCTTATACCTATGAAATGGCACAATCTGCTGACATAATGCCATAGCAATCGAACAATGTGCGGACAGTTCAACATAAGACACGCAAAATTGTGCGAAGTTTCACTGACTGGTATCAAACGGATCACACAGCAAAGAGACACAATAGATGTCAAGTTCTACAGAGAAGCTTGTGGACGCTTTTTCTTTTGCCTGCTAGCTTTTTTAATAATTATCGAAGGGCCCAAAATTATAGAGAAAACTTTTGCGCAATGATTTGAATTCTTCGAATCTGAAGGAATCGTGGTGATCGGAGCATTTTGAAGGAATTCACGGCAATCCGCAAGCGACGCACGACTATTTTTCCTATCTCTGCAAGGTATTAAAAATTTCTTTTTGCCCACTTAGTAAGTTCCTGCATGTGCCATCATTTTGAATCAGTTTGCACTTCTAGCAAAGTGACATCATTAAACAATCTAATTCTGTAGTACCGGTACTTAAAAAGATTCGCTAAAAGAAAATCAGCAAAACATGCTTGAAATGTTTCAATAATCTGTCATATTATCATTAATTTCTAGACTACATACAAACTCAAACATAGCACTTTATTTAGCAATTAATGACAACTAACAGCAGCCGTTTTCATGTTATTTGATGAAATTGTCTAAATGTTTGGTCTTGTGCTATCACTGTCAACAGAATTTCATAGCAGGATGCAAACAACATCGCTTGCTACAAGTACCCAGAACTTTAGCGAGCTCTCTGTTAGAAACTTGTGACGGTGATGCTGAACCTTCAGTTACAGACACAAGATTGATGAAATGAAATAATTGCTGTGTTAAAGCCATCAGGGGTCTTTTTATTGACATTAAAACTATTCGAAATTGTCACACATGACAGAGAATTTGTCCGATTTAACACAACAGGAGCACGTGATCAAATGTGTAGTGTCAAAGGAGCCCTCAGCGCCTCTCATTGGCTAATCCTGATTCCATTCTCATCAAAAGACATAGTTAAAGAAACGCTAAATGAATTGCGGGATGTGCAGTTTTTATCTTCGACATTTGCTGCTTCTTGCATTGATTCAAATGTCTCAGAATTGAACAAAACTCTGAATTGCTGTTAATTGAGAATTGCAAAGAAATTTTCAAAGGTTTTAATCACTGTTACTGATTGGAAAAATCTTCGAGTATATTGGTGCCCCTGGTATTTTATCCTGGGCAAAATGTTGCATGAAACTTATAGCTTATTCATATTTCGCTATTATTTCAACTTAGCAATCCAGAATGACAAATAATATGCTCTGATAACTGTGTGAGATGGAATCCAATTGATGGTCAGGAACAGGAGGCTGTTACTAATGGTCATGGTGAAAAATTCGCTTTCTCTCCTTTATATTCATTGACCGATGGTAAGTTAAAATAAGTATAAGCAGTAAAATGCCAAAGCTTCGTGCCACTGACACTTCGATGGGCCGACTTCTGTACGGAAGACGGTTCTGTCGGAAGACATACAGAAGAATAGCGCTTATCTTGCAGCAATACGTTGTCAAAGATAAAATTATCTGAATGCCCACGGTACAACATTTCATGCCATAATTTTCGTTAGAATTGAAAACTCATCTTATTATCATATCTTTGACTGAGCGTTTCAACTACTGAGCTGAACTGCGAAATTATTGCTCAATTCTTCTGGATGATCTCACATTAGGGTGGTCCACAAATATATGGGAAAAATAAAACATTCAAAATTCGCCTCGCTCCCTTTATTTTCTTGTTCCAATACATGTTTTGGAATTCCAGTTCAAATTTCAGCTCAATCGGAGAGTATTTAGCGGTCGCGCCCAAGTATCGAATTCAGGAGTAGTCAGACTTCGCGTTTCTTCGAGCGTCATTTTATGAATCGTAATACAACTTCTTGCGTGTTATGAGTCACTTCTGTATGAAGCGCACGCCTATGAGTGAACAGAAAGGAAGGAAATGATTTATTGATTAAAGAACTTGCCACCGAGCGGTCAAATACACCTTTCACATAATAGAGTTCAGTTATCTTGCGCGTTCAATGCCATTCGTTCCCTGAGGTGTCGGCCTGAATAAGCTTATACCGTACATTGAACTCGTCTTGTGTTTTTCTCCGACTGCTATCTACACCCTGTTTCGTACACACTCGTATCAACTGTTTATCAATCCGTGCAATCAAGGTGAGTTTATTTGAGATCATCTAATTGTACATGTATAAACTCGAGCCGATAGTGATAGAAAAATTCTTATCCAACAATAAGAGATGACATCTACCTAATGATAAGCTAAGTATATTTTCTCAGCAAAGATATAATGAAATAACGCATTTGTTAAACCACATATTAGTCATACATATGTATAGACTAACAAGTAATGGATCTCAGCCATCAACATATCACACCTGCCGGCAAACGAATGTTTCTTAAGCGATATGTTACAGAATAAATAATTAATAAATTCGGGGATCTTAGGCAATATAATATTGATAGTTGGTTCAATTAATAAATCCGTTACAAAATAAATAATGATAAAAAATTACATGTACTTATTGTTGGGGATTTTACTCGTATTACCCTGCATGTCTGTTTACCAGAAAAATATTTTTATGTATTTTAGTGGTTAAAATAGAAGTTTTCATGAATTGATAATGTATAATGAAACACTTGCGGTACACATGCATATCCTGTCGCAGTACATGTACCTACATGTATATTCAATATTGATATTTTCTTTGTAGATATGGCTCGAAAGCTACGATCAGGGTCCGATTGCTGGCTGATCGGAATATCTACCAGAACCATCAAAACTCAAGGTTTGCCATCTAAACATGACGTGCTGCTAAAATACATGTATCATCATGTAGAGCTTAATCAAACTGCTCGCGAGAGTTGCAAAGCAACATTAGAAGAGGTCTTGGGTTTCTGGAACAGAGCGCGAATACCAACAATGATGACAGAAAAAGCAATTTCAAAGCTAACGAGATTGGTAACGAAGTACAATGATTTGAAAAAGAATAAATACAAGAAAAGTGATTCTGCTCGTATGCATGAGTCTATGTTCACAGCAGATCTTCCGGAGTTATTTGACGTAGCACATCAGAATGCTTTGGAGATAATGACAATTCAAGAGGACATCAACTTCTTGATAAGCCAGCGTGAAGATGTTCAAGAGCAGCGTATGACTGGTATAGATGTGGAACTTGCCCTCATAGAGAAACGCAAAAAGGAAAGAAACGAAAGATGTGAGATTCGCAGAGAAAAAGAAGAGGAACGAAAGAGACTACTCGAAACAACCATGGAAAACAGTAGCGCTAGTAATAGCGAACAGGAAGATATTGCCGGTAATGAGCCTACCACGTTGTACAAACCATTCATGAAACATTCGCGTAAAAGTTCTTCGTCCAAGGAAACTGATACAGAATATGTATCCGTCACGCTTCCAAAAAAAATTCTCACTAAGTCTGTGACAGGTGCGTATACGATTTTATGAAATTAGATAAATCATATAAAATTATGTACATTCATCTTCAGGTGTTGCTGATCGGTTTGGTCTATCCAAAGGACAATTATTCGCTACTGTGGCTACAGTATTGAATGAATCGACATCTTCGTCAGTTCAAGATTTTGTGCTTTCGCCTACCTCAGCACTACGTTCACGAACATTTAATCTACAAAAAGTCTCCGAAGAAGTGAAGATTAGTACCACATTCCCAAACTTCTGTACTGTTCACTGGGATACTAAGTTGTTGGGAGAACTTGGAGAACATTTGGCGGTAGTCGTTAGCGGAGACTTTCCAATTAAGATATCCGAAAAATTACTTGGTGTTCCTGATATAGACTCATCGTCTGGAATGAATCAGGCGAATGGCATACTGGGGATTCTACGTGATTGGAACTTACAGCGGAAGGTCTTTGCACTTTGTTTTGACACGACTTCTTCTAATACTGGCGTTTTCAACGGTGCTGCTGTTATATTAGAACGACTTTTGAATAGGAAATGTCTGTGGTTGGCATGTCGTCATCATACTATGGAGGTTATGGAAGCCGGAGTCTGCTCTTCTATTTTTGGAAAATCCACTGCCCAAACAATCCATTGTTCAAAACGTTCAAAAACAAGTGGGACTCATTAGACAAGTCGATGGGAAGACTTGTCAGGCTTCCAGAATCAACATGGCTTAACATTAGAAAGAATCTAATTATTGAGCGTCTTCAAAATATTCCTGGTCGCTTCTGTCGTGATGATTATAGGGAGATGATCAATGTAGCGTTGCTACTTCTGGGAGAGCTAAACCCTGATGTGTTGAGGAAACCTGGTCCCATTCATCACGCAAGGTGGATGTCAAGAGTACTGTACTTTGGGAAAATGCTGATATTTTCCTGTCAACTTGATTACTCGGAGGATTTCATTGAAAAGTTGAATAGACTCGCAATTTTTAACTGTCTGTTATATACAGCTTCATGGTTCGATTCCTCTGAGTGTGCTGCTCATGCTCCAGCGAATGATATTCGACTTTATATAGATCCTCATCGATTCAAGCTGATTGATTCTCAGATTGCCACTGCAGCTCTTGACAAATTAAAGAATCATCTATGGTATCTAACTCCAGAAATGTTGACGCTGAGTTTATTTGGAACTAATGTTCCTGCTGCTACAAAATCCGAAATGGCAAATAGGTTACTTGAAGTGAAACCTCTATCATGTCAAAAGCAATCTGTGATGAAGAAAGGTAAACCAAAATTTCCAGAACTCATTATTGAGACTGTCAGCCTGGTCAACCTCATAGAACAGAAATCATGGTTCATATTTCAAGCTCTCAATATTGACACAAACTGGCTTTATGAACCAGTGGACACATAGAACGAAAATGCAGACTTTTCGTTCGCGAGAAATGTTGTTATGCACCTGAAAGTTGTTAACGATGGCGCGGAGCGTGCCGTGAAACTTGTCGAGGATTACTGTGACAAGGTGACGAAAGATCCTGAGATGCGGCAAAATCTTCTGCAATCGGTTGAACATCATCGAAAGCAGTTTTCTGAATTCAAAAAATCTGCTTTTGTGAAGAAGTGATGGGACGTTTAGTAAGTTAACTTGTTTATGTAGCCTCCTTGGTAGGAGTTACAGTTGTGTGTGTACTATGCTCTCTGATATTAAAGTAGTATCGACAGCATAGTTTGAATATTTCTGAAATATACTCATTTTTCGTAATTCAAATAAATTTGTTTTCTGTCTTTTACATAATCAAGCAAAAGCTAAATAAATACATATCAGATTTGTTAGCTTATAGGCTATTAGTATGATGTTCAATTTTAAAAGTGTGAATTAGAAAATGAGAAAAAATCACTGTGTAAACTATTATAGTAATCATATCTATTACTTGAGCGCGACCTCTTAATTTGATGCAATAGTCCTCAAAATTCAATCACAGACTGTAATTAGCATTTGGAACAAGGGCGTTATGGGATTGAAATCGATTTCGGAAATTTTGTATTTTGGACCACCCTATCTCACATTTTTATGGGAATTCCCATAATTGAAATTATTATTCTTATCCCATGGAAAATGCCGCTCCCACGGTAAGCCTGAAAAGTATTCATTATCATATGTGGGCATCTTTTGTTTGAGGTTTTCAAGATTTTTGGAAGCATTTGCATAATAATTAGTCTGCAAAAGCGAGAAGTAAAATGTACTTCCACGGGATCGTTATTCGCCAAAGATCGAAAATTGAATAAAGCTGCGACATCAAGAATGACAATTTGAAACAAGTCGTTGCATACTCTTTTAATTTCGGACCAGGGAGAGAGTTAGTGTTGTGAATGATATCACTCTTTTTATAGAACCAAAAGTTGCAGGTGTTTCATTGATGCATCTACTGGCTCTACTGAGTTAGTTCTTCTTTCTAGAAAGATCGGTTACTTTAAGAAATGTGTGTGTACCATGGTTGGAACCATAGAGTAGGTATATGCAGGTAGAGTGTCGACTCAAACAAGCAGCTATATGTAGTGAACATTTTTATATCAAAAGTTTTTTTGCGGAGATTATGATCCTGCGGTCAAAAAAAATTACTTGAGCAATTTTTAAAAAGCTAAAATTTTGCAAATTTAGATACTACCGAGATGAAGCCCCTTTATAAGCAGTATGAAACAAGTTAGATATCAAAAGGAATGAGCATCTGCTAACAAGCATCTTAATTAAGCGGAAATCAAGATGATTATCAAAGGAAATTCATGAACTGCATTATAATGCGAGTCTTTATAAAAACGTCGACATCTTATTGTGTTTTCTTGGCTGAAATTTCAAGTTTTTGATACCATTTTCATCGGTATAATTAATTTTTTGATTCACTCAAATCTGAATGGTTATGCTGACCCATTTGCATTTTTAAAAAGCTTATCACTTACCGAAATAGAAAGCGCGGCAGCTTCAAATTCTTTCTCAGGAAGGCGTCCTGCTAAAAGATTTGTTCCGAAATTGATTGAGTACCGCAAAACATTGGTTAATATCTAAAATAATTAAGAATAGAATGCTGAGAAATACCAATGAGCATTTCTTATCATAGGAAGAGATCAATGGAATTCAATCTGACTCACAATAGGAAATGCAATTCTGCCCAATTGTTTAGCTTCCAATTTAAATGGTTGAAATTTTCCTCGAGAATTTTTATTGGCTTGACATTTATTCTGCGTTTTGATCTCCGTTTCATCTGGAATTGAAACTTATGATGTTCAAAATCAGATATTTACAAGCAATTACATAAAACTGTCATCTGTTACGTAATTTTAATTCGTTGCCACGAGAAAGCTCCATTGAGTTATTTTAAGAACTGATTAATCCAATGGTTACAGTGGCATTGCAAGTGTACACTTGCGGATCGGAGAACGTCATCAGTCCTCATTAGGACTACTTCCTTTAATAATTTGAGTTAGAAAGCATTATATTCTATTATAAAGGGCTGCTGGAATGATCTTCATCATCGTATGAGAATGTAAGCAACCAATAGGCCAACTATTAAGTATGGTTGATTAATCATTTTAATGCAATGCATGTACATGGCATGTAAAGTTCTAGATGAAAGCAGTAATATTTTCAATAATTGTATTCCTACCGTCTCGTCTACTTCTGTCGCTTTCATAGATAAAGAGAGACAGACTTTGCAAGCCTTTACATAATAGAAATTTTTGCTTTAAATGAAAAAGACGATGACTTTAAACCGGTTCGTCCCATATAATGTATACTTTTCAACTTGCATGAGGTTATGAGCTTTAAAAAATGATTTAACAATGACAGGCTGCGGAAATTCATTTGAAAAATACTGAGAAAAACGCCGTTTAATGAAACTTAACAAAGTTATCTGAACCTTTAAAAAAAACTTTCAAAATCTGTGGTTTCCTGCGGTCGAACCTTTGTATATATTAAGATTATTCGACTAAATAAGTTTCTTCTCCATTAAATAAGCAGCAAACAGTTGTTTACACACACTTGATTATGACACCATCAGTAAAATATTTGTGTTGCGTTTGTACACTACTTCATCTTAAACTAAACTAATTGAACTAATGTGCGTCAATATTAGTAGAGGACCTACTTTTTTCTAACAGCGGTAGGGCACTTTCTTCGTCGAAGTTGGACTTCTTGCGCTTTGCTACCATTTTGATTACACGCCTTTCAGGACAACCTGTCTATAAACGAAGTAATTTATTCTAAATGTGGTTGCTACAAAAACGATTATACACTTGATTTTCAATCATTATCAACTTACTAAGTAATTGGATCCACGGGTAATAAATTTGTCTTGCATAGCCTCATTGAACTTTAGTTCAGAATCATAACGTTGCTTATCTAGGTGCTCAACTTTTCAATTGCACAATTGATTTACAATATGTATTTACATGTATGTTAACATACGTCGCGTTCTGATAATCATAGTAAATTATGAATTAATCACCCAACGATGACATTTCATCTGGCCTATGTTTCGATTCCAAAGTCAACCACACTTGCAGCTGCCCCTCATTACAGTACATTTGCCATTGAGAGATATGCTGTCTGATGATAAATTTCAATCCACCCCTGAATATAAAGCAGTTTTCAATAGACTGCGTAATGAACTTACAAGCTGTCAACAATGTGCTTTTTTCGACCCCAAGAAGAAGATTGCTTTGCAATGTGATGCAAGCAAATTCAGATTTGGCGAAGTACTACTACAAGACAATACTCCTGTATTTTATGCTTCAAGAACGGTTACTTTTGTGGAACAGAGGCACTCTCAAATTGAAAGAGAATTTTTGTCTATTGTCTTTACTATAAATCGATTTCGATTATACCTACTCGGAGCTTCATTTGTCATTGAAACCGACCATCTCCTAATTTTTCAATTATTTCATAACCAATAGACTTCATTTCTAATCGAATTCAACGATGCCTTATTAGTATTGAACATTATGACTTTAAATTAATTCACATCTCTGGGGAAAGTAATATCTTGGCTGATGCACCATCATGGAATTCAATCGATTTCAATCGCACATACGTGCACAAAGATATTTGAACGAAAATCAGACATAATATTGTTATATTATAGAATTCCATGACTTAAGTCTTGCTTCGAAGAAATATGCAGAGCTTTACTACTAGCTACCTCAGAAATCTATGACATTCGTCATGCCTGCATTCGTGCTTTCCATGTATGCAAGTGGATCCAGTATTTGTCAATTGATAGTGCTAATTGTGTCAAGAGGGGCTTTTATAGAATAACCATGAAACACCTACTCTATGCCATGAAGGAAGTCATGGAACTGTATGGTTTCAAGCTCAATTGGAAGTTCAGATTATTTTAAACATATTATTATGTTTTCAAAATCGGTGAAGATGTGATTTATTTCAGTATCAGCAAACATTTACTTCATGATCCAAACATTTTACACTTTCTTCCATTTCCTTCTCAATAGCAACATTAACATCCTCGACCCCCAGCCTTCACGAGGCGAGGTGCGGACACCCGCGAGGATGACAAATGACGGTGCCACCCAGGAGAGCTGAGTCTGTCTTTACTATTGCTAGTAGCAAAGCTTCTTGCGATGGAGTGAGTAGTGCTTTTGATTGTGATAGAGTTGTAGTTTATACCAGTAACTATGATGTGTTGGCTTTAGCTTCGCTTGCTTTCGATACTTTCAATGTTGTCCTGTTTTTTCATTTCAAGTTTTGTCCATTGTTACGAGCGAATGTCGATGCACGTTGGTACTTTTGGAGGATGTTGCTATTGGATGGAGACATTCAGCGCAACACCGGCCCCGTGCTTTGCGCGATTTGTGAGCGAAGTTGTTCTGGGAGAGGCCCCAAGTGCACAGGGTGTGACAGATAGTCTCACTTGGGTCGCAGTGGTATGGGAAGGGTTATAAGATGTTGTTCTACTGGGAATTATGCAAGGTTTGGGATGATGGAGAATGACAAGCCCGACCTTGTGGGATTTGTCATGTAAGGCTGAGGCGTGGTTAGAATGGTGTGGAGTGCAGTAGATGTGGAGCGAGAGTGTATGGGAAGTGTAGTGGCATACCAGCATTTGCGAGGTGTAGAGTGAGTGATTGGATTTGCCCTGCATGTCGGCCAGGTAGTCCCTCGGTCATGCGAGTGTGGAACAGGTTGAGTCCATCAGACCCTCCAGGGATGAATGTGTGTATTGTTTCACTTGTAAAGCCAAGTTGAGGAAGAATCAATTGGAAATGAGGTGTGCAGGATGTGGGGTGCGGGTTCACAATAATTGCAGTGGGATAGTGCGATACAAGCCTAGCAGGTAGAAGAGCGGAAGTGCGCTGTGTGTACTCGGACCCAGACTGGAACAGTCGAGGACTTGGTGGAAAGGAATGAAAGGACGGTGGAAGTGGTTAGAGAAGGATTTCCACCAAGGAAATACGACGGCTGCAGCAAGTATATGAGGAAGGAACAGGGACTGCAATGCAAGTCATGTGCCAAAATGGTACGTGTGAGCTGTGCTGGTCTGTGGACGAGGGCGAATGCTGATAGAATTGAATGCGGGAGATGGAGTTGTCAAGAGTGTTGTGAGGAAGAGCGTTTGAAGGAGTTGGAAGAGGGAAGGACGTTGAGAACGCTATCGGAGAGGAATGCTGTGGATGGGAAGTTGTGTATGCTCCAGTGGAATTGTGACCATCTACAATCTAAGATTCCAGAGTTGCAAGAATGGCTGAGAAAGAATGATGTAGATGTGGTACTGTTGCAAGAGTCGAAGTTGCGTGCAGAGGGTGCTGAAATTGTTGTGAGTGGTTATGAAGCCATTAGAAGGGATCGATGGAGAGCAGGGAGAAACCGCTTCTCTAGAGGTGGTGGCTTAGTTTGTTTGGTGAAGAGAGGTTGGATATATTGGGAACTGGTCAGCAGTGTGCCGAGGGATAGTGAACTGGAAGTGATGTCGATTGAGGTGGTGAGTCCGTTTGAGGAATTCTGGAAATTGGTCAACAAGTATTATCCACCGGAAAATGCTGCTGGGTGTAGAAGCGAATTGATTTGGGAATGGATGGAAAGTAGTTGGTGTGTGGTGATTTCAATGCGCATCATGGTGATTGGGATTCGAGAATGCGTGCCGATGATGGAGGCCTGCCGGTCACCAACTGGGCTTCTGAGAATGGACTGTTGTTGTTGAATGATGGAAGTGTGACCCAGATGGGAAGGGGTGCAGACAGTAAATCGCTACCCGATGTTACTTTCTGTTCATCGTCCGTCAGAGATGCTCTGGGATGGAAGGTAGTGAAGGAACTTAGGTCAGACCAAATGCCTATACTGATTCGGAAAGAGGGACCAAAGAAAGAGGAGGTTGTAAGAAGGACATTAATAGAGAAATTATATCGCATTATAGCATCACGATTTCCTGTTATAGCACATAGGCTATACTTTTGAAATGAACTCTTCAAAGTGAAAATGCGCAGAATTAAGTATGTAATTTAACGTTCAAGGCCAGTAACATTATAAAATTGACCTTATGATTACATACATGACCAGACAGCTGGTCAGAAACCACTCAATATACGTGCACGCACACACAATGACATAGAATACTCGCCAGGACCAGCGATGATAGCATTTGCAACTCCAATTTGATTTGGCCACTTCCGCGTACGCTGTGCATTTAGTGCGTGAGCTACTGACGTATTCTTCCCTAAGTTCGCGCACGTGCTTCTTAGCATTTTCAATTTTTAGATTGTCACTAAACATCAGTAAAACCAAAATTCTTAAGCTGTATCTCCAGTCGTCTTGCAAGTTATGGAGCGTCAAACAGCGCAAAACCTCATTTCTTTATGTAGATCCATGTGATTCCGAGCTTGATGTACTTTCTTATGAAATGATCAAACATTCATTTAATCACTCAAAACGAAATCTGTCATGTTTTATAATGATTGCACTTTTCGGGCAGATTTCTCCCACAGCAGCAAGAAATGCGATATATCATGGAGGAGGCTTACCTCGCTTGGGTGCTTTTATTTTAAAGCTCGTGATATGTAATAGTCATCGCAGCCAGTAGCTTGCCCTCTTAGCGTTTAAGGATGATGAAAACGTCATGACAACCGATCTTCTTGTGGCAGATAAACAAACAGACTGCCCTGATCGCAAAATGATATTCACAGAACTTCTTTTTTTACTCACCACACGTTTTACTTTATGAAGACGCAAATTTAATGAATTTAGCAGATGATTGTCAATAGTGATGGACTTTATTTTCTCTTCAATTCGCCTTCTTACTTCAATTGTATTCCGGCAAGTGTAGATGGTATCCGTACCACTTACGTACATGTACATGATGTTTTTTGTCATTCTTGCTGATCGTTTTAGTTTCTAGCAAACCCTTTCATCTCGGCAGATCAACGCTAATTAATATGCACGGTATTTATTTCAGCTAACAGATTTATCCATAGATATCCGATTTTTCGCTTTGCAAAGGTTAGTGAGACTACAATGGACAGTAGCTGTTCCATTATCTTTAACTGCAAAGCGGACAAGTTACCGGCTGCAAGAAATATCACATTTCTGTCTACTTTGGAAGATGTCTGCCGTAAAAGTGCAATCAAAATCATAAAAATGACAAATTTTATTTTGAGTGATTAAATGAATGTTTGATCATTACCTCATCACATGTAAGTGTACCAAAACTCAGAATTGTATCGATCTACATAAACAAATGGAATCCTGTGATGTTTGACGCTCCGTAACTTGCAAGTCGATTGGAGGTACAGCTTAAGAATTGTGGTTTTCCAGATGTTTGGTGACAATCTAAAAATTGAAAGTACTAAGAAGCACGTGCTCGAATTTAGATAGAAAACGTCAGTAGCTCACGCACTAAATGCATTTCCCAACTAATGGTCGTAGGACTTACAACTATTGAACGTATGTTGTGAGGTTTGTCAGTATCGGATTTCAATAAGACAGTCAAGCATGCTCCAGCAGTGAATGGTGCGACATCATCACATGCTAAACTGATACAGAAATCTACTTTATAGATGTCAATTACGTCATGCTATACTATTTGTGCTAAATGCATTTTAATGAAGCGTTTGAGCGAACTCGTGAAGTGTACTTTTTCAATAATGATCTGTAGTCCCCGGACGAAGGGTGAGAAGTATGCAGGTGCATCACAGAGCTGGAACAAAGAGAGATTTGGTGCTTACTGTGAAGGTGATCAAGAAGCGTTTGTCGCACATTGACTGGCTATCATTTACCACGAGCTCTGCAGTTTTCGACATCATCGGAAAATGCTTAGAAAGAAGAAATACTTGATTGTTGCTCACGTCAGAATCAGACAGTGCACCCAATTTGAATACAATTACAAATACATAGATATCTGCTTGCGCTACATACACTGACTACTCTAGCAATGGACTTAGCATTACAGCATTCATGTGATAATTTGTACCACCAACATCTGCCGCATTTTTGCGGCATCAATTCTGCCTAATAGTTCGCTCTTTCAATTTTTTCTAGCTTCATCGGCTGACAGCATTTGATCACGAGAATTCTCAAGGATGTTATCATAAAAGACCCAGCTTCTTTGAACGCCACAAAATGGCGGGTGTGTCCTAATAATCTTGAAACACCAACATCTAAGTCTGTTCAACAGCAGTGGATATCCGGATGGCTCCATTTCATAAAATAATTCTAGAACCGCTCATGGATGAGGTGAGACTTTACAGCATCCACTGTTCTCTAGTCGGTATCTGGTTATTGGCCTTTCCTTCTCAATCATGTACCACTAGCTTAATGGGTCGATGAGCTTAATGGCGATAAGTTCGAATGTCCGGAAAAGCTCTTTGATGATATAATCCATATTGCTAGCACTTCGATTTTTGAAGGCATCCCGGTATTAGGTTGCAAAAGAGGATCAGTCTCCACATTAGGCATCACCTATCACTGCAGATGAAGCTACTGTCAACGAGTTGTCAATCGACAGCGCTAGAAAAATTTGGTCGACTTATGTTCCCGACGGAACAAGCCACTAAGAATCACTGCAGATATGCAAATGCCTAAAGAAGCATGTTGCGCCGCAAGTTAATGAGGACTCCAGCATGGTAGGAAAGGGCATGTTCCAGGATGAAACCTTGACAGATACCATACTTTTATATTGGAACAGCGAGCAGCCATAAGGAAGTAACAATTGCTTGAAAATGAATCCTCATAGTTTGATGTTCGCTTAGTGCACCATAAGTTTCCATGGCAAAGTTGAGTTGCTTTCTAAATAAAACTTCGAGGACCTACTATGGTGTTTCAGTGTAACCGGCATGCAAGTTTAACTGACTGTCTAATTGCGAATATCGTATTGCATGTTTCACATCAGTATATCTGCTAATATAATATTGCATGCAAATAATATCATACTGAATAGAATGCGATTGAAAACATTTTTAAAGAATTGATGAGGAGTAGCCTATCTATTGATGGATTTATACCATTGAAGCCTTCTATAGTATTTTGGGAAACTAAGGTTTGGATCGTAGCTTCCTACTACAACAGAAAGTAAATGTACAATCGTGACGAGATTCTGCGCGTGAATTTTTTGCAAGCGAAGATAGCGAAAGTTTAAGGCCTCAGTCACACTGAAAGCAAAAAAAAACACGAGCGTCCCGAGCGTCTCGAGCAAAGTCCGTAAGGTATTAATCGCTCTGGCTTGCTTTGCCCGCAGTGTGGCGGTCTACAACTGCTGCAATGGTGACTTTATATCTGCTGCAAAACGCTTTGCTCGGAAACGCTTGGAAAAGCTCGCAGTGTGGCTGAGGCCTAAGGCATCAAACAGGATTACTTGAAGTAAGGCTTCATATAATGTATTATAATTATCTTCACCAAAAAAACAAATTTTTAGGGAAAGTGTGAAAGAGTGGGAGCTATGCGACAGGTAGGAAAGGGTTACATAATACCATTCGCATTTTGTTAAATGACCGAACATAGGTAGAAAACAGAGAATTGTGATATAAATAAAAAAATCTGATTATCATAGATAGCAGGTGAAATGCATCTGAGTTAACGGAATTGGAAATTCTGTCACTGTCTAACTCGTGTTTCGCATTAATAGACGGTTTCAGTTTGTTTATACAAAATGTCTCACGTAATCAGAGATTGGTGGAATCTTTATCAAAGGATAGAATCGTTGTAGTCTTTGTTTGTGAGGAGTTATTACAATAAATATTTTATGTGTTTTATGTTTATTTTATCCTTACAGCTTCGATGTCATCAGCATTTAGAACTCAATTCCAATTTCCGATGCTATTCAAGCCGTTATTACTGATTAGACGACTGCACCATGAAACTGGTTAATGCACACACAATTGCACAAATTCAGCAACTCCTTAAAGTTATCCTCAGAAATCAATATTTCCCATTCAAAACCAACATTTTTCTAACAAATGATTTGCCAATGGAATCATCCTTGTCATCATCTTTATGGATGGTATTGAAACTACTGCTCTGAAAAGAATGAGAGTAATGATGCACCAATTTCATACGCCATGTCGATGACTGCTTTGCTTTCGTACAGAACAAAGATCAAGTCATGATCCTTCGTCAACATCTCAACTCACAAAATGAGAATATACAATTTGAAAGCGAGCAACCAAGCAGTCGTTTAAGTTTAAGTCTATTTGACTTTTGTGCTGCGATTATGCCACAGATGAACCCATCGGTCAGTTTTACCGTTATCCAGCGAAGAAAAATCTTTTCATATAGGCTACATTATCATTCACATCTTCCTCAAACTGCGAGACTGATGTACGAACATAAGAAATAAAAGGCAGAGAATATCAGGACGCTACTCAAACGTTGAAATAATCAGCTCTAGAATAATTTCAAGCAAACTCTCCAACCCAATGGTAATCCTGATTCTATGATCAAAAGGACCAACAATAGGCATAGAAAATGAAGTGAACCAAATTTTGATTGCATGTTTTTTTCCTTTTCCATATGTTTTTGAAGAGGTCGACAATTAAATTAAGAATGTATTTCATCGTGTAAATATATACATGTAGGTCAGAACCACAAGGAAAAACAAAACTCTGTGCAGTTGCGCAGTGCATTGAAACAAAAAATCATTGAACAAAATTGTACACTTCAAAACTGTCCCATCAAAAACAATAACAAGTATTTCCGAAAATGCGTTGTGCATCCTATTTTACGTGAAATTTGCAGAAACAGCTACATCAGCAGCACATTGCGATGTTTGCATGTAGGCTACGCTGTCGAGAACATGTGACCAACAGCAATTCATCGGTGTATAAATACATAAAATATTGATTGAAATGACTCCTCACAAACGAAGACTACAGCGATTCTATCCTTTGATAAAGATTCCACCAATGTGAGGCATTTAAGCACTAAATAAATTGAAGTTTAAGATAGACTTCTGTAACTCTTTTGCGCATGTATATTTTATATTCTGTTTCAATCTATTAGGTTTAAGTGAGTGAATTGTTCGGATAGTGTTAGGCAAACGCAATTTTTTTACTGATTTTTTGATAGTAAAAGTAAGTAAGCAGAAGCAGTCTATCAATGCCAAACACGAGTTAGATAGTTATAGAGATTTCCTCTTCCTTTGACTCATATGCATTTCAAATGACTTCTATGATAATCAGATTTTTTTATTCACATCACATTTCCCTATTTTCTATGTCAGGTCACTTAACAAAATGCGAATGGTACTATTTCATTTCATTTTATTCGGCGTCAATTATGACAAAATACAATTAAGTCCAGGGTTGGCCGGTAAAAACCACCCTGGTTTTTACCACCTGGTAAAAAAAGGTAGAAACATGGTAAAAACCACCAGCTTTTGGCACCATTTTTCGGCTAAAACTGGCTAAAACTATTTTTCTAGCATTACTGCTTAAGTTTTTTGGGTACATACAGTATAAGGGATCATCGTCACTCCTTACTTTATTGATGAACGTTAGTCGCAATAAGTTCACTTTACTTTTTCATCATCCGATAAACATTTAGGCCTGTTTTTTCACAATTCAAACCTATCAATATCGAATTTCAATCAAGAATATGTTCTAAGTATAGGTGTAAGAATATGAATTATTATAAAAAATATTGTTATAAAGCTGTTGTGCATTATTGGTCTAAGAGTGCACGCATTTTGTTGCTTTACGAATTTCATTCATTGTAAGATGCAACAGACGTCCATGCTGGAAGGAAATCACTTGGCTCTATATAAAAGATCGAAAACAGACATTCCATCAAGCTAGAAGAGTAGGAAAATGTAGAAATCTGGCCTCGGATTTCTACGATTAACCTCCCTGCTGATCTCATAGAATGGCTTGTCTTCCAAATCTGTGGCAAATGTCCCATACCCATTGTGATTACACGAATATTACTATGAAATTTATCCTGCTCTCCCAGAAAGACTAGATTAAAAATTTTGCCCTTCAACATTTTTCATGGGTTGGTAATTTACCCTCACATATTTAGACAATAAGGTCATATTAATTAAATGAATTTAAAACCGAAAGTGAAGTTTTGATTTGAGCTCAAAAGATGGAAATTTCAAGAACTTTAAACAAACTTGTATATCACGATAAAGTCAAAATTGCTTGTCGCTCTCAGATTCTATTAACAAGATCAATTTTACAGCTTGCTGGACACGTTCTTTTGTTGAGATTATAACTGAAGTTGTTCAGGCAAGCCCTATACCTCACTTTATCAAGATTGCTGGTGCGAACTATGTTATTTAATCATTATTTGTTCTTACAAATCATGATTTCCTGCTACAGTCACAAGCATTAGTACATTTAGTATATTTCTAAAAAAAGTAGAAGTGCATTCTAAGTGACCGTTGCACATTGCTTGATTTGGGAGGTGAGATTTTCCGGTGCAGAGACTTTTTGATAGAATGTTTTCTCTGCGTTCATGAGACCTGGGTTCGAATCTAGATCTGATGAAACCTAAGATGCTATTAAAATACACTCTACATTCTTGATGAACACTCAACACAGACGAATGACAGTGGGATTATTGAAGCTCGTCCACATGAAGAAAGTGGTTTAAGCTTAATTTAGTTCTATATATAAACAAGTTATATTCACACATTTATTTTCATTTTTTCATTCATTTGATGATAATTCTGCGAGTATCTAACAACTTCTCTTACATGAACCAAAGAGCCAAAATGGTGATGAAGTCTACATTTGTTCTTAAATCACAAGAAAAGGGCAGAGCAATCGTAAAGAGAGACAACATCGTTTGTCGTTTGTTGTAAAAACCTGTTTGGTTCCATGACAGAATAAATGGCATATTTTGGAAGATAAGAGTTGTAAACTGCAAACCCGCATGCACCGTAATACTTAAACCCCAGCTTGCTGTCAATCATTTCGTGAAAAAATAGACTGATTTTTCGGAATTTTAGTTTTAGCCGGTTTTTACCTGGTTTTTCCGGCAAAAAAGCCAACCCTGATTAAGTCATACACAGGAGGTACACACAAGGACGTCATCAAAGTTAGAATCTTCAGCAAAGAAATAAAAAATGGACCTATGAGGCCCTGAGAACTCTATGGCCGTCCGAATGCTGTCCACAACACCATCGCAGCACACAGGTGCCGAGAGTCTTTGCTTCTCAAACCTCCCTTTAGCCACATCCATCAGAACACCTATATGCCAACCACAAATGGATGTAACTACACCTTTTCCTTTTCTATTTCAGATATTTCCAAATGGATTTCAGACATTTCCAGATGGATTTCAGATTTCTCCAATTGAATTTCAGATATCTGTCAACGATCGCAACTTTCAAGATCGGAAAGATGCCATATAAAAGGGTGCCGGCTAGATGACGAAAGGGCGCCGGTCTAGTAAGGCACCTTTCCGGCATCGATTCAATATACTAAATTACCGAATGCTTCCGGCTATTTAAGGGCATGTTAAGGGCGGTTGACTAGTCTATCGTCCCAGCTACAACCTCATGATCTACTCGCTCACTTAACTTTTCTACGTACATAAATTCTGTATTTTTTTCGTACAGTCCAACAGCAGAATTAAACAAAACTTGTCGAGACGTACATTCGTGCATATACTATTTTGACGAATTAACAAAACATAATTCCACGAGTGCTAGATCACTTACATAGAAATAGAGTTACTACGATTAATAGATCAATTAAGAACAGAATGGCTGTTCACAGGAGGCCTGTCATAATGATAAACGTAAACCAATATGTGAATGTTCACTCCTCAGTTTTCAGCAGGATTTTTAATAGAACTGTAGAGATCCTCGTCCGCTTCGCGGCCTCGGATTTCTACGATTTTCTTGCCCACTGGATTCATAGGACATTGTAGCTTATCTTCTAAATCTATGTCAAATGTCCAATAACCAAATGTGATTATACGAATATTTCTATGAAAATTTATCTTGCCCTCCCAGAAGGGCAAGGATTAAAAATATTGCTCTGCGACATTTTTCATATCATGGCAGATCTTTCAACACCTAAGTATTTTAGAATAGCACAAATGATGATCCTTGGGATTTGTGAAAGAAGTGGTAAGTGATGCCAAAGCAATACACAACTAAAGTAATGAAATTATTTTGAGATCATTGTTTCAAATAAGTGGCAAATCATTGTACGTTTGAGTATCACTAGGATGTATCATTAGTAAGCTTCATTTGAAATGTATTATATTATTTCGATTGACTAATTTGCGGTTAGCATCAAATGATAGCAAGCTTGTAATCACAGTCGATATGTCCATATCTGCCGTTAAATGACAAAGCAACTTATCTTAAAATTGGCCTAGGTTATTTGCCTTACAATTGTTGATTAATTTGAATTACACGTAAGCATCACATACCACATGCTCATACACAAGCTTTTCTTGATTTACAGAAAGTTAGAGGTCCAACTTTTGCGATGACTTAACTTCCATCAAATGTCTCAACTTTCACTTAAATTTCTGTCTATAATGTTTGTTTATAGAATGATAACAACACGGAATTTATGAGACATGACTTTCTTATGGGGTATTTGCAAGCACTACTACAAAAGGTGAAACATTTCAGTTCGAGAAATGCTGACTCAACGATGCAAATGCACACTAAAAGATTTCGAAATGCGTTCATTTGATCATTAGCGAACAAGAAAAAGTCAGATTAATTTTATTTCAAACAACAAAAATATGAAATCTAAAACATATCTAAAGTAAGTTATTTTAGCAACACCATTTTTGGAAAAACTTCATCACTTTGCTTTTCAACAATAAATGCACTCTTCTTCTCCAGATATACAAGTCAAAAAAGTCACTTTGCAAAACACAGTAAATTCTGCAAGCATCGTAGAACTGTGTACATTACCGTGTTTATGGCATACATCATGTTATGCATAGTCTTTCCTTGGCTATGGCAACATCCTAATTTCAATTGTTTCTCTTCGCTTAGTTTTCTATTTCCTGTCATCACAGCGAGCTTTGTTGCGGAATTCAAAATTGCTTAACCCCTTCGGGACGGATGACTGGTAAGTGGCAATACCAGTCATGCGTCATGCTTGCAAATGCCGGGTTCATGATTAGAACAATAACTCCAACTGCCTATGATTATGGTACTACCAGTCATGCTCAGCAGTCAGTAAGTGAAGAGTTTTGAAATGCATTGATAACACGATATACCGATTAAAATTCAAGGAAGGTTTGTTTGCAATTGATCCTTGTAATGTTGCTCTTCTCTTTTCACATTTATCATGTATTTATCCTGTGTCATGTTGGAACATTCTCATGTGCTGTAGAATTTAGGCTTCATCTCAAAAATCGTTCATCACTTTACTTGATTGAATGATTATTTCAAAAACCTCAATTTTCATTTGGTCTTTATGATTGTCGATCTTCTATCAGAGATGCTGTTGTTGCGAACCTTCTGTCATTTGTTGGCAGATTTCTTTGCCTTCTCTATACTTCTTGAATTGATGGCATCGTTTTTGGGCTAGTTGTCATATTAAATTTATTATGCATGCACCAACGAGAAATTTACAATCGAACTTGCAGTAACATGACTGTTCATTCCGTTGAAAAGTCGTAATTTAGGAAGTTATGAAGGAACGTCAAAGTTATTGAAA
Organism: Prostheceraeus crozeri; assembly: GCA_907163375.1. Lineage (NCBI taxonomy): Eukaryota > Metazoa > Platyhelminthes > Polycladida > Euryleptidae > Prostheceraeus > Prostheceraeus crozeri. Next base: position 18,357 of record CAJQUW010001471.1, on the reverse strand, counting down.
AACCATTAAAGAGATCATGCATTTCTGGTATGGAGGTTGATGGCTGTAGCACAAGCGACCACTATTTTATTAATTGATTGCCGAGCATTATCAACAATTTCGGAGTTAACTACCGTTATCGTATTGTGAATAACTATTTGACTAGTTCGCTGGCGACAGTGTTGAATTTGCTTATTATGAATCTGGTATTTGATTGAGTTTTTTCAACAGAAAGACTACGAGCACAAGTATTAGTATTGATATATTTCGACTGTATACCAATGCATGTTCAAACACGTAAGAAGATTACAAAGAAAATTCTGGCAAAAGCTATGCTTTCAACAAGAAGCAAATATTTGGTGTAGATGGTAAATTTTCAAGCAAGTGTTGTACATTATTTAGCAAATATAATTTGCTTTACCGAAATTGTTATTCAATAGCATAGAGTAGGAGCCTGCTAATAAAAATTGGCATTAAACATTTCATAACAATAGCCTTTTTTGTGTTGAAGTCCTGGTTCAATTTTAATAAACGATTTATCTGATTTACCATAGCTTTTCGACATATATTTTACTTTCTTAAGTGAACAGTTGTAGTCTTCAGGCCTTCTGAAACAAAATTGAGCGTTTTCTTTGATGAAGGATTTCAATATAAAGATGACAGAATCTTTTAATGAAAATTGACAGATATTGTGCGCTATCATTCAGTTTCATCATGATGTAAAGATTTTAAGATTTGTTGAATATACAGAGAGATACAGCACCGACAAGTTTTACCAAAAATTATTTCTAAAGAAACATCTGACGCAATTTTTCAATGATGAAGCTTTTCAATGCTCAATTTCAAAAACTTTATATCATGTGAAAGGGTCATTATTCCTTATTGTATATATTATGTACAATATTGTTACATATATATATATATTACATTATCATAGATTATTATATATGCAGTTGCTATTATAGTTTTATAATATAAATATAAATAGAAAATAATAGATATAATAATAGATTATATATATTATATATACTATAGACGAAACTAAGGAATGCAGAAAATTAAGATTATCACCATTGATTCAGACTCTTGTTAAGCTTTCCGATGATTTATTTTTCTTCGAACTTCGGCAACATCTCGTACATTTTTACTCAATTAATACTTTTACCTGATTTTGCGCTTACTGTTACTTGCGTTAACAATGTATAGCGGTCAAATGAACACAACTTAATATCTTTTGTTGTATTGAAGCTGGCATTTTCGAGTTTGAGTTTAAAAGAATGATGGTGCTATCAGCACCAAGAATACGTAAGTTTTAACAAGATCGCCCCTGCCCATCTGTTCACTGGCAAACTTCAAATTTGTCTTATTGCCACACTCAGTCATTGGGTGAGTCATTTCGAATCTCTGATAAGGTTTTCAATCCCCGAGATCCCGCGATTATCGTATTCTTATGGGATTCAGAATCCCGTGATTAGGTAACCGGGATTCCGGGATTCGTTAGCACCTGTTTTTAGGCAGCTAGCCTGTAAATGGAGTACCAAGAAAATGAAAATGATGGTAAGCTTATTTCATTGTCATATGCATACAAGCGCACTAATATTTAATGAATTTTTGAAGTGATTATTGTGCAATGTCGGTCTTCTGCAAGACGTCACAAAAGTCGTGGGATTTGCATTTCGATTTGAAAATCACATAAGAGGTTTTAATACGGCAACGTATATTGTGAACGATTGTCAGATCTAGCTACAGTTTATGTCTGCATGTGAAAAGAAAACTGTCTATCTGATATCATAAGCCTTATTGTACAGTGCATCGTTCAAAATACTCATCTAAGATTTATAACAACGCCTAGTATTGCTCAGCCTCAGCTAGCATAAGCATACTATCAGCAGATGCATGATAATGCAGGCAATGAATGGCTACGGAAATGATTCGTTGTGGACGTCGCATGCACAATGTTGGTAAAGAATTGAATTTATCGCTTGCAGGTTAGCTGTTAGGAATTGATGGGTACGTTGGTGTGAATTGTGAAGAAGGAATAGTTGGAAGACAGGAAAGATTTGGAAGACCAAAGAAAACAAACAGAGTCACAGATTAAAAGCTGATCATCAGCGATGAGAAATCGGTTTCAGAGCGCTTCGCGTCTAGTAATAGGGTGGAAATCTGCTACTGGCATCAACAGTTGTGCTGGAGCTGTATTTCGACAGAAAAGGGATTTACAGATATGCTGTACGCATGCCTCTCAATGCTCACCTTGCTCACTTTGTCGACCCTTGTCCCGCGTATCCCAGGGTAGGTCCAGTCCTCTTTTTCCATTCCTTCCGGTTGTGGACCAGAGAGGCATCCACTCCTTTTGCCTTCATGTCGGCGGTTATTGTCGCTGTCCAGGTCTTCTTCGGGCGGCCTCTACCTCTTCTTCCTTCCACTTGCAGACGTGATGCTTTCTTAAGGGGATGGCTCTCTCCGCGACGCTGCACATGACCAAACCATGACAGCCTTTTTGCTCTTGCCACTTCTTGAATAGGAGCTATCTCCACATTAGATCTTATTTCTTCATTGGTCTTCCGGTCCAAGCGTGTGTAGCCCTGCATCCACCTTAGCATCCGCATCTCCGCCACGTGCAGCTTCTGCTCATCTGTCTTGAGAGGGGCCCAGCACTCAGAACCATAAAGGATTGCTGGTCTGATCATAGAGGAGTATACTTTTCTCTTTATCTTCAGTAGCATCCTTCTGTCACATAGCACTGGAGTCAGTCTCTTCCATGTGTTCCAGCCGCAACGTACTCAATGTGCAACATCACTTGCGCTGGTCACCTCAGTATTGACCATGGACCCCAGATATTTAAAGCTGTCCACACTCTTCACCGGCTGACTCTGAATCTCCATAGTTGTTCTTCTTGGGTCGGACGACAGATATTCGGTCTTGGAACGGCTTACCCTCAGGCCCTTGCTCTCAAATGCTCTCCTCCATGCTTCCAACCTTCGCTCTACATCTTGATGACTGTTTCCAAATATTACGAGATCGTCGGCGTATAACATATCCCAGGGACCACCTCTTCTGCAATCCTTGGAAATTTCATCCATTATTACGATGAAGAGAGAAGGGCTTAAAGCTGAGCCTTGATGTAGCCCAACCGAGACAGGAAAGGCACGACTTTCACCTTGTCTACATCTCACTGCAGTTGTGCTGTCCCTGTACATGTCCTGTATTAAACGGATGTAGCACTCCGGTACTTCACGTGTGCGGAGACAATTCCATATCAGCTTCCTTGGGACTGTATCGTAGGCCTTTTCGAGATCAACGAACACTGCGTGGAAAGGCTTATTTTTCTCTCTGAATGCCTCCATCGCCATTCTCAGACAAAATTGTGAGTCTGTTGTGCCAACTCCTGGTCTGAAGCCAAATTGATTCATATCCACCTCAATAAGATCACGAAGACGCTTCTCCAAAATCTTCTCCAGAATCTTCATGGTGTGACTGAGAAGCTTGATACCGCGATAGTTGCCAACATCTTGATGGTCTCCTTTGCCCTTGAAGATAGGTGTAATAACACTTTTCCGCCACGCATCCGGTATCCATCCCGATGACAGTATCTCATTGAAGAGGTACACCTGAAGGTCCAAGCCATAGTGCCCAAGTACCTTGAAAACTTCAATAGGAATGTCATCCGGTCCACAACTTTTCCCCGATCTCACTTTTTCAGTTGCTCAGCCACTTTATCCCTTGTAATCATCTCCACCGGACCCTCAACAGCAGCTCCAGCAGGGATCTCTTCATGCGGCCTTGTTTGATTCAACAGGGCTTCGTAGTAGTTTGGCCAGCGCTGCCTGTTCCCACTTGCCGTTGTGATAATATGACCCGACTCATCCTTGACGAAGAAACCTGCATAATTGTCCTTTCTCGCTTTATCTCTCGCAGTTGCAATACGGTACACCATCTTTTCCCCTTCTCGGGTACCCAGCTTCTGGTAAAGATCTTCCGTTGCATCATATTTAGCCTTGGCCACCGCTGCTTTAGCCTGTCTCTTCGCGAGCCTGTAAGCTTCCTTGTCCTCTGATGTACGGGACCTCTGCCATTTCTTAAAGGCCTCTTTCTTGTGCCTGACGGTCTGCTGCACTTCACTCTGCTACCACCAGGTTTCCAAATTTCTAAATTTTCCGCCTCTAGTGGTGCCGCAGGTCGTCTTACCAGCTTCGGTCAAAGCTCTCGCTAGACCATCCCAATCGCTAGTCAGTCTCGTTCCAGACATCCGACCATAGACGGCATCAACAAACTTCTGACTGACATCTTGCTCCTTAAGAGCCCACCATTTCACCTTCTGAATAGCCACTTTGGGATTTGGATTTCTTCTCCTCCTCATGAGGAAATTCATAATGACAGGTCTGTGTTGACTGGTCACTGCTTCGCCCGGGACAACTTTGCAGTTCCTTATCGAGCCTTGGTTGCCACGATTTACCAACAGGAAATCAATCTGCGTGCTTCTTCCGCCGCTTTGATGTCTCTCATGCATCAATAACGCATGCCTCTCAATAACTTGTTGAATTTTAATGAATTTATGTGAACGTTTTCTCTTATGAAGTCTCTACCAAATGAGTAAATTTCATGCTTTGACTTAATTTTGGCGATTTTACTCATTTTGCAGAGGCTCTCAGACATCAAATACTGAATCATGTGACTCACTTCAACTTTTGCATCGAAGTTGATGTTCTGAACTCAATCAATTTCAAATTGGCATTCTGATAAATAGCTTCTTATCTGCAAAAGAAAATGTACCAAAAAGCCAAGTGCTTCACAATACATAGATATTTCTTGAAATTTGCCATTGGATTCCAATATGAATCCTTTAACCCTACCTATAACAGAAAGCGACTGGCTGTGACATTCAAGAATTTGATATTTGATATCTATAAATCCATGCTATTAAGCCCTTTGTGCGCGAATTAAGGAAGAAAGTGTCAGTAGCTCCCGTCCTAGCATCTAAGATTGTTTTTTAAAATATAGCCTAAATATTACTTGCAGTTTCTCACGCTAAGTAACTTATTTCTCCTGCGATTTGGTCTTTGATTTGTCGCGATGAATGATTTATTGAGGTGATACTTTAGAATAGCACATTGAAGATTCATTTCATTTCTAATGTTTCATAGTTAGCCTATAAGTTTGATTTGAACAAGGCTTTTGAACAATCTTTTCTGCGCTTCCCAATTGTTTTCTGATGGTCGCTATCATCATGGTCTCCTTCCTCACAACTTCTTTTGCACAGAACGTCTGTCAGGTGCAACTTTTCTGCTTCTTTCTTTTTGCCTCTTTTTTTACACGGCATTAGGTCTAGACGGTGACTCCAGGGAATATATCAGGTGACCATGGAGAACAAATAGTCCCATTAACAGCTGGCAGAGACAGCACAACATGATCCCTTCTGCGGGGGCACGTAAGTCAGGGTGGATCATTGATGGTTATGTTTGGGGTGGTGATAATTTGGTCTGATGCTTGGCGTCAGCAAAGACAGTTTTAGGGTGTCAAGCCTAAAAAGTTTTGGGTAGGGCCCTATGAACTAGTGCTTCTGTTTTGGGGATGACCAGGTAATGCTACAAAGGTTTGATGCGACAAAAAGGGCCTACGGGCCAGTTTTCTGACGATCGTGATGAGGAATTCGGAAGTGGATAAATGTTCCTTGTGATATCAATATCAAATGCCTCATCCCAGGTATCAATTCCATGGTAAACCTTGCAATCCTCCACATTGGTAGGATCAATCATCGTGAAAGACAATTTACAAGAATGCAACAATCGCTTTTGATTTCGGTGATGCCTTTTTCCAGATTCACTGGGCGCATTGACTTCTTTGTTTAAGAACGTCGCAAAAAAGAGACCCGAAGTTTCAAAAGCAGTGCATAAACCTCACAAAAACGCGAGACCTCATTATTCTCTTAAACGGGAATCAGCACACGTGCGTTCTCAACATGCGAAAAGTATGTTTTCGGAGGGGAATTTGCTGCAAATGTCCGGTGCCATAAGAAATTTGCACTTACTGAACGTTGCTTGCATAAATAGTCAAGAATTTTCTAAGGAAAGTTAATCATGTAAGTGTATGGCCTACCATTCTCATTAGAGGTTAATCTGCAGTTTCTCAAGATATTATCAAAGTTTGACGAAGAAGTTATCACCAGCAACTAGCTCTCCAAATGCTTGTCGCTGAGAGTGGACTGAGGAAACTCCATGAAACTCAGAGGAGAAAGAATCAGGAAACAAAACTTTAAAAGAAATTGGCAGCAAATAGCAATCAGCATGGATCATTGACAAATCCGAATATTAGTGATTCCTTTCGCGTGTGATTTATGCTTGCATGTACTCTTTCAGGGAATGCGGCATGTCCTACTATCTTAAGAAAAATACACAGTAAGAACCTCAAAAAAGTTATCCGTCACAAGCAGGTGATTTGCACCTAGTTACAATTTTCCGTTAAATTACTCAAATATATGACTTCACAAAATTATGAAAAAATGAAAAAATATGACTTCAAGTTTAGTTATGATTGAAAAAATGGCAAATCCTATACTCAGGGGTATCCCTACCTGCTGAAGCATCCAGGAGCCAACGTCAAAACACCAAAAAATGTGTGCAGTCGTATCTCTTTCTTAAAAAACTCTGAGAGTATATATCTAAGTCAAGTTACATTTTAGGAGTCTCGAGTAGGACCAAGAGTCTCTCTATGATGCTCGTCCATTGCAATACTTGTCGGAATGTAATATGCATGTAATGCAGAAAGTCCAGTCGTTGGGGCAGTCCTAACACGTCATTTATTTAGCTGTCATTAAACTTTAAAGATAGTTTAATTACTCATAATAGCTTATAAGTAATACTGTCAGTTTTTGCTGAAAATATCTGATTGCGAGTAAAAAACATGGACATATGATCTGGACCGACAAAGTATTTAGTGAATTCTTTAATTGATCATCATCGGAGTTGCGTTCAACTCCTCTTAACTTTCCCAATGCAATCAAGCATGCGCCCAGCATCATTGTCTCAAGCCGTTTTCATGCGATAACTGATCAAAACGCATCGTTTATCAAAATTGTCTACAGATACTCAGAACATCAATGTTGTGAATAAAGGGATTGAAGTTTTGAATTGTGATTCATGATAGCAAGATGCCCGAGTTGGTAAAAATTGATCGCACTATTGGAACTAGTCATGATTGATTCACTGGAACATCAAAATCCATTCCAGGAGCCCATACCCCAGCAGTGTTCTCAGGGTTCAAAATCGCCCGGGTAAAATAACGCTAAATTTGAAGCATTAGAGTCTGATTCTGATCTAGATGTTCAATCTTAAACCTTTACTTTACCATGGGGTGCACACACACCCCAAGATTGGACATTCCAGCATTTGTACATATCTTAAAAGTGAGAATGTGCAACAATGTCCTCCCATTTTTTCCTTGACGTGAATATCACTCAGATGTTACAGCAACAAAATTTTTGAAGTATTATGTCATTACACGGTGAAAATGATTTTGAAAAATTGTAGCGTTGTTTGCCATGGGATTTGCATACACCCCAAATGTATTTGTGCAAATGAGCAACAAGGGAAGTTTATGATCTACGCTTTCTTGTGTTTAACATTTGCCCTTTTATCTCAATAACAATTGGTGTATTAAATTTTCTACAGTCAACAAGAACATTTAATAATGGCGTGTTCAGCACACACCATATTTTGTCAAGAAGCACATTTTTTTGTTGATTTTCTGCCACACTCTCTTGGACAAAACTCGCATTCCCCTTGCTTCGGTGCCGCTTGGTTGATAGACTTCAGAGACTTGGGCAATTGAAGTAGAAAGCGCTTTCGAACTTGTTCACTTCTTTGTTCATATTCTGCATGTAGATGAATAAAACCACTACATCTTGCAAGTGTGTGTTCAGCAAATTTGTGAACAAAGTCAGAGGCCAACGATTGCATTTTCGAATGCAGTTATAATGTCACACCAGTTGGTCTAGTGTGTCCACACTGCACTTTCCTCTATTATAATCAGGAATGATTTGAGACTCTCTTCACTTGAAATGTCAATATCGCGATTCGTGCTTGTTAGCAGAGTTGGAAAAGTCGGAATTTTAATTCTGATCCGGAATTAATTTCATTTTTCGTCGGAATTGGAATTGGAATTGACGATATTGAAATCTACTGGAATTGGAATTGGAATTGACCTTGATGAACCTCAATTCCACTTTTTCGATAGACCTGTGATAAATCTTTTTGTACAAAAATTGAAATCACGGTACTTGGTTCGTTGTGTTAACAGCACGCAAAGATAAGAGAGAGAGATAGATCAACAGAGGGAGCTTTATTCTATTGTTGAATAAAGGGTGTTAATTGTGACTTCGATGGGCCTACATCCCCCGGACAATGTTAATTCAGCGATTAAGCAAACAATGAAAAGACAATCATCTTCGTTCAATCGGTCATTTAGTTATTTATTAATTAGTTATTTTATTATTTTATTAATCGAAATAAATTAATTGTTGAATTTGGTTCTTGATAGGATAAGCACACAAAAATTGGAGATTAACTTAATTGTTGTACACACGAAAAACAATTGGTTTGGAAAGAGGAAAATTAACGCTGCATTAAAGGGCAGCAACCCAGCAAATCACAATATAGACAGTGTCAACAAATTATTCTAATAATCAATGATTCAATTAAATTGGCAATTACATGAAATATTATTCAACTTCCAATCACAACAATTAACACTATTAATTTTCAAGACTATAGTTATACAAATACGATACTCAACGATAAAAGAAAAACTTTATACTTGCAGTTCACTTCAATTCGATCGGACTCACTTATTCCAAAATAATGTCATAAATATCAGTGTCACTTATACCGTCAATCTTCTATCGCGCTCGCTGATGTGTTGCCGCTGCTGTATTGTTGTTCGCTGGCAGGTAGTTGTTGTTGTTACTTCTGTAGTTAAGTTACACCGCGAGAGCCCGGAGTTCTTCTAACAGCTACTGAAGATGTCGTATGTGTTGTTGTTGGCAGTTGTTGTTGTGTCAATTTCTCATCGTTTCTAATTTATGCCAATTACCAATTTTTCAGACTTGACGATAAATTCACTTTCTTTTGAAAATTGAAAGAGTTTCCTTTAATCTCTGCTCGTTAGCTTTCGATCCGACCACATTTCGTTTCTTATCACAGAATTTTTAATCTCCTTGTTTAACATGGACCATTAATCAGTTTTCATGCTACCATTTTTATCATCGTTTTTCTTTCATCAACCATCACGTTATTCTCACATTGAATTTCTTTCTTCTGTCAGTTTATTAAAAACTTTATTCGCATCTCTTCTCTCTCTCAGCGTTTGATTCTTTGCTGACCGTTAATTGTCTTTTCTTTTTTTCACGAGATATTGAATATCTCGTTTATGAAACGAAAATGGCGTAGGCTAACCGGTCACATATATACATGTGCACAAGAAATATTAACTATGAACATGAGAATGCACATAGGAAAGGCGTAGGCAACGGCACACAGGAACAACGAGGATAGGATAAGAGCACATGGGTTAGATTGAAACGAACAAACGTTATATACATTAACATAATACACTATACGCGTCATATTATCGGAATTGAATCTTATTATGGAATTGGAATTGAATTGAACTGTTTCGACTGGAATTGGAATTGGATTTGGAATTGAAATTTCAGCTCTGGAATTGGAATTGGAATTAAATAATTCCAGTGGAATTTTTCCAGCTCTGCTTGTTAGTCGACAGAATAATGACCGCTTTATTTTTCTTTGCGATATAGGAGACAATTGCTACTGTGTCTTGAAATCCAAATACACTGGTAAATTACTCTCGTGTAGCGCACGGCATCATTTCGGAAGGTGATGCGGTTTTATTGCGACGAATGGTGTCATAGAATAGAATAGAATCATAGACGAATGGTCATAGTCGTCTGACGTCCAAGAATTTTTCTAGTTGACTTTAAGCTTGTAAAAAATTGTTCATGTAGATTTGACGTCCATATCCTGAGAGAAAATCGGTTAATTGTAGTGCAATACGATGACCTTGGCCCAGGGGTGTAGTGGTAAAAAATTTTGTACCGGAACGCTGATTCCATGAAAATCTTATGTCATATTTGCAAGCAAAAATCTGCAGTTCTTATTCGTTTGAAATTTGTATACTTCAATGAAAACAGGAGTAAACTCTGAACAGATGACTGAAACAAATGATATAGTCAAACGTGGTAACAGGACTGCAACTTGCAGCTAATCAATGAGCTCAGTTAATGCTGCACGATCGATAACAAAAATGCAATAGCATGTGAATGGCTTAACAAAACTGTCCATGATACGAAGAAAATATAGGCCTATTATACAAATTGATATTTCACTAATTCATCTTTCCAAATTGTTTAAACTACATGTATCACAAGGGATAAACAAGGGGGGGATTTTCAATGTACGAGTAGACGGAAGTCGACACATTGCAAAAGACAGCATTTTACAAAAAAACCCACAATGCAGATTTACATGTGTCTTGATGAGTCTCCTTTGCTGATCGTATGCGTTTGTCATCTGCGCTCCGGTGGTTTCGCAGCCAACTTCTGGCGTAGTCCGTCGAATTCCACACGCCGAGAGGAGGGCCCTGAATTTTCACAAACATCAGTGATGACAAATGCGACACAGTCAAACTGGAGCGACAGTCCGTGCTGATGAGGTTCATGGCACTGAATCCTCTCTCACATTCAGCAGTGCTGGAGGGTACAACCTGGAGTCTGTTTATCACCTTTTGAATTTCGCCAGGTGCTCGTCGCCCGATATTTTCAACGTAGTCGTCGAATGCGTTTGCCGTCAATGCTGGTGGAAGGTGTAGACGGTGTGCCAAGGCTCGGATTTCTTCATGCCCGAATCCAGGCTGGATTTCTGTCGGCCAATTGTCGCTGTTTAGCAGCCGAATTTGTGCCATCAGTTTGTTTTCGTTGGAGTTCATTCTGGACGACATGCTCTCAATGAGACTGTCCAGAAACTGTTGTCTATTGATTTGGAAGTGCCGTTTGTTCGATGTCAGTTGGACACCCATGTGCACACCTTCTTTGACATCTACCATTGCCTCCAGGGTTTTTGTACCAGGCTTTTCCTTCATTACGCGCAATCTCAGGATGCATCGATGGATCATTTTGTCGGCTTTGTCAAGACTGGTTGCTCTCTTTTGCAGCATTTCCGACAGTTCTTTTATTTCGAATAAGGTGTCGTATATGAGAGCCAAGTCTTCCAAGAACTCTGGTGAAGCCAATTTCGTTGCCAGACCCTTGTAAACATCTCCAGATTGATTCTTGAAATGCTTATGTAGGGCATCGAACGAATGCCAGATGGCCTGCACTGTTCGGAAAGAGCTGGCAACCCATCGAACTGAGAATATCTTTCCAATTTTCAACATTTGCTTTCCCAGACTTAGAGAGCACTCCTCCAAGGCACGAACATTCTTGGGAGACATAGAATACAACTTTTCTACGAACGCCTGGAAGTGATTGATTGCCTGAATGTTTTTAATGGCATCGCTAACTGCTAGCTCAGATCGTCACAGATCGTCAGTCACCTCTGTCGGTCGTGTCTCTCGCGCATAGTTTGGCAACTTGGTGTTATTTGGATGGTAGACTGGCTATTTGGCGTTATACTTCGTTAGTTTTGGTATCATTCGACGTGCTTTGGTTTGGTCTGTCCGTTTCCCTTATTGGTTGGCTTTGATCAGCATTTCTACGTCTACTGTGGTCAGTTTTTTGTGCTACGTCGGTCTATGTAAAGATCTCTCATTGTCTCCGCTACGATTGTGCATTTATCAATAGAGCATTGTGTGGCTTCTAAACGTCATTGATTGTCTTCGCCGCGCTCCTGGTAGGATTTCTACGGTTCATAATTCGATCTTCTTGATCTGTTGTTGAGGCGTCTGTCGCGGCTGGTATTGTCAGCTGACTGTCATATGTTATTAGTTGGTCTTTGAAGCTACCCCTCGCCGATTTTCAGTGGATTATCGATTTTTCATCACGTGTTTGCTGACGTCAAATTCCGTCATGTCTGACACAAACAGAAGCTCTTTCACATTTGCTGGTGTGCGTAAAATGTCCTCGAGTCAACTAGGGAGGCTAACAAAAGTACAATTAAATTTAGCATTGAAAGATGCAATAGAAAAGTACAATGAACACGACGTCAGTGCATCAAATTCGACAGAGATCTCTACTATGAGCAGTGTTGTCACTATTGATGTGCTATCAAATATTCTCGAAATACATCTACAGCCCCTGAAGTCTCAACTCGAAGCAGTAGTTGAAACGAATAGGCAGTTACAAAATAAGTACGAAAAGCTTCTGAAGGACTACAAAGATCTCTCAAGTTCTCGAGATATTGATGTTGCTGAAATAACTCGTGAGATAGAGCAAAGAGTCAACAGACGCAATAATATCGTCATTTCTGGAATACATGAGCTTGGGAATGGGGATTTGTCTGTGAGAAAGTCCTATGACTTTAATAAAGTGAAAGAACTATTTAATTATATTGATGAAAATCAACATTTTGATGAAGAGACTATCTCGGTTCAACGCATTGGCAAAGTAAAGCAGACTGGTTCACGTCTCCTGAAGGTTTCCTTTGTTGATTTCAACTCAAAGAGTTCAATTATGAGTAATTCTCGATGTTTGCGCAGGTCAGACGATTACAGAAATATATACCTGAATCACGATCTAACTTTTTGCCAACAAATTGAACAGAGGGAATTGAGAAGTACATGCAAGCAGCTAAGATCGAGTGGGGAAGACGTCATCATTCATAGAGGAAAAATCGTTCAACGGACAAGCATACCAAATTTTCATTGAGTTTTTTATCGAATGCCCGCAGAAAAACGTACCCGTCGTTTTATTTTTCAAATATACAGTCGCTGCTGCCCAAATTTGACGAGATATGTGGCTTTGTTTCAGGGACACGACCCCATGTCCTTGCATTTACTGAAACGTGGCTGTCTGAAAATATAAGTGACTCTCTGATATCATTGCCTCATTATACATTTTTGCATCGTTTTGATAGAAGGGATGGACGTCGAGGAGGTGGAGTTTGTGCATACTTGAGAGATGACATCAACGCTTTTGAATTGACGAGTGTCAGTATTTGTCCACTGTTTATTGAATGCCTTTGGTTACTTCTTCCGGCTCATCACATAGTATTGATTGTCCTATACATTCCACCTAACTTAGTGTCCATGCAATGGCAGACCATTGAGGAGTACTTGTGCAGCAACATTGATAGTGTGCTTAGTGATTATCCAAACGGCAAACTTTTCGTAATTGGTGACTTTAATGACTTTCCTGATTCCTTCTTTGAAACGGCATATGGACTAACTCAAACTGTTTGTGGACCAACTCGAGGCACTGCAATATTAGACAAATGCTACATACATGATACACTGTTGGAGAGCTATGAAACCCCAGAAATCACCAGCAATTTCGGCAAGGCTGATCACAATGGTATTTATATTAAAGCCAAAAATGAAATAGTAGAAGCAACTTCGCGAAAAACTGTATGGGACTTTCGCTCAACGAATCTAGCGTCCTTTCGAAATTTTCTAGCTTCTTGTGACTGGGTTTCCTTTTACAAGGAAGACTCTGACGTTCAAAGCAAGTGTGACATTTTTTATTCCATCTTAGAAACAGCTTTGCATGAAATACCAAAAATAACTGTTGACATGAGTCCTAGGGACAAACCTTGGATGACTCCTCTATTAAAGCTTACGATCAATCAACGGTTTCATGCATTTCGGACACGCAATTTTTCCCTTTTTGAGCACCTTAAGACCAAAATCAAAGCTGAGATTGAGAAGGCCAAATCCAATTGGTGCAATAAAATCAAGAATACAAAAGGAAATGTGTGGGACATAGTGAAATGTTCAAATTCAAGTCGAAGTCCTACCTATCTCAAAGGCCTCTTGAATTCATATAACTCTGAGACTGAGATGATAGAGGATATAAGCCTGACACTTATGAGCAATTTTGCATCAGCACGCATGCAACCTGTTGAAATATCTGAGAATTATGTTTCATGGTCTATTGATATCAGCGTGCAGCAGGTTCAGCGTTGCCTGGAAAAGATCAATTGCCGGAAAGCTGGTGGTAGCGATGAAATTCCATCAAGGCTACTGATGGCTGCAAGTGACATCCTCTGTGGACCATTAACTCATTTATTCAACCTTTCAATTCAGCAAGGGTCGGTTCCGGTGCAGTGGAAGCGTGCAAAGATCGTGCCAATTCCGAAATGCAGGAATCCAAGTGTTAGCGACATTCGACCGATTTCTCTATTGCCCATCATGGCCAAGATTTTTGAGCGATTGATCGTCAACTCGATCAAGGATGATTTGCTGCTATTTTATGGTTCATCGCAATATGGGTTTCGACCACGGTCTTCCACCTGTCTAGCTAACATCAGACTTCATGATTATGTGACTCGTATGCTAGATAAGCAACATATTGATGGTGTTGTATTTCTGTCCTTGACTTGACTCGGGCGTTTGATAAATTAAATCATGAGAAATTGCTCAGCCTTTTGAATAACAGCCAACTTCCCTCTTCATTTGTGCGTTGGATTAAAAGCTACCTTGAAGATCGAACACAGTATGTTGCCCTAGATGGATTCAAGAGTAAAGAAATACCAGTAAACTCAGGAGTTTCACAAGGCTCCATCTTAGGCCCTTATTTATTCGCGGCTTTTATGGGATCTCTGGCTCAGAAGGCTGATACGATTGTATTATCAAGTATGCGGATGACGTTGCATTGTTGGTACCTGTGCACAAAAATGATCTTGACCCGATGAAGTCACTGAACAGTGAAATAGAAAATGTGAGTCGGTGGACTACTGAAAATGATCTACCTTCTCAATATGAACAAAACGAAATATTTGTTTTTTCGAAAGTCAAATGTCACCACTACGACAAGTCTACCCATTACTAGATGCACGGAAGTCGATTTCCTTGGTGTGACGTACAATCAAGATATGAAGTGGACGCCTCACATCAGACGCATATGCAAGAAAGCTAGTCAACGCATACACCTTCTTAGAATTCTAAAGAACATGGTCCCTAAAGAAGATCTGATTCAAATCTATAACAACTGTATCAGATCTATTCTTGAATATAATGCTCCAGTTTTCGTTGGTTTGAATGAGACAAACTCATTGTGCCTGGACAGAATACAGAAACGCTGTCATAAGGTTATCTGTGGCAAAGATTGTCGCTGCACATTGTTACCATCGCTGAGTCTTCGCCGTTCAAGTCAAGCAGAAAAGCTGTTTCTCAGCATCAAGCAACCTCAAAGCTTGCTGCATGACCAATTTCCAGACTTTTTTCTGCATCACGCTTCCCACTTGAAGTTGCCTGCTATTCAGACAAATCGTCGAGCTAACTCTTTCTTTCCTTTCTGCGCAAAAATGTACAACACAAAGTTTTGAACTTCTCTGTGATTCTTCTGATGCTGCAATGTCTTTGATCAACTACTATCATTTGTCTTGTTGCCTGTAGTGATGATTTCCATTTACTTCAATAAACATATACTTACTTACTTACTTACTTAGCTCCAGTCTGTGGTTTAAGCAGTGCCACAGGACAATTTCAGGGAACAGTTGCTTCATCCTTGTGGCAACGCCAGATTTTCTCCCCACCATCACACTTGCACCGTCGCTGGCAAAGGCCAAGAGGTTTCTCTTGAGGTACTGCTCATCAAATCCATAGGAGGCAAGTGTTTCTAGGAGCGAATCAAGAATAGACTTTGCATCCTGATTTTGGAGTTCTACCAAATCAAGGAAGAAGAATTCCACCACATTCTCTCCAACTTCTGTGTTCAAGTAAATGATAAGAACCGACTTGTCGATGAGCGTACTCTCGTCAATCAAAATCGCCAGTTTCGCCTCCTGGCTTTGTATCTGTCGACAAACTTTTGCTTTCATTTCCGCTGCGACATGATCAATCATTTGAGTGGCCTTCCATCTTGACCGCAAGCCAATTCCGATGTCGACGCCATTCAACCTTTGCAGCTGTAGTAGATGAGGATGGTCTGAGTAAGGCCGATCGTTTTTCGCTATGTAGTACGCTGTGTGCAGCACTTTTTCGGTGTGTTGCAACTCTAACGCGTTTAGCTTATCGATCGCTTTATCCATCGTTTTACTTCTTGAAGTATCATGTATATTTTCACGTATTTTGTGGGCTTGAGACTCCAAGTGCTCCTTTATCTTCTTTCGTAAAGAAGACAGCTGCTGCCAACGCTCTTTGCCATTGAACGTCACTTCCGAATTGGCCCATGCCTTCGAAACACCAGGGCCTCGAATTTGATGACCTCCCATATGACCAATACTCCGGCAGACCGAACAGCCTAATTTGCCATCTTGGCATATCAACCATTGATAGGCCTTCACCTTCTCTTCCCACATCTCAGCCGAATAAACATTTGGCCATGATGATGATGCATCAACGCAAGTGGAGGCGGCAGTTGAGGCACTCGAGACAGAGTTGGCGTTGGCGGAGGCGGCAGTTGAGGCACTCGAGACAGGGTTGGCGATGGCGGAGGCGGCAGTTGAGGCACTCGAGACAGGTGTCAGAAAAGACAGCTTAGACTGCCGCGCTTTCTTTATAGGTGGCAGCATCTGAAAATTTTTAAGATATCATTAGGAAAGATGGCCATGATAGAGAATGGCAACATATAAATCATTTTGGTGAAATAATCGTAAAATAAGTCATCTAGAGGGAGATTTCAAAAAATTGAGCATAGGTTCCCCGCCCTCTCAGGGCGACCAAGTCCCTGGAGTTCATCTCAATATGATTGAGAATGGTCAGTCATAGTTGCTAAAATAAAAACTTGCTAATATAAAAACTTATATATATATAAACTTGCTAAATAAAAATTGCTAAACTGTCATTTAGAGGGAGATTTCAAAAATTTGAGCATAGGTTCCCGAGCACCCGGTGAACCCCCCTAGGATCCGCCCCAGCGGCCGAGAAATAAAAAGGAGTAACAGTAATCAAGTTAACTAGGCTCTTTTCGGGTTCCCCCCACACATTTGTCTATCAGCATAAATCACGCAGGATTCCCTAACCCCAACCCTAACCCAAGGCGCTAAAGATTGTACGTACATAACCACAATAAAGTATCATTTGCATGAAGGATTGGCTCAATAGATATTGATAGGAATATGAGATGCGAGCGCGATTTATTCATTTAACTGTGATCACGAACTTCAAGGGATTGTTGTCTACAATGAACTACAACGCAGGAGGACTGCATACTTCTTGCAGAACCTAAAAAGTTTGCTTTCTCAGCTCTCTAGGTAATGGTGTTCAAGAACGAAAGTGGTAGTGACAGCTAGAGAATCTCTACCGTACAATACTTGTGAATGTTGATATCAAATGTGGGGGGGGGGGGAAACCCGAAAAGTGCCGTTAACTATACGCTACTTTCTAATTAGACCTACATAACTATGATACACAATATTGGCCTATAGCACAGCCCGACTCACACACTGACTTATTTACATGCTTCAGAAAGCTTCTCCCTCTCACCAATTTACGAGTTTAGCCTGAGACAATGGCATTCGAATGTACGTGAATAGGCTACAAGTAGCAAACTTATTCAGCAGATAATACGGCATATAGTGGGACGAGTGTCTCTGAATCACGCGTACATCATTCATGTACAGTATATAATACACGTATAGCAGAAGCGTTGTATGACGAGCTGATGATGTGATCGATAATATAAATAGAAGCACTGTATCACTAGCTAAAGAGCACTAGATAGACGTTGGGAATGTCGAAAAAATGATCAGTGAAAGGCTTCACTTCATTCATAAGGCACCAATCCTTGGCGACATCTCACTTGCCAGCTTACCTCGTTGAGGTCGATCGACGTCACACCGGCTGCACCATTGGCTGCCCGAAGCCAAAAATTTGGAAACTTATCGTTCAGATGAGACGAGTATTCGTGTTTGTGTGAACGCACGCTCACACAGGATCAAGGCGCATGCACTGATGCAGACTGATGAGAAAAGGTAAACTTGCAAAACAATGAGCCACTCCAAGACACTATTGAGCTGAAATTTGCAACATTATTAGCATTTAACCGTAGATGTGTGGGATTAGGTTAAATCCATCAGGTAATAAACCTTAAAAAATTGATAGAATGACAATAGTACAGGTGACAATAGAATAACAATGCTCGTAACTGATTATTCCATCTCGAGATAAATACCGGAACGCGCGTTCCGGTCAAATCCAGTCAAATCCTAATTACCGGAACGCCGTTCCGGTGCGTTCCGGTCCCCACTACAACTACACACCCCTGCTGGC